>JFHB01000012.1:0-329709 GCA_000729835.1 Atkinsonella hypoxylon | reverse complement strand
CCTCAAGAAACATCAAGCATCGAGGCCAAAAAGTCGAACCCACTCTCGCATCAACCGCAACTACACCCGCCACAACGTACACAGTCACAATCACAATGAACGCCAACGTACAAGCCCAGCAGGCCCTCAACGCCTACGGCCCCGTCTCATCCCCTCATGTCTCCAACCGATCCTCCAAGAAGTTCTTCTCCGGCATGCTCTCGCGCCGCTCCTCCTACGCGCCTACCCCTAATGAGAGTCGACGTGTGTCGGCAGCTAGCTCTGTCGGCAGCAAGAAGGAGAGGGAGAAGAAGGAGAAGAAGGTCAAGATGACCACTGTCATCATGCCTTCCTTCCGACCTGTCCTCTGAGATGCTTTCTATTAGACACACATTTCATGTACTTTATAAGCTTTCTTCTTCTTTTTTCCTCTGATTTTTAGAAAACAAAAAAGCGAGTAAGCCTTTTATAAAGGTAAAAGACGTTGTCGACAATAATCTTGATGGGAAAAATACGACTTGCGATGGGCACCGGAGCATGTAAGGGGCCTATCTGTCTTTTGATAATGGGCGTTGGGTTTGGGAAAAGTTATCTATTTCGCCCAAGCGAAGTACCAAGTTGCTTCTTTCTCGTCATTTGAAATTCAGGCGAACACGATAGACTTCGACTTTTTAATGGGAATGAATTCTTCTTCATGTGAATCGAGTTTTCATTACTATCCGTGACCATGAAATTGAAATTTTAATGACAATGATTTATATTCTTCATGGGTTGGTTGCAAGTTGTTGGTTTTCTTGCCCCACTCAACCGGCAAGCCCCACCGGTCGTATAGACTTATCGATAACGAACTGCCTGTTATTAAAAAAATTTCAGGCCGGCGCAAGACCTTCGCCGTTCAGTACCGCACATGGTGCAGGGGAAGCGCAACCATGGAGCAAGTTCACAAGCCGCATCGAAAGCCCAAGGAGAAAAAAAAGCATACGGGGGGTACGAGTCTCAAATTGCCGTGCTATACAATTACCCCTCCCTTCAAAGAAATTCGGTTGCAGCCTGGTACTAACGATGGCGCAGAGAACAATCCCAAAGCTTTCGCCTTCTCCAAACCCGGAAAGCTGCAAAAGGCTGCGGCAAGATCCCAAGATGTATGTACGATCCAGTGCATTTATGCTACTTCAGTCAATATGAACTAAAACCTCTCGGTCTTCTAGATTAAAGAGAGACGCCTGCACGTACCACTCGTTGACCGACTTCCTGATGAAGCTCCTCCTCGCCTTGTGGCCATCGTCGGGCCTCCAGGCGTCGGCAAGACCACTCTGCTCAAATCACTGGTCCGAAGATATGCAAAAGAAACTCTCTCAGACCCCCAAGGTCCGATTACGGTCGTCACGTCAAAGAAGCAACGGCTGACCTTTATCGAGTGCCCAAACCAACTGGAAGCCATGGTGGACGTTGCTAAAGTGGCAGATATTGTGCTGCTCATGATTGACGGCAACTTTGGCTTTGAAATGGAAACCATGGAATTTCTCAACATATTGGCCGCGACAGGTATGCCTGGAAATGTGTTCGGCATTCTGACGCATTTGGACCTCTTCCGCAAGCCCCAGGCCCTGAAAGACGCAAAGAAGAGATTGAAACGCCGACTCTGGACCGAACTCTATCAAGGCGCACATTTGTTCTATCTCTCTGGAGTTATGAACGGTCGATACCCTGACCGTGAAATCCACAACCTTTCGCGATTTGTATCCGTTATGAAAAACACTCGACCGCTCGTCTGGCGCAATAATCACCCATACACAATCATCGACAGCTTCCGTGACATCACGCATCCTACCAAGATCGAAGCAGACCCCAAGTGCGATCGCTCCATCGTATTGTCCGGATATCTGAGAGGCACAAATTTTGCATCACAAGGGCAGCGAGTTCATGTCGCAGGCTTGGGAGATTTCACAGTGGCAAATATGGAGGTGCTGCCAGACCCTTGTCCGACCCCGTCCATGGAGCAAGCTTTGGCAAAGATAACAGGCAAGACTGGCCGACGACGTTTGGACGAGAAGGAAAAGAAACTACATGCACCCATGTCAGATTGCAGTGGCCTGAAGATAGACGGTGATGCCATCTGGATTACAAGAGAAAAAGGCTTCAGCTTTAACAAGGATGCTGAGGATGTGGAGAGAGGAGAGGGAGAAGCAATGATTGTTGGCCTGCAAGGAGAGCGGCGGTTGCTCGGTCAAACGGATGACGGTGTGCAACTCTTCTCCGGCGGCCAGAAGTTCAACGAAGTCGCCGAGGAGGAGAATACCGGTCGGAAGACGCAACGACGTGTTCGACTCGCTGAGCGTGACGATGATGAGGACGACGACCTAGTCGATGAAGCCGAGGAGGACGAAGATCAGGAAGATGAAGGTTTCGTAAGCGGTAGCGGTAGCGGTAGCGGTGACGACGACGACGACGACGACGACGACGACGACGCAGATGGGGGGGTTGAATTCGACGAAGGCAAAATGGGCAAGATGTTTCGCAAGAGCGCTGGAAATTCCAATGGGGAGGACGACTTTGCCTTTGCAAACAGTGACTCGGATATGGGCTCAGCGTCTGGTGACAATGTGGAAGGTGAAGATGACGCAGAGTTCGATTCGGACGAGGAAGAGGCTGCTATGAGATGGAAAGATGGACTAGCAGGAAGGGCTCAGAAATTACATGGCAGGCGGCGAATATTCCACACCGGAGACCTGGCGAGGCTCATGTACGATGTCTCCATGACACCCGAGGAAGCTCTGAAGCGCTGGAGGGGAGACGAGGATGAGTCAGAAGAGGAGAATATCGAGGCATCAGATGATGACGAGGACTTCTTCAAGAAATCCTCGCAAGAAAAAGAAGACTCAACAGAGGACCGTTCAATACCACTTTACGACTACGAAGACTTGGCAGCTAAATGGGCCGAGCGAGACAACCTCGAGGCCCTTCGCCAAAGGTTCAGAAGGACAGATATAGGGTGTAATGACGATGATGAGGACGGCAGTGATGACGATGACTTTGACGGGTTTGAAGAAGGAGGAGACGACGATGACGACGAGGGTGATGGCGTATTCCAAGATTTGGAAGCCGAAGACGTAGCTCCTGGCTCAGTCACAGGGGAAGTACAAGCAGAAACAGCCGAGGAGATTGAGGCGGCGCGAGAAAAGAACGCCAAGCGCAAAGCAGAACTGAAGCAGCGTTTCGAGGAGGTGGACCGAGATGGCTTCCTCAATGACAAGGCCATTGGCCGGAGGGAAGGAGGCAACATCCACGACTACGGCGAAGACGACTGGTACGATGCGCAAAAGGCCATGATCCAGAAGCAGCTTGACATCAATAAAGAGGAGTACGAGAACCTCGACGAACGACAGCGGGCTGCCGTGGAGGGCTACCGCGCCGGCAAGTACGCTAAGCTGGTCCTCGAAGGCGTGCCCGCCGAGTTTGTCTCCAAGTTCAACGCCCGCCTCCCCATCGTCGTAGGCGGCCTGACGCCGACCGAAGACCGCTGGGGCTTCGTGCAGGTGCGCATCAAGCGTCACCGCTGGCACAAGAAGATCCTCAAGACCAACGACCCGCTCATCCTGTCGCTGGGCTGGCGGCGCTTCCAGACGATGCCCATCTACAGCACGACCGACTCCCGCACGCGCAACCGCATGCTCAAATACACACCCGAGCACATGCACTGCTTCGCGACCGTCTACGCGCCCCTCATCGCCCCCAACACCGGCTTCGTTGCCTTCAACTCCTTCTCGCCCACCACCGCAGGCTTCCGCATCGCCGCCACCGGCACCGTCCTCAGCGTCGACGAATCCACCGAGATCGTCAAGAAGCTCAAGCTCACCGGCACGCCCTACAAGATCTTCAAGAACACCGCCTTCATCAAGGACATGTTCACCTCGTCTCTCGAAATCGCCAAGTTCGAAGGCGCCTCCATCAAGACCGTCTCCGGCATCCGCGGCCAGATCAAGCGCGCCCTGTCCAAGTCAGAAGGCCACTTCCGCGCCACCTTTGAAGACAAGATCCTCCTCAGCGACATCGTCTTCCTGCGCGCCTGGTACCCCATCAAGCCGCACCGCTTCTACAACCCGGCCACCAACCTCATAGGCTGGCACCCCATGCGTCTAACAGGCCAAGTCCGCCGCGACGCCAACCTCCCTGCGCCCCAGCTCAAAAACAGCCAGTACCGCGCCATCGACCGCGAAACAAGACACTTCAACCCGCTCCGCGTGCCCCGCGCCCTCGCCGCCCAGCTCCCCTACAAGTCCCAAATCATAACCACCAAGAAGCAAAGGCACGCGACGTACATGCAGAAACGAGCCGTCCTCCTGCCTAACAACGCAGCGGAGAAGAAGGCCCGCGCCCTCATGCAGCAGCTTCTCACGGTCCGCAACGACGCCGCCGCCAAGAGGCGCGCCAAAAAGGCCGAGAACCACGCTGCCTTCCAGAAGAAACTTGCTGCAAATGAGGAGAAGAAGGAGGCGAGGGAGAAGAGGGAGTCCAAGGAGTTTTGGCGCAAGAACGGGAGAAAACGGGGGGCTACTGAGGCTGGTGGTTCCGGCGGCGGCGGCGGTGGAAAGAGGAGGAGGTGATTTGGAGGTGTTGAGTGTATATCCTACATGCAATGAAAAAGAATCGTTTATTCTTTTAATTTTTTTTTTTTCATTCTGACTGATTTGACTTGTATTTGTGGTCATCTGGGCTCATCTGTTCTGTATTGGGCACGTTGGGTATATTCCAGACACGGTTGGTGTACGTGGATGTCACCATCTCTGCTTTTATAAAGGACAAGGTGCTGTGGCATCTGTCTGTGGTCGGGCGTAGCCAGGAATGTTGTATTAAGAGCGAAATTGGCCGGCTGAGTTACGCTGGGGAAACATTATCTTTTCGAAAACAAATATACGAATGTACGATGCGTATTCTCTGGAAACCACTCTTTGGCCGCGACGCCAACTCGACAGGCATATAATTGTATTTTGCACAAGTCTTCACTTCTCTCCTCCCCTAACGGAAACGGACTTTGACAATCACCCTATACTGACCCCTAGTCAATACTAAGGGGGTGGGCCTATGAGAAGCATAACAAAGTTCATAACCGCATCCGCTAAAGTACAGCTCATACGAGGTTGAGTAGTGTCCGCCGACACGAAAACATCCCACAACCTTCCATAAAAGACAAACCACAATTGTGCCCTCTCACAGCTTATCACGTGTTGGTATTGCTGCCTCCCCGCCGAGAACTTCCATCAATCTTGTTTTGCAAAGTCATTCTTTAAGGTCACCAAAGAGAGCATAACAAATGTTCCAAGGAAAAACCCAACACAACCCGAAATACGGTTTGTCCAGCCCGGCTGAGGGGGAAAAGACATGCACCTCATTGAAAAAGCATGTTGTAAGCATCATCGCCGCAGTCCTATGTCTTGTCCGCTTTATTTCGTATACACGTGGAATTTGTTGTGATGAGCCACCTAGGAAGCAATCAAGGGCTCTGTCTCGGGGATCACGGGTTCCGTGGGGATTGGGTCCTCAGGCTCAGCAACCTTCTTGGGCTCGGGTTCCTCAGTAGGCGGGACGGGGAATTCGGGTTGCTTGATAGGGGCAGCGGAGATAGGCTGCTTAGGAGACGTAATAGGAGGAGTAGTGCCACGGCCACGCAAGATCTCCTGAACCTTTCCGGTGTAGTCACCAGCATATTGTTTACCCATAGCGGTAATGTGATCGGCCTGCTTCTGGGCGACGCTTCGGACCTGGGCAGTCTGCGCATTGATGACATTCGAAGCGTTCTTGAGGTGGTGATCGATCAGCTCCTGGTTGGAGGTGTAAACAAGAGGCACGAAGAACCCGATCGTGGTGGCGATAATGGCAAGGCCCCAGTACGGTACAAGCTTGATTAGGTGGTAGGAAAGGAAGGAGGCAAGGCAGGCCTAACGATGCACATTGATTAGCACGGTTCGTAGTTCTTGACACAAAGCATTACTTACAGCAGCAGAGGCACCAATGTTCTCGACAAAAAGAATCCTCTGGGCTTCGATGACAAAGAAGTTGATAAGCTCGTGGATATCGCCGATAGCTTTGTCGAGGGTAGCCCGCGAGATGGTGTGGTAGCGGCGAGGGCGCATTTGGGTGGTTATCCCATGGCTGAAGACAACCTTCCCAGCGACCTCAGCGCCGACAGTAGCGGCAAGAGCCATAGAAGACAGCTTGAAAGTCCAGCGGATCACATCGAGGTACCTAACAGCGAAAATGAGCGAGACAATCGAAACGTATGCAATGGCGGAGGCCCCTGTAGGGTTCGAGCACGTCAGCACCATGATCAAAACTTCCTTGTGCTTGGCCGTAAAGACCTTCGAGCGCTGGCGTCACTTACGTGGGTTCTTCCATGACAGAAGCTCTGAGAAGAAAGAGTGATAATGAGTAAGAGGCTGGCCGGTAGCAGCAGGATTGACAGGAGTTATGCGAGAGGCAGCCAGATTCGAAAACTCGGTCTGGGTCTTGACCTGCTGGTCCTTGACGTTTTGGGCAACGGGGCCTGTCGTGACAAGGTGGATTAGCCCCAAAACACGCTCGAGGGAACAGTTGCAGGCTATTGAAGAATGAAATTTGCCCGGTAGACTTACCGTTTGTGACAGCGTCATAAGCAGCAGCGGCATCTGCAGAAGCAGGGTTAGAATCCAAGTCAGGGTTGTTCAGGAGCTGGAAGAGGTGATCACATGTCAAGGTACTGCAAGCTCGGGATTAGCAAATCGTACATGACGTGGAAGAGTCGCGCAGATTAAAAGCAGGGTGCAAAACGAACCTTACTGTTCTTGGCAGTCCCCAGGAGAGAATCACCGTTGGGAGCGGTATCAGCCATGGCGATTGCTGGTAAAATGTTGCGATTTTTGTAGTCTGCGATGCTTTGGAATGTGTGTGATTTTTTTTTTTCTTTTTTTCTTTGGTCGTGGAGGATTTGGACAGGGGTCGCGTCGCAAGGTGTTGGCCAAATATCTAATAGGGGGCTGTGGGCCAACGTGTAAGCAGAAAAGCTCCCAAGCTCGAAGTCAGGCAAGCTAGCTTCCCAAGTCCCCAAGGTTGATTGGGTGGGAGACGTGAGTGCAGTGGTCTGTATAGTGAGGCAGGCGGCAAGGGAGGGCTGTGGCAGATAAGCAAGGGGCCGAGAGGATCAAGATTGATGAGGACAAAGAAGGATGATAAAATGCAGTCTTGTCGTGCCTGTTGGAGGCGTCCGAAATGTCCAGTTGTCTGAGAAGACTGAAGTATGGTTTGAGGGGCAGAGGAAGAATGAGGGAGAAGCAGGAGGAAGGAAGCACGGAGTGACGGAGTGGGAGTGGGAGCTGGCACACAAGAGCAGGGAAAATGAGAAATGGATGACGAACGACGGACGATGGACGACGGATGGCCAGGGATAAGCGCATGAGAGCACGAGAGCATGAGAGCATGAGAGCATGAGAGCATAAGAGCGAGCAATCAGGTTACGAGCACGCGAGGGCCACAAGAGTTACGTACCAGCCGACTTCTGGGAACCGGGGTAAGAGAGAGCGGTATCACTTGACGATCTGCAGTTTACGTATTCACACTCAGACACTCATGCACTGATCCTGATCCTGATCCTGATGGAGAGGAGGGGCTTTCAGAGGAATAGCGCAAAGAACAAGCAACAGACAAGACCAGACGGCCGCGTTGTTGTTCGTGATTTGGGGTCGTTATGTTGTGAGCTTATCAGCAGCATCTGCGATGTACCAGGTTGGATTTGGTTAGACCAGACCAGACCAGATCAAGACAGGTCCTTCCCTTCCCTTCCCTTCCCTTGCCTTGCCTTGCCTTGCCTTGCTTCCTGAAGGCACGTGCCGCCTGGGAGTCACGTGATATATCACGTGCGCGACGGCAACCAGCGGACAGACACGTGACACTCTGCACGCTATTTGGGCGTTAAACAAACAACAACAGCAACAGCAACCGCAACAATAACTAGTCCCACGCAGCTAACGTATGCTTATAACATTAGCCTCCCGACCTCCCATCTCATTTACAGATACACAGGACAAGACTCGACCATACCTCGGATGTCCAGCAGCGCTTCATAGCATAGACGATTAAAATCCCACACACGATTCAATCTGAGTAGTTATTTATAACTCGAGCGATGCGAACATTTTATCGCCCTTTTGCACTTGTTAAGCATTCAGAATGTGGCCATCTCTGGTTGGGCTGAGATGCCACTGGGGAGGCGCCTCGCAGATCTAGATACGAGCATTTTTAAAAAGTCATCTTAGCTACCTTTGAGAACCTGTAGTTACTGAGAGATATAGCATTGTCAATTTAGCATATAATCGTGTCCTTAAAACTCAAGCATACCAACGAAATAATAGCATTGAAATACAAAATGGATATGTGTAGAGGCAGCAAAATGCCGAGTGTTTGTTCATTGTCGCCTATGAAGTCAAGGGCGCTTCCAGCACGGAACTTGGCTTCTAGTAGAAGAACAAAGATAAACTCGCCTCGCGCATAGATAACTGGACGTCGCATGTGCGCCGTGGTGCTTAGGCTAATTCGTCAGATCGGTCACTTCAACGACGGCGCTCATCACCAAAGCACTTGGGAACTAGAGGCTCCTCGGTTATAGAGAATACTTCAGACAATCATAAACTTTGCTCCGCAGCGTCTTTCAATCTCCTAATTAGGTTGTGAATCGGCAAAATTCTACATACATACTCCTCGGGATGGTTCTGGGTCAAAGTTACAAGTCTTTTGGTTCACGCAATCATCGTCAGCCCTTGCACAACGCAAGTGAAGCGACTTGAACTTCCAGCCCTCGGTCCATAGCTTTCGGCACGTATTCCGACTAGTATAACCATATCCGAACCACTTTCCACTACAGGATGGCTCTTCCCAGTAACTGATCTGCACCTGTCCTCCAGGGCAGTCACCAATCGCAGCTGTTCTCAGTGAAGCCACCTGGCAGTCAGTATTGATGCATATACCGTCGTCACTGGCTCCGTCATTGAAGATCGTAATGTTGTTGTGAAGCTTTCCTGTGCAGTCTGCATGATAAAAAGTCTCGATATTGAACTTGGGAACGGTTCCGATGCAATAGTAGTAATCCGCCAGGAGTTGACTACAGTCTATGTGGCGCGTTAACAGTGTGTTGTTCCACTTGAGGGTGCGAGACGGCTTCCGGAGATTGACTTACCATTTCCCACCGCAGGATTCCATTTGTAGCTACGAAAGCGTTGTTAGTCACATTCGTGGAGTTTCTCGCCTGATTCACCTACAAGTCACGCAGATTCAATCCCTTGTTTCTATTGACCAAACGCTGGCATGTATCGCCTCGAGAAGCTTTTTCAAAACTTTGACATGTTTTCATGATGCCATGTTGAGTTGGAGATGGCCAAGCTATGAGTTGATTAATAGGAGCATAACCGGGTATCAAATCTTAGCGACGGCATACCTTCATTCACTGCAACACAGTAAGACTGTCCAGCCCTCATGTTACTGCAGTCTTGTCTGAGAAATAGGTTCTGAACTTTTCATTAATTGAAGCA
Organism: Atkinsonella hypoxylon; assembly: GCA_000729835.1. Taxonomy (NCBI): domain Eukaryota; kingdom Fungi; phylum Ascomycota; class Sordariomycetes; order Hypocreales; family Clavicipitaceae; genus Atkinsonella; species Atkinsonella hypoxylon. The sequence goes on along the minus strand of JFHB01000012.1, from coordinate 320,176 downwards.
TTGGGTTTAAGAACTTAGTGAAAGCTTACCCAGACGATCAAGTCGGCAACGTCAATCCCAAACCGTTTTGCAAAGCTCTCACAGGTATCGCCACTTCTGGCATCACCATGTCGAACACATTGGGGATGTACTCCTGGGTCGACCTTGCCATTTTGGCGCTCATCAAGAGTATTGCTGAACGACCCGGCCACCAAAGTGAGCCACAGGAGAGAAAGATACATGAACCTCATCTCTCAAACTGACACAAGAGGGTTGGCAAGTGGAAAGACAACAGGAAGTGAGATCTTGGTTAGAAGTTTCCGTCTGTGCAATTCGTGCACTGTAGATTTCAGTAGAAATCACCTTTAGCCATTCAATAATTCACGTCATATGAGTAAAGTTGCAAGTTGAGGAATTTTCACAGCTAGTTTTGGTCGCTTAGACAACTTGCCAGACCCTTGAGCCGAGACTTCTGGTGGAAACGATCCGCCGCTGCTCATCTAAGTTCCTGTTGTGGGCTCAGCGAAAGAAATTTTTCTTCTCATCCCTGCGCCGCCCATATTGCGATTGGATAGTTTGATCCATTGTGCATAGAGGGCCCATCTACTTGTTACTAATGTTAATCCATTGATGAAGTTCCTCCCCATCGCCGGGCAACCGTTCGGAAAATTTATGAGCCACTTCTTCGCAGGGTCGGGCAAATCTCACATCCTGGTTCTCAGAAGCGAACTTCACATTGCCAAGATGTCGCTTGACCGTGTCGAAACGGGACGCGTGCATTATGGTTTCCACCTCAAGGTTAAGGGTCTTTCTCTGCATCTCTTCAACATTTGTTGCGTTGTACAGAAACCTGGATCATCTTGATGGACCTCCATAAAATATGAGTCGTGAAAGAAATCCGGCTGAACTCGTAAGTTCTCGGCCCAGGCGGGAAGTTCCTGCCGTGACAAGTTCAAGCGGTCAAGACTGATGGGAGCCCTGCGGTCAGCTGAGTATGAACACGGATTCTCAATTCGAAGACCCTTATTGACCCGCTAAACCGTTAAGGTTTCTGTTCCAGACAGATATTGTGCAAATGGCTCCGCCGAAGTACATCTGAAAATCTGGTTCTGCACGAGACCCTGGTATGCATTATTTTATTCGACTGGACAAAAGCGATTTTACTTTGAAGCCTACTAATTCCATGAGTTCAAGCCCATTTTGGAATAAGGTTCATGATACATTGGATCTCAGTCGAATGTTGGATAAGAGCGTTGGGAACATCACGAGCTCTGGCTTTACGAGTCCACACGCCAAGGATTTTGTTCATCACCAATGCTCGCTTGCGGAATACCAACTGGCACTTTGTACGCCATTCCATGCCCCGTTTTACCCAAAAGTCGATGTCCTTCTCTGATTGCCTTCATGATGTGAGATTTGTACTAGCCGGAATTTGCTTCGGGTACTCTCCTTGCCATCTCATTCCGAGAACATGATCTGTCATCTCACTTTCTAGCGCGCAGAAAATGGTTTGGACCTTTTGATGATGCCACATATGATATGTAGTAAAGAACCTGGCTGTCTAATGAGTGTAAATTGATGACCTACGTGCAAAAATTACCTAGAGAATTTTGTGGCGCGATGGCTGCAACACTTGGGAAAGGGGCGAGTGAATACTATCTATCCATCATAACTCCTCTCCTTCCCAGAACAATGACTCTTTCATACTAAAAGCTGTCCATGAGACTTGGTAAAGTATCGGTTAAGCATGAAAGGCTCAGAGACTAGACACAGTGCCATTGGATGTTTGACTGATCGTGCGATTCCAGCTTGTTGGATGAACGCAATAGGTCATGCCGGCAACCAGGTCTTTGTCGCATGTCTCCCAATGTAAAGATGGGTTTGCGGCAATGAACAGGGAATAGACAACGCGGTTCTTCATGCAGATTTCCGCACATGTCTGGTCGCCAGCATGTTGATACCACCCTCCACATTTGAGCGACGTTCCCGGAGCTATGCGAACGTTCTTAGGCGGCACAACATCAACCATTCCCTCGCCGTCACCATGACGCCACGGATCAGATGGTCGACTCTCAGTTAGGTTGAAGAATGGGATAAACTAGTGGATGAGACATTATGTGACGTCGCAATGGAATCACATGTCTCATTCTCTTGAGTAGTATATGAGGTATTGGATGCCCAGCTATTGACTGGCTGTTCAGTCTTCGGATTGAGCCCTCCGACAGAAGGGTCAAAAGTTGCATCTTTTTTGCCACAAGCTACGAGCTCTATGTTAGCTAGGACTTTTAGGCGTTGTATGCGGGTGAAAACGAACCATTGGCAACGAATTCATACTGCTGGCGAACGGTGGCATTGTCATATGCTGAGTATGGAGACTTCTGCATCAAAGCCAGCCTCTCAATGTTACAATATGAGCATAGGTCTGACTTCTGCATTAATGATAGATCTTTGGCATCAGAGAACTTGCCAATCACCTCTGTCCCAGTCTGGTCAGCTCGTTTTCCCCGGCATGCCGTCAATACATGAATCGCTTTCTTACCATTACAGTAGTTTCCAGTCGAAGGATCTCTGAAACAGAGCTCAGTCCATCTGCTCTTCAGCATTTCGACAAGTGCGATGGCCTCAATGCCTGGAGCCAATTCGACGGTATGCTCACAAGCGGAACTGACGCTGTCATGAATGTAATTGATGGAAGCATTGCAGCCAGCGTCGCACATGGAGCGCAGAAGGGTGGCGTTGCCCAGTGTTCCAACATATGGCGATCCTAAAAGACTCCGAGTGGCATTGTCGCACTTGAGTGTCTGATTTAGTGCAGTCTGGCATACGGAGCTCGCATTGCTCTGCTGTAATGAGCCTTGCGGGATTATGGACCATCCATCAAAAGTGAGGCCAATCTTTTCATCTGGTCCTGCTAGCCAAGCAAGGATGGATGATAGGAAACCATTCTGGTTCTCTGCAGCTGGCGTTGCTGGGGAATTGACGGGACTCACCATTTGCACCATAGCTTTTGTTGCGAGAGAGTAAATCCAGACGTCGAAACTTTCTTCGATCTGAATTGCGGAGGCTTGGCAGTCTTCGGAATGCAGACAGCTTTGAGAATAGTCTGAGAAAAAGCTGTATAGTCCTGCACTGTATACGTAGATTCCAGTCGAATCAACAAGACGAAGAGCCCACGCCATTGCGCATTTCGAATCTGATATGGAGCAATTCTTGAAGGTTGGATCGTTCGGGAATATCCCTACAGTGAACGGAGCTGGTGCGCGAGGCTGTGGCTGATAATATGGTGTTTCCGTTTGTATCATGCTCATGAATACGTTCTTTGCGTTGGACAACTGGTACTGATATAAGACATTGTGCTCCGAGGCTGTTCCCCACAGCCAAGTCGGTTTTCGACTTTCAATGAGAATACCTTATAATATCGTCAGATATGCTTGAGTCTTTACGTAACTTATTCATGTCGGGAAATTTAATTACCTCTTCCAACGTATATGTCAATTTGTGTCTGTTCAGGAATCTCGAGGTCGTGATCTAAGCTGGTGTTAGTGGTGAGATGAATGTTTGATGCCGAAATGACTGACCTGCCGTCCATGCCCAAACATTCTCGAGGTATGCGCTCGAGGATGGTGTAAGGTGTAACAATAGGGCTGCCCCAATGCAGCGTTTGTTGACTTTGCCGGTCTGCTTCGGACATTCGCAAGCTTGCAAGCCGCTCTTGACACTACCTCCAACCCTAATTGGTGAATCTGGTTCCTTGTCAGATGAAATCCTGATGATGATGAAGTAAATCAATTATGCATACTCCACATGGCTGCCGAGCCCTGAGTGCTCTCGTGAATATTCCACTCAACTACTACCGCACCAGCCGAGCCTGCATATGCAGTGAACAGCATGTCGGATATTTCAACAATACCGGAGTCTCCTGGCTTCCCAACTCGGACTACAGGTCTCGGTTGCTGCTCGTCCTGGAACCTCTCACCCGTTCCGATGATGCTTGGCCAGGCTTGACCGATGATCCTTGAGCCTATGGGGATGTTGATTGTGTCGGACACGACGTACGCGCCGTAGGGGAAGAACACTATAGAGCTAGTGTTTGCTGCATATTCCAGAACCTGATTGATGACAGCTGTGTCGTCCGATACGTGATCACCTTTTGCGCCCATCGACTTGATGTTGATGAACTTTGATTCTGGCACGTCCTGATAAGTGGGAGCGCTTCGAGAAAAGATGTTGCCGAATGGTGAGACTGTCAGGCTTTGCGGTCTGTTCGCTGCAGGAATGTTGTTGCCATTCTGAAACTGTGTCTTTTTGACATCCTTCTGCACCATTTTACCAAAGCCCCAGGACACAACGACTTGGTCGCCTCCTCCTCCTTCAATGAGGTCAACGTTTTTCACAACGTCTTTGAGAACTGTTTTCGTCCTCTTGAACCTACAATTCTGTACCAACATTGAGGTTGAATTCTCTTGCAAAAGACTGGTGCGTATACCAACGTCCAAGTCGGCGAAAATCGAGTCGAACAAGACAAACGACCCGACTCCTTGACCTGTGCTACCTGGCCCGCCTGCCTGTACCAGAAAGAAGTCGTCAGAAGAAAGACCAGTCAATATGATTTCATTGAAACATGACTTACACCGCCGACAGTAACTATTCCTGTTTGCGAGCGGTCACTTGATCCGATGATGACAATATTATGCATCGACCACGCCCAGTCCCAATGGATTTGGACTGCCGTTTTACAATTGAAGAAGAGCAGGTTCCGACTCGTAAACTGCTGATTACCGAAATACGCTCTGATGATGGACCGAGGATTAGCGCAGAAACTTTTCGTTCCTCAGGCAGAGAGACACTCACCCAAGATTGCCTCCCTGGAAATACAACTCCGACATCGAGCCGCCGCTTCCATTCTCCATCCAGATACCCTATGGGGTAAAACTGTCAGAATTGCGACGAACGAACACAAACCATCGAAATGCCAAACCTGTTGAGTAGTTCCCGGCTTCATGTAAAAGTCAATCCTTGTGAGGTCGGTGGCTTGGGCCACTTGCCAGTGAATTCCGCACACATAAGCGTTTGGATCAGTGTTTGTGATGTCAATGATAAAATTACGAATTGACCTTTGGAAGTTGCTTTGCGGAATATACCTATCCCATGACTTGTTAGTTGATGTTCTTTTGAGGGAAGAAATGTGCTTTCCATGGCGCTATCACTCACCATTCAGCCCCGTTGCCCCCTTCGATATAAACATTTGAAGACATGACTCCTAGACCAACGAAGCTCTTGGCTGCTAGAATGATGGGGCGATCTATGGGCTTGGACATAGTTAGCTCTAGCTCGTCTGTAGGCACATTTGAAGGAAAACTCACATTTCCCAAAAACTGAGTATTGTAATACTGAATAATAGAAGAGCTCACGAGGTAAGTTCCACTGGGGAAATAAATCACGGCTGGCTTTTCAGTGCTCGAACCGCACTTCTGTCCACACCGATCACCATCACTAACAGCGCGATTGATGGCCGCGGTGTCATCAGTGACGCCGTCTCCTTTTGCGCCATAATCACGAACATTTCGAAACACCTGTGATATCTGTATTAGCATAAGGAAATGGAAGAAAGCTGAACGGGAACCCGTACCGTGTAATTGCTTTCAGCTGAAGGTGCGCGTCCGTTCATGTTCATGGATTCCATCCAAAATTTCCCTGCTCCCCTCTTTTGAGTGGGAGAAGAAGGGCCAATACCTGGAAGAGCAGACGGCTTTGGGCTGTTGGTGTCATTTTTTGACAACCAGTACTTGGCCTTGAGCGATGCAGCGGTCGCCTTCTGCTGTTCGGTATTCTCAGTGTCATGCTTGGTAGACTCGGCGACAGCCTTGGCGGCGTCGACCAATTCGTCAGGTACAAAGTAATCGCTTGCAGTCGAATTTACATCTCTTTTCAAATTTCCCCCGCCAAGTAGTGATACTGGGCGCGAAGCATTCAGTGTAGAAGAGGGGGGAAACTCCCATTTATTGAAACGCGGGTTTTCAAGACGGTGCTTGTTGGCTTCCCGTAACGCGGCTAGAGCTTGCTCTACAAGTGATTCCGCATCCCCTAATGGTTTATTGTGAGGTATAACGTCGCCATGGCTGAGAGCTTGACCACCTCCTATCTGTCTTCCGTGCAGGTGAGACTGGGATATGGCATAGCTGTGTTGGCCAAGAGCGAGAGAGTGTGTGACAAAAAAGAGAGACAATAGAAAAGAAAGTGATAGAGACTTGGGTGAAAATGAGTGATGACGAGCCATCGTCAGTTTTCATCGACTTGTAGTCGGAAACACTTCTGAATGAGCGACTTCGGGGAGAAGAGGGTTGTTAGTAGTAATATACATGCAAGTTACATGTGAAGGAGGGCATAGGCTGATATGAGCAAAAATGGGATGGGTTAACGCCACTTCCGAGGTCTGACTACTTTTGAAATCATCCAAAGTCTGCAATAAGTCATCAGTCTTCTCTGACACGGCATCTACATACATGGCTCATGGCCAGGCTCCGGAGCTCGAACCTGGAACCGAGTTAATGCGCCCTACATGATGTATCCAGTAAACTCGGTACGCTCCGTTGTAGTGGATACGCCAAGGAGCCAAGGAAGCTAAAGTCGACATGGGAACGCGGTTACAATCCAGAACCGACAAAAAGTTCATCACAGATTGCGCCCAGAAGTGGATGCTTTTGGAGGTGTTTCATTTGCATGCTCGTTAGAACCGTAAAGCAACGCGACTCGTGAAGAGGGGCTCAAGGTAATGTGACTCTGAACTTCATAGATTGAGCTCGGTATGTCCCGAAAACGCAAGGCCGAATTTCCAGAACGCTTCGGGAACGAACTCTGTTCTTAAGAGGTGCTTAAGAGTAGCAGTGAAAATAATACAAGACAACAGCTTGTGCCACTGGTTGCTGCTGTAAGCACGGGTGTTGTGGTTGGGGTGACGATTTCTGTGGCTCAGATTGTGTCAACAACTGCGACGCTCAGAAGGAGTGTGATGCTAACTAGTCGTCCTTGCAAATTTGGTTGCTGCTCCAAACATGGATTTTGCGGTCTAGGCGGAGACTTTTGCAGTCCCGAGAATTGCGTCGCCGGCTGCAATACCAAGTCGCAATGCAATCCGGGATGGGGTTTGGCATATTCCAACTTGAGCACTTGTCCCTTGAATGTCTGTGTCTGTTGCTCCAAGCAAGCATGGTTTCTGCGGAACCACTGAAGCGTTTTGTGGAAGCGAGACTGTGAAACGTCCATCTTGCTCCAAGATCAGTGGCCCGGTCGGCCGTGTCATCGGCTACTATGAAGCTTGGGCGCTAGACCGACCATGCCACAGTTTGGCACCGGGATCTATCACACCGGGAGTATACACTCATATCAACGTCGCCTTTGGCAGCATTAACCCATCGAGCTATAATGTTGTTGCCAGCAGCGAGAGAGACGAAAGCGTTTGGGAAGACATTCAAGCTATCCGCTGGGAGGATGTAGGGACCAAAATTTGGCTTGCCATTGGCGGTTGGACGTTCAACGACGATGACCAACCAACGAAAATGACGTTCTCAGACATTGCAGCCTCGGAAGAGCTCCAGAATCGCTTTTTCGTTGTTTTTTTTTTCGCTCATCCAGGTCATGCAGATCTACAAGTTTGACGGAGTTGATCTTGACTGGTGAGTCCCACGAGCAACTGATAAAGGAAGCAGAGCGGCAAGATGAATGCACAAATGTTTGACCAGAATTTGTCGCCGCTTTAGGGAATATCCACGCGCAAGCGATCGCAGTGGCCGAGACGCCGATTTCAAGAACTTCCCCGTATTTTTGCGCCGTCTGCGCTCTGCTCTGAAGAATGCAAACTCGGAATACGGCATTTCAATCACTATTCCGATTAGCTTCTGGTATCTCCAGCATTTCGACATTAGAAATATTCAGCCGAGTGTCGACTGGTTCAATGTCATGTCGTACGATCTGCATGGCAAATGGGATCTCTCCACAGATTTCGGGAAAGAGCATGGTGCATTGTAAGTCCAAATATTGACAACAAATACTTTACCTGCCAAGTGGCCGACCATGAAGAACATAGTGCTGACTTATCTGCCACAGCCTCACTGCACATACCAACCTGACTGAGATTGCGGACATGTTGGATCTGCTTTGGAGAAACGACATTAACCCCGAGATGGTGACACTGGGTCTAGCATTCTACGGACGAAGCGCCACCGCGGCCAGTCCAGCGTGTACCACCCCGGGATGCCCTTTCGTCTCTGCCGGACGGGCAGGATCTTGCAGCGGCGAAGCTGGCGTGTTGATGAATACGGAAATCGACGACATTATTCGGACCGAGAACTTGACGCCGGTCCACGACAAGGAAGCTGCCGTGAAATGGATCACATGGGGTGGGAATCAATGGGTCTCATTTGATGATGAAGATACATTCCGACAAAAGGCGGAATTTGCCAAGTCGCTCTGCTTGGGAGGAGTGATGGTATGGGCCATCAGCCACGATACGGAAGATGGCAAATACGCCCAAAGCGTAGACGTTACATAGCCCCTACCCAGCACTCAAATCACCGAATCACCCATGAGTTGCGTGCCATGTGACGTTGTTGGACCCAGGCATATGCCCACAAGAGTTACGCTTGCCGTTTCCCTGTTCTTGGTCCCATGCAATAATGAATGTAGCGCATGAAGAGACCTTATTTCACTTCCGCACACTGGTCAAACGCGTCTGCAAATGCCTCCATGCCAGGCTCTAGCCTCTTCCCACCTCTGCGGTAAGGTCGCTCATCATCTGTAGCTGCCTACGATGGACGCATAAGAAAGCGGCGCCGCCGTTGCAATTGCCACAAAAGCACATCCGCCCACGCGGCATCAGGATCACGTAAAGGGAAGATCAATCTCCTTTTCTAATTCCCCGGTTAGGCCACAATCTAAGCAGAAGGGCATATTGCAATCTCGTCAAGAACCAGTACTTGGGATAAACCCCGCAATACCGTAGGAGCCCAGGCCAACAGTATTAGACATCCTTCTCGATGCAGACTTGACGCAGCTCCCGGTCGAACATATTTCCATCTCAAGAACTTGACTGCTTCTACGTCCTTGTCTCATATCCCCTCGACTACATTACATTCTAGACGCGGTATGGCAAAAGCATTCTCGTCTTGGAGACCCGTCCTCCAAAAGTTGCTTGTCGGCGCCCTGGATAGGCCTGGTTAGGGGGTTCACGTCTTGCTCATGAGGTTGTCAATATGCTGTCCTTGATTTCGGATGCATAGAATCCAAGCTCTTGGTGAGCCCTGCCTCATATAGCACTTCAGTGTGCCTATATAGAAAAATTTCGACTTTTCATTTGGTCATGATTACTAGTGAGCATCGCCCTATTTAATGCTTGGCTCGTCGACGCCCAAATGTGACAGGCTTCAACCTCGTCAACCCAGCTCTACTATAATGGGTGACTACTATAGTTTGTGAAACCTCATCCCGTTAATTTTTCCCCTCCGTCAACAATATACATAATAGCCATTACGGCAGCAGCATGCCTAGTCCCTTCCAGGGATGTGAATCCCCTCCACATTTGTGACTTGGCTCGCTCGCATGCAGATGCCGTCACCAGAGATTTACATACAGAAACATGTGGCATCGTGAAGGACAAGAAGAAACCAATGAGCACATTGCCCAGCTCACTGATATATCAATCTTGTCAAGATTGAAAGAGAGCGAATGTAATAACGGGTCATCCTCAAGTACGTTGCTGATTGCTCCGATCCATCGATCAAAACATGGTCAAACTATCTCCTCCAACCCCAAAATCCTCCCGAGGTGGGAGACGTGCCAGTGGTTGTCGCTACAGGTTTGGCAAGATTTTCGGCAGATGATGTCGTGGCTTGTCCCGTGAGTCGGCTAAAAACCGCCATGGCCCCGATTGAGTTTGATGCAGGCAATGGTCCACACGAGTCAGATGGTGGCATGCCATGAGCCTTTCGGAGTGCCTCAAGCTTCTGTTTGGCTTCTTCGGCTTCTTGCTTCGCCATTGCTTCGGCAGTCTTGGCCTGGGCCAATTCTAACAAGAGTGCATCATGCTCGCTCGGCGGGGTTTCTACTTCAGAAGAATCGCCAGGCGTGGATTCATCATGTTGCACAAGAGACGATACTCTCTTGTTATAGCAAGGAGCTTGTGATGGCGTTGATTTGCTGCGGCCAAGTTTCAGTTCTCTAAGCCCGCCATTCTTTGCCCTGCCCAACCAATCCGTATCCATTTCACGGTCAGCTCCCATAACTGAGCTGCTTGATACTCTGGCTCTCATGCCGTGGATTTGCTTTTCAAGTCGCTGCTTATCTTGGTGAAGTGATTTCACGTGTCCATGTCTTTCCCGCAACTGCTCTTTCAAGGCAGAAATTTCCTGGTCCATATCGTGAATTTGTCGGCTAAGTTGTTGGGAGTGAGAGACGGCAATGGCGAGCTGATCTTTCGTGTCAAGCAACTCGTCTCGTAGTTGAGACTTAGATTGAAGCAGTGATGAACGATGTTTCTTTTCTTGAGCCGGAAAGCGGTGCTCTACTCTGTCAAGCAGCTCGGAGAGATGCTCCGTTGAGGGTGCCCCTACATCGTTGACAGTGGCAGTCTCTGTTGTTGACTTTGGTCCTTCAGTCGTTAGCGTCGCGCCATCGTCGTCTACCTCAGTGGTCATGGACTCTTCATTTTTATCGTCCATAGGAATGGTCGACTCCTCCTCCGCCCCACCGCTGTTAGTCGCCCGCTTTCGCAAACCGTCAAGTAATGACCAAACAGCTCTCCGGTCTTCCTCTCGCTCTTCTCGCTCATATTGTAGCTGATTAGCCAGAAGAGCATGGTCTCGTTGCAACTCACTCAAAGCCGTTAACAGGTCTTCAATTTGACTGTGAAGATATCTCTCGTCCGCAGTCTTAGTTTTTGCAACGAACTTTGGTCCTACTGGAGTCGACTCGCGACTAGCAGACTCGTCCTCGGCGTTTGCTGAATCCTGGGATAAAGTGCTGGCGTCGGTCGAGGCTGAACTGGTGACACTTGCTGAGCTCGCTTCCAGTGAGTTAAGCGTGGATGCTATGCTCTGTTTTGATGTGCTGCGGCGAAGCATACTCAATGGTCGAGCGGGTCCCACAGATAGACCAGGAGTAAGGTTGTTACTCTTGCTTGAGGAGGCCCAAATTCGTCCAAGGAAGCGACTGGCAGCTGTGGATATATCAGATGCCCGTGCCGCATTAGCTGTAGCGACTAACGACTCTCTGTATGCTTGCTCCAGCTGTGAAAGCTTTTCTCTGGTCACGACACCCGTCAGACTCGCAAAATCTTGAACAAACTCATCAGCATTGTAGTGGTAGCAGTCCCACAGTCCACGCGACAAAAGAAGCTGCATAGCATCTTCCATTTCTGTGCATGCGAGAAGACGGGCCTCGTTCTTCCTCATGAGCGACAGTGCAACACGCATCAAAGTCTCGGAAGCTCCCTCGGCGAAGATAACATCATAGATTCGAAAAAGCATTGGCAATGGACATGTCACGGCGAAAAAGCTTAGAAACCATTGCGAAACATAAGCGGTCTCGACCTGAAGTTCCTCAAGATGACTGGAAAGGGTTGGCCAATTGAGCCGCAGGAGCTCGCGGAACTGGTAAATGCGAACATGTAGCCCAGACAAATCAGGAAGGAAGCATTCTCGCAAATCATACTTCTCCATCAGCCTTTGAGATTCTAAAAGTCAACATCTGTAATGCACAAACTCGAAGCCAAACATGTAGAACTTACCTCACAAGCACACAAAATGCCTGCTTATCGGGCATGTGCATTAGTAACGGACCCACGAGAAAGGCAAGTCCCTGACAATATCCAATCTTTGTATCATAGAGGCTGAATGACTTGAGTACTCTTCCTAGCATTCGCTGTCCATCGCCGTCGGGGTTGCGGAACATATCTACACCGGGAAAACTTCGACCTAGATCTTTACCGATAAGAAGTTCGTAAGGGCTTGACTCCCCGCAAAAACGGTCATACTGTTCCTCTAGGATCGCGTCACGAGCGCCGGACATGCTCTGCCAGACCACGCCTCGTAAAGGAGGGGGTATTCCTTTGCGAATCTTGTTGGACAAGAGAGTTGGTAAACGAGCCGCCGTTTGCTGGTAGTCCTTGACGAGAGCCGCATAGAATTCCAGATCAGTCATCGGAGGTGGTGGCAACATGGAATACCGAAGGGCCGAAGGTGTCGGTCGGTTGACCAACCTACGTAGTTGAGCCATGGATGGTGGTCGAGGTTTGGCCGATGGAAGTTTTTCTACAACTTGCACCTTGACACTCTTGGGATTCGTAGCCAGTTTCGCGTTTTCCTGCTCCAAGCGCGCCAAAAGAAGAGCGGTTGACTGCTTTCAATGTTAGCATAAGTCATAAGGATGAATAACATGGTGTTCGGGCTTTTACAGAGCAGACGTGCATTATCGGTTTCCTCATCCTTAGTTTGTTCATCCTCAGTTTTTTCTAGCTGTTCCCAATTCACTTCTTCATTGTCCTCGGAGGAGTCGGACTCGTGGTCATCAGCAACGCATTGGCCCAACTCATCTCTGAGGCTCCGACTGCTCTCCGAGGTCGATATTGTGACGCTTATAGCCCGTGGTTTTGAGGAGCTGTCTCGGCAGTCCTCACTGCCCGTCTCACTGTCGTTTAATTCGTCTTTCACGTCAATCTGTTCCTCTTCCAGTACAGTTGACGCAATGCTTGCCAGCCTGCCATTGGCCGTAGCGGTAGGAGTGTCCAGTATAAAGGATGGTGGTTCGGAAAGCCGTACGGTAACCATGGAGTCATGAGCCATCTTCGGGATTTCCGCCTCAGCTGATTCCGTCTCCTGGACCTGGTAGGATCCTTCCCGCTCCTCCAACTTTTCTGCTTGAGCCGCTTGGTCGGACTCATTCATCTCAGTTATTAGATCGATTTTGTCGAGTTCGACCTGTTGCTTGTTCTTTTCAACCGTCGTCTCCTTGTTGTTGGCCGCTACGGAGGCTTTTTCGACGGCGGTTTGGACAGATGGGGATTCATACTGAATACTCGAGTCCTCTGAGTCCATGATCGGTGATTTAGTCGCCGAACATGTGGACGACCTGGATCTGGAATGTGTCATGCTTGCCGACGACGCCAGTTGCAATCCAGTGTGGCGGCGGAAGGGGGGACGTTACGCCTGGTAACGACGACAAGAACCCACTTTCCTTTGCTGGGTCTGCGTCAGGAGTTGTTGATGGTCCAGTGCGACTGAAGGTCCTACTATGAAGCAAGCACAGTCGTTGGGAAGACGATGATGGAGTCTTGTCGTTTCATCGAGGGGCTCTTGTATGGCTGAGACAGCCTCCACCGAACTACACCAGCAGAAGCTGCCCTTCTATCAGTAAATGTGGCACGATGCACGGCGAAAATTCGTAGCAACTGGATACATATGTATAGGCAGCGGCAAGGTGAAATAAAAGTCGAGACGCGAAATGGATGGGGTCTGAAAGACGACGGAGTTCTAGGCTCAGGACGGAGAGGAAGCGCTTGGCATAAAGCCGGGGGAGCGAAGGGGTCGATCCAATGGCGTCGAGCCTGTTAGTCTGCCACATCAACTAAAGTCAAGTCTGGGCTTGGTAAAGCAACACCGGTGGCCGCGGCAGAAGACGCGGCAGAAGACGCGATAATTCCGGAGTGGCAATATTTTGCCAGGCACTTGGGCAGATGGATCAGCCGAGAAAGTACATGGGTATTTAGCAGAGCAATCAATAAGCATTTGACGTTGATTGACTGACTGCGAAGGAATGAAAGCAGGTTTATTTCTTCTTGCAGATCGAGGACATCCAGCAAATGCAGATACTGGCCACTGCTGGGCCTGCTGGGCCTGCTGCCAGTGTAGCTCCAGCATTATTAATAGCGAGCGTTCGAGTTCAAGAAAGGGGTCAATTGACTACCTAGGTAGGTACCTGTTAGGCACCTACCTAAAGTACCTAACCTTATGAGGTAGGTACACTGGTAATTTTAACGCAGGGTCCTGGTGTCCTCGGTGCTCGCCTGTGATTTGTCGTCAGCCACGGGCGCCCCTGCCCCTGGATACACACATTACACACATTGCCCCACGTGGGCATAACATGGGCATAACATAGGCATAAAATGGGCATAAAATGGGCACAACATAGGCATAACATTACTAGCACTACGGAGCACCCCGTACTGAGTAGGTACCTAGTAGAGATAATATTAAATTACCAGGTGTCTGCTGCTAGATACACAATTACAACGAATCTACGGACGTATATATGCGAATGATCTCCGCGTATAGCTGCTATCGATCTGTACATGCTAAAATGTGGGCATACCATGACAGTTACTGGCCAACCGTCAAGCCATGCATTCCCCCATGAAGGAATATAACGCTGCGTCAGTTTTCCGGCCTAATAAACTGGATGGTGCCGCCTCCTGTGGCGCGAGCTTGGGCCAGTGATAGCTTCAGCCACTTTTTGGCTTCTTGTCATCTAGGAGTGCAAGAGAGAATATGTAAGTGATATGCACGTAAGTTGCCAAGGCACACACACACACACAAGAGTTACCACGGATGAAGTGATTCTGACGCCGTGCTGCCAAGTTGATTGGCAGGAAACCAACCGAGTTAAAAGGTTTCCTCGTTGGTGCCCTTTCCAACTTCATTCACATAGCTGACGCGACTGAATAATGTTTCCGCTCTGGGTGACGGGGAATTCTCCTCATGCGGTCGCAGAACAGTCAAGAGACAAAAGGCAGATGACATTACGGCCTTGTCAAGAGCCCCTGGATATCTACGGTATGTATTGTAAAATTTGGACCTGGCGAGTGCAGGACGAGGGACGATGGACAGTTGCGCATACTTTATGCCTTGGTACAGAGTACTCTCTGTCTACCTACGGAGTACCTAGGCACCCATGTACCTAGTACTCAGCCGCGCAAACAACAGTCACCAGCGCGAAACCAGACGAGGAAGGCCTTCAGTCTTATATTGGCTACATGTACCTAGGCATGCATCGCTCATTGCTCACCGTCTTTTCAGTGCCCGTAATTAAGCAGTGCTGCACCACCTTGAACTGGGAAACGCACTTTGGAGGTATGTACACCACCAGATCGCGGGAGCGAATATCGTGGCCAAGAAAGCACAGCGTCGTTGAATCACGGCGGCGGGCTATCACTGGCCGAACCACTACAGGCTTGACAGAGGCGTCCAATGGCGGGAGAGACTGCGGCATGTGGCATCCCACACTCAGCACCCTGAGTCCATGGGTTTAGGTGATGAAGGGTGTCATGCGTTTGAATCGGATGGCCTTGCATCGTTAGCTCGGCATGCACGGCTGGGATACAACCCACGGATGCAACCCACTGTTTGCTACCTCCAGTAGACTGAGACGGATCGCCGACTTTGATGGATGGATGGTGGACCACGGACGATGGATGATGGACGAAGGACGACAGACGACGGATAATGGACAAAATGGCGGTGGAGAAATCCCAAGGACCTTGATGACGGCAGAATCTTGCTCAAGTACCGGACACCTAAGACACCTTTTGCTGTCCATGTCATTCGTACAAACCGAGCCACGGCAAGATCTGTTCTCGTCTCCCCCGTAAGTACCGGGCAACTTAGTCACCTGGGTGGGAGGTAGGTAATTAATTGGTTGAACGGATTTGTCCAAGCGTCAAGTGTAAATTTCTCCTAATAACATAGACCAAAAAAGACAAAAACAGAAAAAAAGAAAAGAAAAAAGGGGAAAAAAGGGGAAAAAAGGGAAAAAAAAAAAAACCCCTCCGCAGTGCTTGCAATTTTTGTTAGCAGGCCGCTGCTTGGCCAGCCCACCCTTTCGCAAACATTAATGAGACGCGCCGCATTTCGCGCCTGATATTGCATTGGAGACCCCCTCCCCCTTCCCACTTTCCCCCTTCTCCGTCCCTCAGCACCATGGCGCATTGAATCAAATCAATGCATTACTGATCGTGATGGATTCCATATGCGCAGCTTGATATGTCGAGCAGGCCAAGTGCCGCTGCAAGAGGATCAACCGCACTAACCTGACCAGTTGACGCCATCTGACGGCCAACGACCCTGGCCCCAGGTGGGTAGGTGGGTCGTCAACTGGTCGTCAACTGGTCGTCAACCGGTCTTTGTTGCAGCATGTTTGCATTTCGCATTCATCATCGTGCTCACTAGATGAGGCCTGTGCTCGAATAAGTGGTGCAACGTGAAAGTCTATCGTCGTTTCGACATCCATGATTCACAGTGGTAGCCGAACTTGCTCCCCTTCTCCCTTGCTCTCAATTTCGATTCCGCATTCCCAAATCCCCATTTCCTGTTTCCTGTTTCCCGTTTTCCCAGCTCTCATCTCCCATTCTACCTTCCTGCTTCTTTCAGAGCGACACCTAAGACTGTGCCGTCGCTCCTCATGGCTGCACCGTCTTGACCGGCGTAAACGCGGGACGCCACGACGGGAAAAGGCGAGGCCTCGTTTGGAACCATGTTCTCATCGCTATTGCGCCGCCCCAAGCGCCGCTCTCGTCGCGTCGATAATCAAGACCTCACCGTGTCTCCCTCGAGCATGTCACAACAACAGCGGCAATACAGGGGACGGACTCACGCAACTGCAGACTTTACGGAAGCAGATGACGATGACGAAGATACAAATGAAGAAGACCTCGTGCTATTTGACGAGGAAGCTGACCAAGGGAATGCCCAGCACCAAGCAGATGACGATAACGATGACGATGACCAAGCAGACGAAGACAACCGTCACCATGGCCTACCTGTTCTTCCCCTGTTCTCAGCTACTCACCTTGGTAAATTTGCACTCCTCACTTACATATCTTGAGCAAAAGAGGATTATGGACGAACATTGCGCTTCTCCTGATTCCCACGCACCCTTCCATTCATGTGTGCATCTATGCATCGCACTTCTGCAATGTAACCACTGACCAATAACCGTTCTTTACATTCTCCAGACACTCTTCCCATATACAACGTTACCCACTCGATTCGCGTTATTGTAACGGCACGTACCGAAACTTCCTTGTCGTGGGATCAACTGCGATCGCCTCAAGTTTCCCAGTTCCTGGTGAAGCCTATGCAGCAGCAGATTCGTACTCAACACTTTTCGAGGGCCACCATATATGCTCTGATGGCGAACTGCTTACAATTTACTAAAGAAGGGCAAAGATATGCTGCCAATGCTGGAATTAGTAACACCAGAGCCAAAGTGTGCGAGCTGTTAGCGCTGAAGCTTCTGAAGGAATACTCCACAAGAGAACTCATCGATGCCTTGGCGTATGATTTCTATCCACTCCAAGGACTTCCGGGAGCACAACCACCTGTTGCGCAAAGCAAGTCGTCCAACAAGGCGAAGCAAGCTGTGATTGCCTCAAGAACTTCGACGCTAGAAGTCGCCATCAGGGCATCAGCGAAGCATTTTCTTGCTCACCCAGTGGTGATCCAGCAGCTTGAAGCCATATGGAACGGTGCCATCACCTTCTATTCTTCTGCAGATAGTCTGCATCGCGAACTGCCACCCGCACCTGTGGTTAGCAGTCTCAATGGTGATGCTACAAAACCGGATAGCAGGACCCCCCTCTTGGGTTCCCTTCCCCTCAAGCTAGGCCAGTATCAGGTTCCCATTGGAAGGAGGACCGTCATGCTTTACGACCCTCGGCAGGCTTCCATGTTCAAACTCTCTCGCCTTCGAGTTCCGCGGTATCGATCGTTTCTTTCCACCTTATCCCTAGCCGTTCTGATTGGTCTTTTCTTGGCCGTGCTCTCCCAGAGGTCTGTTCAAATCACCGGACTAGAATTGGTCTTTTGGTTCTGGAGCGCCGGATTCATGCTGGATGAGCTGGTTGGTTTCAACGAACAAGGATTTGCACTCTACATCATGAGTTTCTGGAACATCTTCGACCTTGGAATCCTGGTGCTGCTCATCGCTTACTACTGTATGCGAGCTTATGGAGTGTTTTTGGTTGACCCCCATCACTGGAACGCCATGGCCTACGATGTGCTGGCTGCCAATGCCATCTTGCTTCTACCTCGGATTTTCAGCATCCTGGACCACTACCAGTACTTTTCTCAGCTCTTGATTGCTTTCCGCCTCATGACCGTGGATCTTGCTGCTGTCTTTGTCCTGGTCTTAATCCTGTGTAGTGGATTTTTCGTCTTCTTCACACTGTCCCAGAATGCCAGTGATGGTGGTGAGGTAGCGTACAAGATTTTCCAAATTCTGATGGGATTTACTCCTGCTGCATGGGATGTGTAAGTTGTGTGTTGCTCTTCCGCGTATGAAGGGAGAAGGAGGCTAATGCCCTGCAGATGGCCAACGTATAACTGGCTGGCGAGAATATTGATGATGGTTTTCCTCATTATATGTCACTTCTTGGTCGTGTTAGTTCAGCCTTCCTTCTATGTAGTCTTCGAGCGCTGGTTTGCTAATGGACCACTACCCCAGAACCATCCTCATCACAGTTTTAACGAATTCGTTCATGACAATTGCTTCCAATGCTACAGAAGAACATCAGTGAGTACAATTGTGCTAGCTCTAGCCAATGTTTTGCGAGATTGTTGCTAATTTAAAAAAAAAATTAAAAAAAAAGATTTGTTTTTGCGATTAATACCATTTCAATGGTCAAGAACGACGCTTTGTTTTCCTACATTGCTCCTAGCAATATTTTCGCCTGGCTTTTGATGCCACTTCGTTATTGCATGCCCTTGAAACACTTTGTT
Organism: Atkinsonella hypoxylon; assembly: GCA_000729835.1. Taxonomy (NCBI): domain Eukaryota; kingdom Fungi; phylum Ascomycota; class Sordariomycetes; order Hypocreales; family Clavicipitaceae; genus Atkinsonella; species Atkinsonella hypoxylon. The sequence continues at coordinate 301,436 of JFHB01000012.1, read as the reverse complement.
TGGCTGAATCGAACAATTATCAAAGTTACCCACTTCCCAGTTTTGTTCATCATTTATCTGTACGAGAGATTCTGGCTAGCCCCATCTATCTTTGAGCCTACAGATCTTGTTGAGAACCACGGACGATCTCGAAGTCGAGCAATATCCTTGGGAGATGCGGCTCAGCGGACAGCCATGTTCAGCCCCAATGTCCGAGTGCGGGAAGAGTCAGTTGCGGGCTTCCACAAAGATCGAGCCTTGGAGGAGGTTTTTCGACGTGTGCCTGATGCTGCCACTTTACGCACTCAACGGAGGAACGAGAGGCGCAAAACGCAGACAGCGATTCGAAATTGGATGGATCAACATGACGAAGACGGATTGCCGTCAACAAATTGGCCATCCGTCGACAGTCGGGCAGTGCCTGACTGGCAGAGACGGATGAGCGTCGGTTGGGAAAGGCCCTCTCACCTTAGGCAGGTGTCTGATGTTCGATCCACCGCAAGCGACCCGGCGGAGTTTATGTCCAACCCGGGCGTGTCATTCCGCACCAGCAACCCCAGACAACGTACCTCGAGAACCGAGTTGATCATGCCTGAGTACAAAGATCACACCGACGCGGACGGAGACGACGAGTTGGTCACGAACGATGAGGACGAAGACGAGATGACTAATAATGGCAGGAGTCAACAATTCGAAAGGCATGGTGTAGAGGATGAGGGCGACTACTTCACGACGCCCATGACGGCTCGGCCCACCAACATGGCGTCCTCACACGAGTCATTTGCTAGGGTTGCTCCCGTGCCAACACCGCGTCAAGGTCAGCCGAGACGTGGCGTTCACAGCCGCACGCTCTCCACAAACACTATCCTTTATAATCCTGAAGACGCTCGGCCACAGCCATCGTCCGCAGCATCTCCTCCTAAAGTCAAGGCAACGCCGCCGCCGCCGCCTCGCAGACCTAATACCAGTAGCAGAAACACGGGGATTACATCACCATCTAATGGAGCGCGACGTGCCTCTCCTCGACGGTCTCCGTATCTCTCCACATCCAAGCCTCGACCTATCCTGGTGCCGCGCGTCATGGCCGAGACCGGCGGCGTAACACAGTCTGCAATGCTGAGTCTCGCGCCTCGCGACAGGCTCAGGGGAGCTAGAAGGTTATCCTCGGTTGATCTGAGCATTATGTCTGATCAGCTTGGAATTGAGGACAATAACATGGCGATGGCAGGTAGCTTCCAGACGCAGATGGCCATGGCCTTGATGAAGGATAATCGAATGCGCGGCTCAGGAGGTGATACAGCTGACCGGGATAGGATGGGACGGTTAGTTCTGGCTCGCATGAAAACGCTGGAGGAAAGTTTTGCAGACGTGATCAAAGAGATGCGAGACTTGAAAAACAGCTCAACCGGTCCACACTCACGACGTAACTCATCAGCCGAAGAATTGAGATATGGATTTGGAGGCAGTAGCGACTATGACCGACACCGTCTCGGCAAAGGCGATGCAACACCGAACAAGGGGTACGGGAAGCGGCCGGCAAGCCGACGGAGCATGAGAGATGGGAAGACCGGGCTTTCAACGAAAAGAGACACAAAGGGAAAAGCTAAGCACGTCATCAGTTCCTCTGAGGACGAGGGCGGTGATAGTGGAGATGCAAACGAGAGTTTTATTAGGAAGGGAAGCTCCATGTAGATGGAGGACTCGGTGGAGAAAGCTCCGCAGAGGCTGGCTGGCATTTAGGCGTCTAGAGCATAGTAAAGGCGTTCGACTTGAATTTGGGCGGATCAGAAATCCAGACTTGTACGAGTACGAAAGAAGGCGGTTGGCGTTTCGAGCACTTAGTCAACAGGACAGGCGGACAAGGGGACATCTGTTTGGTTTAATAGTCTGTCCGACAGGTTGGGCCGATGATTGCTGTGAGACACTTACCATGTCTCCATGACTTATTACATGCTTATCGGGCAGAGGGATATGTATTTAGTTAGTGTACGGAGTAGGAGTAGGTGTAACTAGATGGTTGCCGCAGAATTAAGAACATTGAAGCCTTGGATCAACATTAGCTCCCGTACCAGTGCCAACACCATCTCGTGCCGGCCAAGCCAACACTACCGTAGCGTCATTGCCTTGTGCTTAGTCTGGTTTGGGTGGTTGCCTAAGTTACCTACCAACTTGGAACCTAGTTGCCTACTAGTTGCCTACCTAGTAGTTCCCTGGGTTGCAGAACCATCAAGTACCTACAGGTCTGGTAACACCAAGCTGGGCGTCTGCCGTCTACGGCCTTCGCCCTCGCCCTCGTCTCCCCGCACCATCCTGTACGCTCAGCCACCAGACGCGAACCATCATCCAGAGCAACATTCACTCGTCATCTCGCTCAAGATACCAGGTTGGAACATGCCATCGTGGGGTGTGGCGGCTGGACAGAAGACCTAGACCACCTTTTCTGTCCTATAGGTCTTCCCGCACGCATGTCGACATGTTGGCCTCACGTGTCTCCTTTGATGATCGAAAGCCAGCTTTCAGCCATGTTGTTAAGTCTTGCTCACCTTATCCGAGGAAGTTTAAAAAAAAAAAAAAATTTTTTTTCTTGCTTTTCATGCAAAATTTTCTCGATACAATCTTATATCAATTGTTGTAGCACGTCTCACGACGGAAATTCAAAATTATCGTACCTCGTCGACGAATATACTGTTTCTCCATCACAAACTACGAGTCCTGCCTCATACCTCATACACAGGCTAATCGTCAGCTAAAACCCCGGTTGTGGCAAAAAAATATTGGCCTTTTTGCGATGGATCAAGGCGGCGACAGCTCATCGGTAACGACCCAGTTCTGTGCTCGGACATTGTATTCTGCCCTTCGCGCCACAAAGGAACAGGTGCAAAATGTTAACCAGTCTCGGCGTGCTGTTAGTACGGGTTATAACTCTCCACCTGGGATGGGGAGCAAGAACAAACATGCACCCAAGTTTGCAAATTTCGAAGCTTTAAAGAACGTGGACTTGTTCATGATTCACAATGTTCGATCTGGGCTCAATGATGGAGATACGCTGGTTTTTGTTGATGCCCCCAACATTCCCACGGAGTCTCGCAGGATGGCCGACTGCGACAACGCAAACTATACCTCGCAATCCTTCCGAATTCACTCTGAAAAACTCAAGGCCTCAGGATCGTCAATGTTTGCAGAAATGCTAGAACCATCATATCAGTTCCGAGTCCAGCGCATGCGGAAGCTCACCAATAAGCTGCCCGACGACGTCAAGTTTGTCTTGGACCTCACTCCGCCGTCTGAAGGGGATGAATTGGTATTCCAGATGACGGAGACATCACTTACTCCCGGAATCATGAACTGGTGGACTTCCCATCGATGTGATGACACCGAAACTAGTCTTGTGACTGGCCACGATGACGTCTGTTGCTGCAAGCGGCAACAGTCTCGCCACACCGGCTTTGGTCCTGACGTAGATGCTCTTGTCAAAGATACGGTACCTGTTGAAGAAAAGACCTTGGGGTCACGACTGTCGACGCTCGAGGCCCGGGGAATAGGCAAACTACATGAAACGCCCGAGTATCGACGTGTTCCCGATTACTGCCCTATACGGCATAGGAACAGCATCATCCGTCTGATGATGCTTCTAGAAGGCCGAGAGATAGCGCTGGATTCAGCCAGCCGAGTCTGGACGCTCGTGGCCGTGGCTCAACTCTTCGATTGCACCTCTGTTATCCGTGACCACGTCGCGCAGTGGATCATGCACGATAGCAACGCTGACTTCATCCAAGCATTACCAGATGAAGCGCTCCGAATTGGCTACGCTCTGGAGCTGCCAGAAGTGACTCAGGCTGCTTTCCGTACGATGGTGAAGAATAAAAAGGTAGCATCAAGAACTGCAACACACTATGAGCCCTCGACGAAGCGCGATCGACCGATGGCTACTCTGTTTGGCAGACAAACCGGCGGTTGCACCGATGAGCAAAAGAATGCCATACCAGGCGGCGTTTTCAAAGATGAGATGCCCCCGACGGACATGGATGGCCCTGGTCCAGCCTTCCGCACCGCGCGAACCATAGCCTCATCATCTGTACCACCGAGCCCAAGTGGCTCGTTGCCAGAGGAAATCTCAGCCTTGGACCTGAGCAGCATTGCAAGCGGCTCGGTTGACGTCCACGATGGTACATCCATCGTCTGCGCAAGCGACAATGTCATAGCAGATGATGTATCCTTGGCGTCAGAAACGTTCGAGGCAGAATGTAGCGAGTACCAAGACGCTCGGTTCGCGATGCCCCAGGGCGCAGGCGACGCTGTCACTGCGCTTTTCGATGACGCAGACGATATGTCGGACGTGGACGTGGACGCGCAGGAAACACTGTCTTCTGATGTCGAGAGCGATAGCGATGATGGCTTGGTTGTTATCAAGATGGGCAGGCAAGTCTGATGTCTTGGGGGTTCTATGTACTGAGCTTAGCTGCGTGTAGCTCTGGAGCAGGTGCGAAGCTGTCGGGAATGGAGCGGATGCATGGACCTATGTAAACTGTGTCTTGATCTTTCAGCTTGCTTATAAAGTGCGTTAGAGCACTTACTCTGGTTCAGCCTAATGGAATGTGCAAGTGTGTCCATCATCATTCATCCGAATCCCAATGTACGTAAAGACACATTGTAGTCGTCTAACATGGAAGTAAGGTGAAGCCCATTAGCATCAGCACTGGACTTTGAATCCCCAATATACTTACTACTCGATACTCGTACTAATGGCACGTCACGTTTCCACTAACACCCATGCATAGTCATATCAATTCATTGTGCTATAGTCATCGTGCTTCATTAACGGACGTCTTCTACTACGCCGACCTAAGCCCAATGGCAGAGGCACAATGACATCACCCCATATTCAGCGTATTGCCGGCCCCCCTCCGGTTCTCATCCTTGAAGTCATCCCACTCCCTAGCCTTGTACGTCTCCCGGTCCACGGCCTCCATGTCATCCTCGTCCACCACCTCGCGCGGCACATCTGTGCCGCCCGCGATGCCCCCCCTCCTCTTCTCCTCCTCCAGGTACTCGTCAATCGACATGGTAGGCAAGTTATGGCCCGGCCGAAACACCCCCTTCGCAAGATCGGTCCTCGACCCAACCAGCGTGAAAGACTGCAGCGGTCGCCCCTGTGCGGAGAGCAACGGCCCCCCCTTGTGGAGAAGGCTCTTTTGAAAAGGCGCATCCAGGCGCAGTGTCTCGTCGTTCTCCTGACCGCCTGGTCCGCCCGAGTCGTCGGTTTCCTCAGGCGCCATCTTCAGCATGTCCGCTTCCTGGTTGAGAGAGTCGAGTCCCTCGAACGTCTTATGGATCCGCCACTGCACATCCAGGATGTGCACCTGCCGAACGGCCTCCTCGTCTTTCTCCGTGTAGCCGCGGTCCTGTTTCAACACGGCCAGTTTATCCCGCAGAGATTTGTCGGCTTGGAAGTTGGCCATCTTGGCCTCCCGCCTGGCTGCCATGTCGGTGTGGCGCGGTACGACTGCGAACTGCTCCTCGTCGTTTCGATACCGCTCTAGCATCTTGGCGTAGGGCCCAGTGACCAAGGCGTATCCGTCTACGAGGGAGAGGAAGCGCTCGTAGGCATCTCTTGCGGATTGGAGAACCAGTCTGCGGTGTTTAGGGCCCGAGAAGGGTGTTCGCTGGATGAGCTCGGCTATGGTATGGTCAAGGACGAGGTAGCGTAGTGATGAGGTGGACACATCTTCGATGCCCTCGTTGGGTGAGAAAAGCGCCAGGGTGTGGACTTGCTCGACGAGAGAGGCGTACTGGGAGAGGAGAGCCGCGAGGTCAGCCCCGTATGTTGGCGATGTGGCGGGTGTGTTCTCGAGTGATTGTCGTTTCGCTTCGGCGTTGTGAAAGGCTGTGTCGAGAGATAGCGGCTCGTCTGAGGCCATGGCTACGATGGGGCGCGGCGATTGCTGCCCAATGTACTGGGTATTGAATGGACGTTGAGGACCACAAGTTAAGCTAAAGTCGATGACTGAGACATACTTTTTCAAGCACTGCGCAACAAAAAGCAACAAAAAATTGGATTGATTCGAGGAGCAGAGGGAGCGAGCACGCTCAGAGACTCTCCTACCGCCTACCCCTCCAATAACAGCCCTCCAATAACAGCCCTCCAATAACAGCCCTCCAATAACAGCCCTCCAATAACAGCCCTCCAATAACAGCCCTCCAATCACCCCTCCTTCACCCCCTCTATTATCGATAAGCCTGGGCAACAAACAGCAAGCTCTTATGAAAGCACAATGCATGCATCAATAGTAATAAGTGCTCGGCAGCTCTTGCATGTCAAGCAAAGCTCTTAGCACGGAAATAAAGCAGCATGAAAGATATACAGTTATCCAGCCAACGCCTCTGGCTCCCCGGTTGACCAGCCTGCCCCCGATTCGCCCAATTCCACAAAACTTGTTTATCAATCCAAGCAAACATTAGATCACATAGCTTAGCACTTCAAGCAGTTCAATCATCGTCCATCTCAAAAGGGTCGTCACTCTCATCCTGCACTACAGATGAGTCTTCATCCACAATCACTGGTCTTTTGGCAGCGGCGGCTCGGCTAGGACGACCGCGGGCGGCGGGTGCGGGTTTCGGCTTGGAGATGGGAGACGCAGGGTCCTCTATGTCAGTGTCCGAGTCTGCAAGCGCGCTTGCTTTGACGCCCTTGACCTTCTTCTTGGCAGCGTATGCCTTAGCAGCAGGCGACAACGCGGTAGCCTTAGCCTTAGCCTTAGCTGCTGCCCCTGCCTTCTTTGGTTCTGCCTTGGCTCTGGACGCTGCAGGTTTGGCTCGGGCTTTCTTAACTGGCGCCGGGCCGCTGTCTGCTTTGGCCGTCACCGCCATAGCCACTTGGGACGCCAGCTCGTCGTCGGACTCCATTTTCTCATCTTCCTCTTTGGTCCTTGTTTTGTGAGGCGATGATTTGGCCAGAAGCTCATAGTTGGTCTCGTCGTGACTGTCAATATCTACCGTGGACTTGGAAGGCTTCGTCTTAAGCCTTGGAAGGCTGCTCGAAGCACCAGTGCCATGGCTTGATTCTGGTCGGTTCATTGTATGTAAGCTAACTCTTCCTGCATCATCTGCAGTTGACTTTGGCATTCCTTTGACCATGGAGCCGATATCCCCTAACAATTCGTCATCATTGTCTTCGCTGTCAGAAGAAACATCAAAAAGGGTTTTCGCCTTTGATGCTGCAGCTCGTCTCGACGGTCGGCTAACCTCAGGCTCTTCAGAGGGTGTTTGCGACGCCGATTGAGATTGCGACAGTTCAGCAGTTGGGGCAGCTGCAGGCTTGCTACGGCTGAGTGCCATGAAGTCATCATCAGAGAAGTTGTCAGACAAGTCCATAGCGTCGTCCTTAGCTTCCTTCTTTGTCTTTGAGCTGAACATTTCGGCAAACCTTTGAGCGCTCTTCGTCTCAACCTTGATCTTTGGCGCTGGCTTGGTCGCTGCGGCCTTGCCTTTAGCCCGTGGCTTCTTTTCTGGAGCATAGTCATCATCGTCCTTGACCTTGCGAGAGCGGCCGGCACCAATCTTCTTGGACACTCTTCGCCCCATACGACGAATCTGCGTCTGAAGTTCCGCTTCAAGAGCAAGTTGAGCATCCCATTCGACCATGAAATCGTCAAGGTCTGCACACCAGAGATCCTTCTCACTCTTGGCCATAAGATTGTCGTGCTCGGCCTTTTTCTTAGCGATTGCGGCATTCAACTTATCCAATCGTTCCGCAGTAAGCGACCATATTGGCATCTACACAATTTCAGTCAACAGATGTACCTCAAGCAACGTCATCCGAACCCGGAGCCGGAGACAAACTCACAGAAAGTAAATAATCATAATCATGAGCGCCACTGGCAGCTGCAGCATCGTCATCGTCGTTTTGGTCCTCAGCGTCGGACTTATCATCTTTGGCCGACTTGTTGCTGTTTGGTGGGAACGCTTCATATTCTCGGTCGCGAAGCTCCTGTACTATCACGCCTTTCTTCTTCCTAGCTATGACAAGATCTCCGTCATTAACCTCCTTAATAAACCGCCACTGGTTCTTCAGTTTGCGGTAATCCGAGTGATAGACTTTCAGCCAGTATTGCTGCGCAAATGTTAACAAAAGCTTATTTTTGTACTGATCAATGAAGCGTGTTTTACCTTTCTGTCAGCATACATCTCAATTCTGTGCTGATAATACTCTTCCAAGATTTCTTCAACCTTCTCATACTTTCGGATCTGCCCTCTCGAGTCGAATGCAACTAAATTGGATGTAGCAATCTGCTTAGCGAGCTTGAACCGCTCTAAAAGGCCTTCCTCAAGCATCTTCGGCACATGCTTCTCATCCACCATGATCTCAAAGTGAACGGTCTTATGGTCGTTGAATTCTTTGTAATCCTTGATCCAAGACGGGCCGTCGACACCACTGATGACTTTTTCAAGCTTCGCCTTGAAATCATCCGTCCACATGCGGATTGGCAATTCGGTGACCACAATCTCATTCGGGTTATGCTCACTCTGGTATGCAATACCGTTAAACTTGTATCTGTCAGGGCCAGCAGGCTCTACGTTGCCCTTCCAGCCTCGAAACCAAGGTTTCATTGTTTCAAACGGCTTTTCTTCCGTGTCATCCTTATCAAGACGACCCATACGACGTTTTAGATTCATGACAATATCTGCTGGGTGATAGTTGGGAATGCTCGTGCTCCATCCGGTTCCGATACCATCAGCTCCATTAACTAGAACCATAGGTATGATCGGGGAATAGACCTCTGGTTCGATCTTGTTGTCATCATCATACTGATGCTTTAGGCTGGGTTCGTCCAAAGGAGAGAAAATCTTCTTAGCGAACGGTGCCAAGCGAGTGAAGGTATAACGGGGACTAGCAGCGTCAGAGCCACCAGCAAGACGAGAACCAAAGTTACCACTTGGTTCTAAAATATTAATGTTGTTAGATCCAACAAAATTTTGCGCCAAGCCAATAATTGTTTGTTGCAGTGAGGCTTCACCGTGATGGTATGCAGTCTGTTCAGACACATAACCAGCAAGCTCAACAACCTTTTTATCCTTGACCAAGTTCCGCTTAAAACAAGCGTAGAGAACCTTTCGCTGACCAGGTTTCAAGCCATCAATAACAGACGGAATAGAACGCATGTTGTCAGCCATACTGAACAGAATCAGCTCTTTACTAACGAAGTCCCTGTAGGTAATGGCTTTCGTTGAATGATCCAGGAAAGTGCCAGGAATAAAATTTCCCAGCCACTCCTTTCGAGCATCTGCCTTCTTCTTGGAAAATACAAGATCAAAGAGCTCGGCTTCTTCTGGTTTCATCACATCGAATTCTTTCAGGTGATCATCTAGATTCGTGAAGTAGACCTGGGCATCTTCGTTGGAACTAGTTCCTAGACCCTTTAAGTACTTGGACTCCCATCTTGAGAGTTCTGCCTTGTGCGCAATCTTCCACTCTTCATATTGTGGCTGAGTGAAGAATGACTTGAGCTTCTTGGGTTTTTTAGGATCGGGGCCCTGCCAAACCTTAACAATCGGTGTAACGAATTCGCGGAAGAACTCAGGGATCTGTAGCAAAGAGGGGAATTGAACCTGGAGAAAGTTGATAAGAAGACCTTTAATGTGACTCCCGTCGTGATCTTGATCGGCCATAATCATGAGGTGGCCATAGCGGAGACTTTTCGTATCTGTATACACTTGCTTGTGTTTTAAGCCCAGAAACTGCTTGATATTCTGGATCTCCTGGTTCTTCGTGATCTGGTCGATTGACGCATCTCTGACGTTGAGCAACTTTCCTCGAAGGGGGAATACGCCGATTCGATCAGGATCAAGGATCGCTCGTCCAGATACAGCAAGACCTTTGGCAGAGTCACCTTCAGTGAGAATGAGGGTGCATTCATGCCCACGGCGAGTGCCAGCCAAGTTGGCCTCGACCAGCTTGGCGTTGCTTACTCTTGCCCTCTTACTACCGTCACTCTTTGACATCATCTTGTCGGCCTTTTTCTGCGCGAAGTCCATGATATTTTGGATGGCATCCGACTTGGCGATTGCTTTCAGGAAGTTCTCTCCTAAAACACATTTGCTACCAAACTGACTAACTTTAGTTGTAAGCTGCTCTTTAGTCTGCGAGTTGAAAGCTGGGTTAGTGATTAAGCAATTGACAAAGATGAAAATGTGATTTCGAAGATGACTTTGCTTGAGACCGTGCCCTTTCTTCCTTTTATCGAGGATCTTAAGCAGTGCGCCCGTGATTTGATCAGCAATGTAGTTGACGTGTGTGCCCCCAGAAGTCGTAGCGATGGAATTGACAAATGAGACTTGTTGAAAATTTCCATCAGATACTGTAAATCCAATCTCCCAGCGTGGATGGCTCTTCTCTTTGTCCATCTCGACGGTACATGTCGGGTTCCCACCTTCCTCCGCTGTGCGTTCAGCAGCGATAGCTTTGGCATAAAGGTCGCAGTACGATTTGAATTCTTTGATTTTGATCTGCTCCCCATTCAGGAAGACCTTCACTCCACGTACTGTTCCCGCCATATCGTATACACGGCGGTAGAGGAGAGACTCCAGATCATCGTCAATACCCTCAGGCATAGAGAACCGGTTGTAATCTGGTTTGAAAGTAACACGGACGAAATCCGCAGTCTTGTTGGACGTGATTTTTGCCTTTTGCATTTTTTGCATGTTGTCAGTCCACGTCTGCTTGTATCTCTTTCCATTTGCACTGTCTTGTAATTCCAACGTAAATTCTGTGCTGAAAACATTGCAAAGCTTCGCGCCATAACCATTACGTCCACCAACTGTTCTCTGTTCGTTATCATCGAAATTGGATCCGGCCAGGAGGTGTCCGAAGATAAGTTCGGGGATATAAATATTCTCCTTCTCATGAATTTCAACCGGAATCCCTTTGCCATTGTTTTCCACACTGATGACTCCAGATTCTCGACTAATGGTGATTTTCATTTGAGTCATGGAGCTGTCATTCTGCTTGTTGTCGGCCGCGTTGACCAGAATTTCGTCAAAAATCTTGTAGAGACCGGGAACGAAGGTAACATTCTTGTACTCCATCTGCGACGTCTCTTTGTTGAACACCCACATTTGTTGCTCTGTCTTCTCCACCGATCCGATGTACGTGTCGGGTCGCTTGATGATGTGTTCCAGCTGTGTGAGCTTTTGATATGTCTCTGTTGCCGTTTTCGACTTGGACGATTTGACCGCTGGTTTGGTGGGAGAGTCAACAACCACACTGTCATTCTCGACTTCTGCTAGCGGAATGCCGCTCGATTTTTTCGGGGGAGGAACTTTCTTTTGTTTCTTGGAACTTGGAGGCGTATTTGAAAAGTTGGAGTCTTTAACCCCAAGAGAATCATCGTCATCACTTTCCGGTTTTGTGCGCTTCGCGGGCGCCTTTTTTTTCAGAGTGGTTTGCACCATCTTCTTGCCAGCTGGCTTCGCCGCGGCTTTCGGTTTTGATTTCTGGATATGACGAGTTAGGAAACGGCCCGAACCATTGTAACTTCGGTACACCTCAATATAGCCGTGCTGATAGCGCTTGCTCTCTGGTGCTTTACTATGAAAGCCTCACAGCACAGCTCCTCTCGCATGCGAAACAAGTGAGAGAGTTGTGCAATCTGAGGGTTGTTCAATTTTAGGCAGCACACCTGAACAGCTGGTGGCAGGGATTGATTCTCACAATGTTCTCACCTTCTCAGGAACATAAACATCAGATTCCTCCCCTGGACTGAAGGCGGGATCGGACATGACGTCTGAATCCATCTTGATTTTAGTGTCTGGGATTGCGCCCAAAGTAGACTTCGAGTCCGTTCGGAACGAGTGAACAAAATTGACGCAATGGGAGTAAGACAAGAGCCTTATATTTACCCCTCCAAGTAAAAAAAGGCGGCCACGCAGCGTGAAGAACGAGGAAGAACTCGCACAGCCAAGCCGGAGCAACATGCGATCAATTGAGACTCTTTGACATGGCCGGTCCAGCGGAGGCGTGGTAATGGCCTTTGTTGTTGTTGTTGTTGTCGTCGCAACGGATTGCGGTTCACGTAAACAGTTGCATTTGACGCGTCCAAACATACATAGCACAAGCACATCCACATGCATCGACAAACCAGGGGTCGCGTATTTCTGCCTAAGGCCTGATGGCCCACATTTGCCCCGCAGTGCTGCCATTACCCTTGCCAGCCCTGCCAGCCCTGCCAGTTGCCAAAGCCAGGGCGGAACGCCGTGTCGTTTGACCATCGTCAGCACTCTTGAGAAGGTCTTGGGAAAGGCTCAACGCATTGCGGATCTGGAATGCCGCAGTTGCACAAGTTCGGCTCGTAAAATATTCAATTTTGAAGGCAGATTCTATAATTGTATGCTATGGAAATTTCGTCTGCCACTACTTATTCCGAAAAATGTGAGCTCGAAACCCCGACGTTACCCACCATCGATATGAGGTTCTATCTCAAGGGACAAATACTCGAGCAGATTCAGAGACTACTACTCTTGCTTTGTGGATCTAAGAAGGGTTTCATCCTCAGTTAGTCCTGTGTGAGCTTCAAGCGAGGCTGTGGTCCAAGTCAAGTCTGTCTCTGCCTCTCCAGGCGAATGAGGGCGTGGACCACTACAAGGACAGTCGTGGCTGCTCGAAGCCTTACGAGTTGCGCTAATATGACTTTGCCAGAAACTAAAGCAACGGTACAACAAACAGCCTGTCCGGATCCGGATGACTACGACAAGACCATAGCCACGACTACCCGAAGCATGGTTCGTCCACCAATAAATAAATAATACGCAGTCTTCGTTGATGAACTAGCCGCTTGAGACCCACTCCTCAACCCTCACATTGTTCTTCAACGAACGTCCCGAAGGGCCATGCACATAAATCGGTCCATCTCAAATCTGAGCCATGTGCTTGTGCACCCTTTGGAGATTTAGGCGCTTTCTAGCGCCCTTCTATCGGAGATTTAGACCTCAGGAGACTCCGAGACGGGAGTGTTTCCCCATACTTCTTTGTTCCCGTTTCAAGTAATGAAGGTTAAATGGAAGGATAACGCTCGACAGTCCCTGATGATAACGAGCCATCCGAAGCCGTCGGCTACGAGCAGCTGCGATGTGGATATGGCATGGCTTCACGTGTAACAAACGGGATACAATGACGAGTAGGAACGACCTGAAAACGACGGCCAAACTTGGCAGGCCGACCACTTCGAACAGTGGCAGCAAAGACGACCATAAACAAGGCTTTCATGAAGCGACTTTTCTTCTTCAACGGATGTGACTCTTCATCAATGTCGTGAGTTTCCAAAAGCAAACAATTCGATGGCCACGTGTTTTCTGAGTCTCGCCCACAAGCTTGCTGGCTCATCTGTTCCACAACACATCAAGCTACTCTGCACCATAGGTCGCACACTCTGCACTAGACGAAATCCTTTGACGTTTGTCATGACGCGCCTACCCGTGTCTGACAATTGAGTCCAGAACACGACAGCCCATCAAACAGGCGCCTGGCCGTCGGATGCTGTCATATGGATATCGAGAAATCTGCCTCCCCCTCCCCCTTTTAGGATGATTCCGTTCAGACGTCAATTACTTGAAGTCATGAAACTATTAACACTTTATACTTACATAGCCCCTGAACCTCGAGTTCTGACTTCGGGTGAACCACTCCTCTGTGAGCACACTGAAGGATTAAGTGTATATCGCCAGTGACCACTCAAGTGTAAAACAACTTCTGAAAGTCTGTCGAAGTTATCCAAGTATCTGATTCTGGTAAAGAACGCGGAATGAGGCGGGGCCATCAGGAAGAAAACCCGTTTCGGATGCAATTGCTTGGGCATTGTTGGGTTCAACCGACGGCAAACCAACGGCAGTGATGTGCGGGCTCGTGGGCATACGTGGTGAGAAAAGTCCAATACTGTCCCACACCTCTCAAGTCAGAGAGTATTCGTTCCGAGGGCGCACATACAACGCAAATGTTCAGCGACGGCAATCTGTGAAGCTGGCCGTGTCAGGGCACCTTTGTCCACAGATTTGGTTCCATCTACAGCCACGAGTGCTCGTATGCTCAGTTCTCGGTTCACAAGCCGCACTTCACCATCCAAAACGAGGTAAACTGTAGGAAAGTGCCCGTGGGATACAGCGGTTGTGCCTCTTGTCTAGTTTACGGGCGCACAGGTCCAGCAAGCCTGGGTTCAATCGATCCTCTCCAGACAAACGTTTCCAAAGGTATTGTGAATACCAAGTTCCCTAATCAATTATCACGTTCAAGTTTATTCTTTCTGCTGGTTACAATTATTTACGTGTGGAGCGATTGAACATGCTGTCAGCACAAATAATGCGAAGCTGCTTGCAAATCGGAAAAGAAATAATCAGTCATGATGCTTTCTATTCGCGATCTGTTGAACCCAGTGGAACCTGTCTACAACGAAATTGGAGATTCTCAGGCATCACGACGGCATCAGTCGCATGCCAATCTAAATGGCCATCGCTTGGCTACTGACCACAGAGGACAGCAATCGGCTCAGGGTCCTAGAATGTTCACAGAACGCAATCATACTTCCTCAGCGGCAACAAAACGGCGCATCAACTTTCCCCCGTTCGAAGAAGTAAAGGAACAAGTTTTGGAAGAAATCAAAAAGTACAGAATACCTCAGTTTGGCTCTATTTATAGAAATCGCGAGCGCATTCCATACAGCAGCTCCAAGCGAGACTTCTCTACCAAGACTGGTCGCGAATGCATCGAAGGTTTGTGAAGGTATGCCGTTGCGGAAGTTATTTTTACTAAAGTTATGAAAAAGCTTTCAAGTATACATTCCAGATCCCTGACCAGACGACTGTCTACACCGTCATGTGGGACTACAACCTTGGTCTCGTGCGGATGACGCCGTTCTTCAAATCTTTAGGCTATGCTAAGGTAATATTTGCCCGCGCTTTAAGAATCCTTGTCAAACAAAGCTAAAGGTATGGCAGACCAAGCCGTCTCAAGCTCTGGACAAGAATCCAGGATTGCGAGATGTGTGCCCCAGCATTACAGGGGGAGCGGTACTCGCTCAAGGTGCGTCATGGTGCCAGAAATGACTTAGACAAAAGCTGATATGAGAAAGGATATTGGATGCCATTCTACTGTGCTGAAGCAATGTGCGCTACGTTCTGTCATGGAATTGCTGGAGCCTTGATTCCGATTTTTGGACCTGACTTCCCATCAACCTGTACATCACCCGATTCACCACAATTCGGAGACATGGTCATCAGTCAGCGCCTGATAGTTGCCGCTTCTAGAATTGAAACTGGAAACGTTTTCTGCACGGCATCTACGGGTCATCAAGTAGATACTCCACGGCTTGGGACCGTATCCATCACACCTACGCTAGACAGACATTCTATAGGCGCTAGCCACCAACAATTTGATGCGGCCGGCATCAGAAAAAGGGCGAGAGATCTTCGAGATGCGAACGAGGAAATGAACAGCACCCCTGTGACTACACCGTTGGCTATTGTCACAAATGTGAACGACTTGTCGGACTTGGGCTCTTGGGGTTGCGTTCGCAGAAGGGCTGTTGAGAGGCCATCATCGGCACAACAACACGCGACGTATCACAGACGCAAAAGGAGAAGGACAACTACTACTGAACCATCTTCGACAGACAGCATGCTTCAGCACGTCGACCAGATTCCAGCAGAAGGGAGAGTTCTACCTCCAAGCAAAGCGCCCAGCGAATTGAGGAGGCGAGAAGCGAAAAGTGATATTGAGGAAGGTGAATGCAGATATTCAGCTGCGAACACGCTTATGCAAATAGGGAGAAACTCACTTGGCGATTGAAAGCATGCCATGCATGAGAGCGCAACCTATACATTAGTGGTGTGGTCAGAATCATGCTAGCTGAGGCGTTCGGAAAGGAATATCATAGACACAGCATTAGAATGAGAAGATCCCCAAGGAAATAAGCCTATAGACAAAAAGTGCTTGCACTCGTGACTTGGAGAAGAGCTCTACTTCATCTGTAATCATAATGATACAACGTAAAACTCAGGAGGGTCGTTCATCTCATTCACTTCTAGCTAAAAAGCACTTCACCGCGGGCGCTCAGCTTTCCTCTTAGCCAATTCAGCCGCCTTTGCCTTTTTGAACTTGTCAATCCACGCATCGGCCTTTGCATTTGGAACCACATATATCCTCACCAACTCGTCGACAACCTCGACCTTGCCAGTGCCAAGGACCTTGAGTAACGGCACCCTCTTGCCCAGTTTGAGCACGCCGCCCTCCACCGTCTCTACATAACACGATACCCCGGCAACAGTGTACGCCCCTTCTTTATCCCACGGCAGCGGGAGCACATACGACAAGTGGTCCTCAAGCGACTGCGTCTCGTGGAAGGCCTTGATAAGGTCCGACTCCAAGTCCTCCGGGTACAACAGCAACGTCGGAAACGCCAGACTGCTTCTCGGATCATCTGGGTCCGGCACAAGCGCCAGCTTGGTGTCCCCCATCTCAGGCGGCTGGGCCGTCGACCTCGTCGGGATATTGCGCGCCCTCAGCGCCGCCTGGAGGAGCGACTCCCTCCGCTGGGCAGCGGCCTTGCGCTCCGCCGCCTTCTTGTCCTTGGCCTCGAGGGCCCTGGCGCGCTGGGCAATCTCCCCCGCGAGCTGCCTCAGCGCCGTGTTTCCCGCGTCTATGGCTAGCCCCTGCGCGCAGATCTCGTCCGCCGCCGCGAGCCTGTCTACCTTGAGAAGGGCCCTCGCGCCCCTGTAGCATGCCTTTACGTTGGATGGGTTGAGGCGCAGCGCGGCTGCGCAGTCGGTCCAGCTGCTGCGGTAGTTGGCTAGCTCGAGGTGGCATGCTGCGCGGTTGACGTACAGCGCCTCGAGGACCTCCCTCTGCGAGGCGATTTCCGCCGGCGAGTCGTCTGGCGGATCCTCGCCTCTGCGCTTCCGCTCCTCCTGCGAGAGGATCTGGATGCCCTTGGTGTAGAACTCCCGCGCGTCGACGTACCCTCTTACCTGGAAGCATTCGTTCCCGCGCACCTTGAAGTCGAGTCCGTTCTCGAGCGGCGTTCCCTCGTAGTTGAGTGCCTGCAGGGCTGCAATGTCGTCGTTCTCTTCCATGTCTGTCATGAAGAGGGGGGACTTGTTCAGGTCGGCCATGATCTCCTCGAACGTCTGCTTCTTGATGGGCGGGAGCTCGGGCTTGGTCGCCTCGATTGCGGCGCGAGGGCTGTCTTCCAACCCTGATTTCGGCCGTGGTGAGTCTGCGGCCGCGGAGCTACTGCTCTTGGCCTTCTCGAGAACAACCGGGTCCATGCCCTCGGTAATTTCCTCCATCTTCATGGTTGCTGTGTGTTAAAGCGGTAGACGGGCGCAACAGGCCGCTACCAATACCTGACGAAATCGTGTATGCTCTTGATGTAGACGCATCTGCTGCAATCTTTTGGAGAAACTAACAGATGCGCCGCGCCATTGGGTTCCGTCATATTGTGCGCTGGAGAGAGTATGAGTCAGGTCGAAGGGTCGTGGCGAAAATTTCTTTAAAGCGCAACACTTCCAGGGGTCGCCCATAATCCCTCACCGCAGACCCACTTTTCCTTCGTCTACAGTAATCGAAGCTATCACAAAGTTATCGCATGGACTGTGCATCAGATCGGGCAATGACTTTTTTTTTCTCTTATATTCTTGATATACCCCAGGTTATCTATAGAACTATGACTCCTTTTATTCGGAGGAGAAGAGAAAAATAACCAACAATGAGAATAAATACACTTTTAAAAACCTGTGATTCCAACAACGCCTTACCATGCAATTTTATGCTTCAAACAGAACCAAACACACCACCGTGGGGTATAATAATTGAACGCAGCACACGAAGGCTGATCTCCGTAAATTCCTTCTTCTCCCTTGGCAATTCCAACCCGGTTGCAAGCATTGAACACATGTCCGGAAAACCTGAGTCGTGGAACTGTGACTTTACTGGTCACTCTATTAAGAGTGCCAAATTAGTAGGTTGCAACGAGTGTGAACAAGGTCATTTTATGACACATGTTCATCACTCATTAGCCCATGATACGAAATATATATGGCTCATAACCATTTAAAAAAAAAATCATTGAGGGTCAACAGATTAAACTGCTCAATTTCTCTCCTCGGCTGAAACTTCAGCAACTATTGGAGTGTATTCGTTGCAAGGAGGTGTTCCAGCATCTTCCCCAGACTTGTCAACACAACGCTCGCGAGGGACCAAGAAGCACTGCACTGAACCCACAATGGCAACAATGACGCTTCCATACCAAGCTAATGCAGTGCAGTTCATTTTGCTACCGTAGGTGTACAGATATCCGGCAATGGGAGGCGCAATCATGCGGCAGGCAGCACCCGCACTGGCCGCTAGACCATTCACCTTGCCTAGCGCGCTGGATGAAGGGGTAGCATCCCTGATCAGAATCAAGAGGAGAGGGTATAGCGTGATTGAGAGGATGTTGCGAACTGCCAAGCAAACATAGATGGCGGGGAAGATGAGGGATTCGGGAACGAGGATAAGAAGGGGTACGATGGCGTACACGATTGGATGCAAGACGGTGGCGATGAGGAATAGTTTGTAGACACCAACTCTCTCGGCAGTGATGGGGAAGATGACAGCCTGTACGAATAGCGCGATAACACCATTGACGGCCATGATCATTCCAACTTCACGGAGGGAGAGTCCTAAACCACCCGAAGACCTAAAGACAGATAGCAGTGAGGCCACTCTGTCATTATCAACGCGACGTTCGTCTTCGAAGAATATGGGCATAAGATGATCGTAGGTCATTGAGTGATAGGTAAAGATGGACAGGGCGATGATGAAACCAACGACTCGCTTGTTCCAAACCTTGGTGGTCAAACCTGATTTTTCTTGCATAATGATCTCGGTCGTTTGCTCGTAAGTCTGGTCGCCGCTAGAACTCCTCAGCGTTCCGTAGGTTTCAGCCCGAAGGTCCACCGCTGGGCGCTTCATGGCATCTGAGGTCTCAATCAGTGGGGTCTCTTCAGAGACATAAGTGTCTGCAGGCAGCGACATGCGCGGCTGCATATCAGGATGGGTCTCATCAAGCAGGAAAAACCCCAAGATGATGCTGACAAGCAGGAGCGCAGCGCACTGGAGATTGGGGAGAAGATACGGGAAGCGATCGAACAGGCTGCCCTTGGGGAAGACGTTGGGCCAGGACTCATGCGGGTCAGCAAATGTGCCACCAATGCATGGACCGATAATCGTGCCGATGCTCCAAACGAAGGGCATAACAGCAAAGGCGCGTGCTATGAAATGTCAGCATACGGTTCTTTTGGAGGAAACAGGACTGGGACGACCGAATGAGAGTTTAGGCACTTACGTTCGTGCTCAGGCTTAGTGACAAGCTCACCAACCATCGTTTGAATGACACCGATGTTGCCATTGAGAAGACCACCTATGGCTCTTCCAAGTAATGCTACCCAAATGTTGGAGGCGAATCCTACCATGACCATGCTGAACATGGTACCCAAGCATCCAAGCATCAACACGGGCTTGCGACCGATACGATCAGATAAGCCACCCCAATACATGCCCATGAGGGCTTCCGCGAGAGAAAACGACGAGATGAGAAGACCGGCGTAGAAGGAGGCATCTTGCTCGTTTCCAATTTGAAACCTCTTAACAAGAGCCCAGGCGTAAGGGAAAATGGATGTAAGTGCAATTGGCTCAGCAAGGCGCACAATCGCTATTGAAGTTGTTAGCCAAGTCATGTCGAGATGATGGGCTGCAGTTGATCTCGGCTTGATGTGAGAGTGGTCATACCTAAGAGGAAGAGTTGGAGCGTCGGGAAGTCATCAGGGTTACGAAGATGGACCTGCTTCGTTAGGGCCATGATTTTGTTCTTTGGTGGGCGCTTACAACAAGACACGGACACGTCGACAGAAGACAGATGTCGGTGTTTGTGAGCGTTGTCCTTTATGGGCTGCAGTGTCGCTTGGAGTATTGCGAAATGGGAGACGTCGTTGGGTCTGTTCAGAGGAAGGCGAACACTACCGGGTCAAAGCAAACAACAAGAAATGTTGTGATTCTGACACGAGCTCTGCACTTTGAGGCCTCTGGTTGAGAGATACGGTCAAGAAGAAAGTTGTATTGGGAGAGCTAAAGAGGTTGCTTGGCGACCAAAGATGAAAAGGAGCAGGATGGATGTTGTTGAAACAGAATGAGATTGAAGATTGTGTGTGGGAGGGAGGAAATGTATTTCTATGGCGGGCCATTGGGGGGGGTGGTGCGGCGCTGGTGGCGCTGGTGGCGCTGCAGGGCTTGGACAAAGAGCGTGCAGCGTGTGTAACGACGTTGCCTGTGCTGGTTTCTAAAACCTGTAGCGTATGCATGCATGCATGCGCATTGCAGGCATGCACCAAAGCGAGTCTGCAAAATTCAAGCGCATGTGGCACGTGGGGCAAGACAGTGCGGCGTGCGCACTGAGCTCCTTATGTCTGACCTGCGTGCGGCGTTCTAACCAGGCCGACATGTCTCAACCACGACCAGCGATTGTTTGTCCGCTTTCAGAGATGGACACAACAGTGTTGATCAAACAAATGCCAACGATATTGTTCAAGGCTGAAGTAGTATCCAGGAGCGGGTAGTATCGTCTTATGGCTTTGCGGGAAGAAAATAGACTTACCATTTGTTTTTTTTTTTGTTTTTTTTTTTTTCCGGGAAAATCCCCTGCTATCGAGTGTCTTGTGGATAGATAGACGGAGGACACCCTCCGATGGGTAGGTACCTAGGTAGGTAGTTGGTCTCGAGCGGTGATGCGGAGCCATGGTGCCTGCCATTGTTTACCGAACACTCCGAGTTGCCTTGCCAGGTACTGACGATTGGCCTATTACAGACAAGCCCGGGAATTCTTCGTGATTCTTGCGCCCGAACACGGGGATGCTTCTTCCACCTTCCCCTCCCTGCACTTCATGTCCCACCACCGCGCTCAGTCGATCGATGGTCATGGAAGCGAACAACAGCGCAGAGCCTACATCAGCTCCTGCGTCCAGTCTTGTCGTGTCACGATTTTTTCGACTTGTCAAATGCAGCATTCGCATGTGTCTGTTATGACTACTGACTGTATTAGGTTTGGATGCTGGTCCTGAGTACCTAGGTAGGTACGTAGGCATGAGAGTCTTGGAAGTACTCGGTTAACCTTCCCCTCATCGTCGGATGGCACGCACGGAGCACAGTATGCACGTATGTATGTGCAAGACATGGCAACAGCGGGCCATTGCGTCGCTTCTCACTGTTGTACATGATTCGCTGTGTCAATGTGCTGCCGTTTGCTGCTACGTTGAGAATGACCATTTACCATTAACCATTCATCTGCACACCGCACCTCGCACCGGTTCAGAAAAGCCGACGATTGCATCGATGGATGGACAGATGCGACCAACACATCGGCTGTGGCAACTGAGTTGTAGAAGTCAGGTACTGCGCCGAGAAGCCATCGCATTTTCCCAAAATTTCTCTTTATGTCTGCCCGCCACAGCTCACAGGGCGGGGAGGGATCGACTCCGCAGAGTCCACACCTTCTTCTCTCTTCTAATGATTTCTGCGTGCCCGCCAAAGCAAGTAGAGTACAGCCCAAGTCCAGGTGGCGTTAAAGCATGTGAAAGGTGTGTAAAGCTGCCTGCTGTCATTTGCATTTTGCAAACCTCCTTCTCCTCGGCCAAGGCAAGCGCTGCATCGGCATCGGCCCGTACCTACGGTACGGCCTAGATTTAATGATCAGCTAGCTCTTCCTCCCCCAACACCAGCTTGTCGATGCTCACGCGTATTTCGAAGCTTAGATGGACAGCCGAGTACATAGCATTGAAGGAATGGAGGAGGGGTCCCCAGCTGGTTCCAAACACAAAAACTCTGACCTCAAGCTTGCTTTTCAATGTTCCTTCTTTCTTTTTATCCTAGCTATCGCACCATAAGAGAGAATTTGACCGATTTTTGCTCAGTCCTTTTACTTTTTGCCATATTGTTTTTTGAGTCAAAACCTTGGGTTCTAGCTTTTCTCCAGCGGAGTGCGCGTGAATCAGACACTGCAAGGCCGCCCATTACTTGATATTTATTTGCCCCTCCTCCGTCATCGCACCCACGAACCCGGGCTTGCGGGCTCCATCAATTGCTACTTGTGGCGTGTACGGAATAACTATACATATAGACAAACCGACCATGCCCCCCTAACACGACTCTCGTCACTCGACAAGGGATGGTCAATTTGATCCGACCCTCGCTGCATGCCGCGCTGCTAGCGCTGAGTGTCGGATTAAATTGACCCCCGCTTGCCTTGTCTGACTAACCAGGAGAGGCAAGAGGCGGTCCAGGGGCACGAAGTCAGTGGTGGCCCTGACGATGCAGGTAATTATGCCCCTCCACCCCACAAATCCGACAACTGAGTCTCCAAGACGTCCGTCATCGCATTGGCGCTATTCCTTCTTCCGAGCTCCAAATGCGTTAAATCAAAGCCTCTACAGGCTTCAACCACCATACAGATTACCACCAACCATCTGTGATGGTGCTGGACTGACTTATGCCCGCAAGTCAACCGCTCTCCCACTTGAGTATCGAGCGGCAACGGGCCAAGACCATTGACGATCTTCGGTTTCAACCTACGATCTCTATCGCGACTTCAGACCCCGACAGGAGTGTCGCCTCATAATCAAAATATTATACACTGATTTGACTGATGGTGTTCCAACCTTGACCCATCTCTCTCGCCGCCACGATGGACTTCAATAGCTCCTCGCCTTTCCCCGAAGGCGTCATATCCTTCCTGGATACCGACTTGTACAAATTGACAATGCAATGTGCGGTATTCAAGTTTTTCAGAAATGTTCCTGTAAGCTACGCATTCACAAATCGCACACCACAAAAAAAGCTCTCCCGAACTGCCTTCAGGTGGCTAGACGAACAGATTCGAAGTAAGTCTGGTCCTCTCCGCCCGCCATGGTTCATCCCCAAACTAATTGCTCAGAGCTTGGAAACATTTCTTTGTCCGCTGAGGAGTATAGATTTCTGCAGACACATTGCAAATATTTCCCCGAGGACTACTTAAATTATCTGAAGGACTTTCAGCTTCGATCCAGGGAACAAGTTTCCGTCACGTTTACAACAGATGGCGTGGACACTGAGGCTGACTCTGATGTTGGTCATATTGACATCAAGATTCATGGAACCTGGTCAGACACGATTCTGTACGAGATTCCAATCCTGGCTCTCACTTCTGAGGCTTACTTTCGCTTCATGGACACGGATTGGAATTACGATGGTCAAGAAGAGCTTGCTTTCGACAAGGGCATGCGCCTTCTAGAAGCGGGTTGCATCACGTCGGAATTCGGTACCCGAAGGAGACGAGACTATCACACGCAAGCCTTGGTCTTCCGTGGCTTGGTCGAGGCCTCCAAGGCCGCTGGAGAGAAAGGGTATCCTGGCAGATTTTCAGGAACATCGAATGTGCATTTGGCCATGCGTTTCGGAATTCCTCCTGTCGGTACGGTCGCTCACGAGTGGTTCATGGGTACTGCAGCCATTTTTGATGACTACAACAAAGCCACTGAACTGGCTCTTCGCCACTGGGTTGGTTGCTTTGGTTCCAATTTGACCATCACGCTGACGGACACGTTCGGTACTCCTGAATTTCTGAAGTCCTTCAGTCTTCCGATTGAGACCGTCGAGGGCGGGGTTTCAGCCGATGCATTCAAGAAGGCAGACGGGACAACAAAGACTTATGCCGAACTGTTTACAGGTGTTCGACAGGATTCTGGAGATCCGGCGGAATTCGTTAAAATGATGCGCAGGTACTACGATGAGCAAGGCATTCAGGAAAAGAAAATAATTGTCTTCTCAGATGCCTTGAACATCGAGCGCTGCCTTGAATACAAGAAGGTTTCCGAAAAGCTTGGATTTCAACCCACTTTTGGCGTTGGTACCTTTTTTACGAACGACTTTGTCCATTTGAAAACGGGCACCAAGTCGGTTCCCATGAACATTGTTATCAAACTCAGCTCAGCTGCAGGCCGACCAGCTATTAAAATCAGGTAAGGACTCGTATGTCTTGTTAGTTTCTGAGTATTCACTAAAGGAATTTAGCGATAATTCTGGGAAAAACACTGGAGACAAGCAGCTCCTTGAACGGGTAAAGAAGGAACTTGGATATGTCGAGCGAGAATGGAAGGAAGGCGACGAAACATCGCGTTGGGGCAAAGAGGATAAGGCGCAAGCATGAAGGGAAAGCGTATATAACCCGACCATATTACATATTATTTTCGAATTATTCCGAGCTGCAAAAGTGCCCAGCGTGGCTCTATGGGAATTGGGATATTTCTAGACGGGAGCATCTGTCGCAGTGTGGTAAAGAGGTTATCCCAAAGGACGATGCCGACGGCGGTGGAAGCTCATTTGCTGCAAGCTCCATTACCGCCACTTGAAGTATCGTCGACGAACCGAGGGCGGAAATTTCCGGCAAATGACTTGAAGCTGAAAACTTTCTCTGCTCTGGTGGCGAACGCTCTTTAACAAGTTGCCAAAGCTGAGAATGTCCAGTGAGTGGCTGATGAATAAAACAGCAAAGCTCATGTGCGACAGTTTCAATCTACCGCCCAAGTACGTGCATTTAGGCGTTTCTCTGAACCTTGGGTTAAGCACGGGGTGTAGCCTTGATACTTCAGGACATGGTAGAGACAGGCTAGCTGCTTTCTCATGCATTGTTTTTACAAGACATTTGGCCCTCCCTTTAGAGATACTTGCACCTGGGCAATAGTGTTCTATATAACCTATATAAAGTAGGCCTCGTAGAACAAGTACGTTAGGTGAATACTACGGGTCAAGGGTCTCACCCGGGAGGCTTGTGGTCTAGTGCAGCTTATTGAAAGGGTAGCTTGCAAGAACATTGGATATCGGCATAAGGCCCTAGTGAGGGATCCGGTTAGGTCCTCAGTGGGACGATTTAACCTTCTTTCTCTGATATAAGAAGGGGCCCCGGTGGCGCTAGACAGAGTTGCTCCTAGCAGCATCATTAGCAATGTAGGTCGTTGTTCACCTTATTGAATGGAGTCTAAAGAAGTCGGCAGTGAATACAGCGATCCCTTTCTAGCCCCCTATTATTCCTCATTTCCGTTCCTTTGTCGCGGTGAGGCAATACATTGTCTTGCATCTGCAGATAGTCCTGCAGACGTTTTGGCCATACCAAAGTAGCACAATAGGTACTTGTCTATCAAGGAGGCTAATATCAAAACCATGGGAACTCGGCAGGGTTCAAGAATCACCTGCACAAACCTCTCCTACCAAACTACCAGCTCATACCCCAACCCTCAAGGACTCAAGCACCAACAAATGTGGCTCGCGATCCCCATCCGACACCGCCACTCTTCACGATGAAATATCCCTCAAAGCCTCCCGGTAAAGCGCCGCCTCCGCCTCCATATCGTCGCTGCTCCTAGCCACCCGATTGGCATCCTCAACAGGCGGCATTGCACCCCTAGGCGCAGGACGTCGCTCTCGATCCCACAACGCACCGCCCACATTCCCCTCTTCGCTCGCCAACCTGGTGTATATCGCATCCGGATTGTCCCCCACGTCCTTTGCCTGCCGCGGAATCACATGCACATGCACATGCGGAACCGTCTGCCCTGATGCCGGGCCATCCTGCACGGCGACGGTGAAGCTGCCGGAGAGTATGTCCTCCGGGTCAGGAAAGTACGTCTTGGCCAGCATTCTCTGCGTGCGCTGCACCGCTCCGAACAGATCTGCCGTCTCGGCGGGGGACAGGTCGGTGAGCCGGCGGTGCTGCTGGAGGGGGCACACTAGGATGTGGCCTGGGACGAGGGGCTTGAGGTTGACTGTTGCGAAGGAGTGTGTCGTTGTCAGAAATACCTTGGACTTTCATCAACACAATGTACGCAGGTTGTGGGCGAGTGATTTACCTGCTTCGTGACTTCAAAGGGCCCAAACTTGATGATTGGGCCTTCTACCGGAGTGGAAGACGCCATGGCCCTGAGGAACGGTACGGATGAGAAGCTTCGAGTGGCGCCGATGACAGACCGCAACATGCTACGGTCGCATACAAGGTAGGGAATATTTGTCTTGGCACCAAATCGCGGGTGCACGTATGCCGTGCAGGACAGCACAGATGACGCGAGGTTGATGTTTTGTGTTGAATTTTCTGGTGTGAGGAAAAGTGGTCGGTTTAAGACAAGAGCTGCATGGCTACTGGATGTCACTCCCACTGACCAATCAAGAATCGTCTACTCCGCACTTCGTACCTTGCATGATGTGCCTTCGCGCGCCACCCCGAATCTTATTTAGCTCGGTGACAACTGGCACCCTATAATATTTAATCAGAAAAGGAATTTTGTTTAGTAGAACCTTTAGACACTCTACTAGACCATAACAAGAAGTCCTGGGACAGCCACGATGAGAACGTATGTTGCCTCACTTTACGACAGGGAAGAAAAAAAAAAAAAAAACTATCCCATCCCATAAAAACAAATTTCTATTAAAGCGGCCATGGGTATACAAAATTTCCTACAAGATTGCTCTTCGTTCCATGAACCAGCAATGGTTTGTGCCACAAACCCCTAAACTCCGTGTAAACTGATAATTAACGAGAGGACAGAATAGAAAGTACAGCTCCGACATCAACGGGGCCTTGATGTACTCGGAACAAGGCTAATACCGCATCTCATCCTCGTTCAGCGGGAGATTGACGGCATTAGTGCCAAATGGATCAGGCACATGCCCGTTCCAAGGTTCCTCTTCTTCTCCCAAGTGCTCTTCCCAATGGACTATATTAAATAACAAGTCAGCACACCGGATTTGTGTATTCTGGGAACGAATTCCCCAAACTAACCGTAAGGTGTGATGAGGAATGCGCCAAACAAAGCGAAACCAGATAGACCGGCGAGGACGACAAATATTGCTTGCGGATAATTCGCAACGGTTGCTGCATAGAGGCCGTTGAACACAACCGGGCCAATGACTCTGACCAGAGCTTGCAGCATTCCGATTGCTCCAAGAACTCTGCTAACGATGTGTTGAGGCACGTGCTTGGTCACCATCGATTGACTAGTTGCACTGCCCAAACTACTAAATGAAGTGACTATGGCGCTGCCAACGAAAAGTTCAGGTGTCTTCGCGAATATAAATCCAACATGGCCCAAGACATCCGCAAGAAGGGCGAAGCGGAGAATCCATGTATCGACACGATCTGCCCCGCCAATTTTGTCCAACGGAATGACGCCCGACTCTCGTCTTAGCTTGGCGGCCGGACGAGTTCGACAAATGTAGTCGAGGACGGTAAGCACGCCCATTAGGACAAAGACGCGAGCCAGGGAAATGCCGGCAATAAAGCGGGATGAATCTGGAGTCTGCCAATCGAAGGTGTACTGCGCATACAAGATGACGACTGGGCCCACCGCCATAGCCATCCCCATGATGATCATATCAGTTGCTGCGAAAACAACCAAATTGATGCGCAATCTTGTTGAGGTACCGCGTCCTTGAGGCCAGAGCACAGAAAGGGCTGCAAATGGATTATTCTTCCTAGCTGAAGCGATCCAGGACATCGCTCGTTCCTTTTGCTCCTGCCTGTCTTTGCGATGTTTCTCTTGAGCAGCAAGCTGCTTCTTCTCGGATAAAGATTCAGGAATGATGAACCTCACAATGATGATGAAGATGAGATGAACTCCCAAGCAGATGTAGAAGATGGATATCAAACTTCCTGTCAGTTTCACAATCTCTCCGCCAAGGAATTGACCCAGAGCAATGCCAATGAAGAGGCAAGCGTGGATGTATCCTATAGCCACAGCACGTTTTGATGGTGGTGTGCAGTCACTGGTGTAGGATTGAGTGAGAATGCCGGCCGCCGTGAAGGAACCAGTGATTCCGTCAAATACCGCTCCGAGGATCAGCCAGCGATAGTCTACAGTGTGGGGGAATTTCGCCGCTAAGATCGTGATCAACTCGCCAAGCAAACCACCACACGAAGCAAGAGCAAGCATTCGCCGCCGACCGTATCGATCCGATAAGTGACCCATCCTCGGGGCGGCGAAAGCACTGAGTAGGCCAGTGCACAGATTCATAACTAGCATGAAGGTCGCAACGTGTTTTTGAACTTCTGGATTTCTGCATTGTGGGTTATCGGTTCCGAGAAGGATTGGGCTAAAGGTTTGATCGGGATGGAGGATCTGCTGGTTGGCAAAGTATCGCTGACAAACCAAATGAAGTATACTGCATCACGTCAAGCAAGACGTTTTGTCAGCCATGGTACAGTCACAGTCGAGAAGAGGATAAGCATGAGGATAAGCATGTATAGGAAGGGTTTATGCTCACAGATTCAGCTTTGGGACGATGACACTTCCAAACGCCAGCGTAAACAGTGAGTACGGGACTAACAGCCAGTGTACCTGGGTCCAGTTGTTAGAGGAAATTATGGCGACGAGGACAGCATAAGACATACGGACGGTTGGCGCCACCGGGGCAACGCTCTGAAATCGGCCAGACCATCCCAGCCACTGCTGGCACCATCTATTTCGGCTCCATTCGCAGTTTCTCCAGGTCTGGGCGCAAGAAGACGACGGGTTTCTGCACCCTCTGCCGCGAACAGGTCTGAGTCTGCCCTGGGCTCGTCCTGGGCCGTTGGGCCGAAATGTTGGGCGACCATATTGTAGAAAAGATTTGACTTGACAACTTTGCTATCATATTCGCTAATAGAATCGAATTGAGGCGAGATGGGAGCGACAGCTCAACGAATGATCAGAACCAACGGAAACTCCGTCTCATTCGACTCACTGGTAGATGTTATTGCAAGTCTGGGGCGACTGCAGCATTTCGCAGGATGGCGACGCCAGATGCTCTATTGAACAGGCACTCTATCGTCCGAGGAGAAAAAGAACAGCAAAGCCGGACAAGTTTGATCTGTGGACAGGCTCGGGGAGCGGGAGCAGCTTGAATTGATAAGCGAACAGGTGGCGCATCTGAATACTGGGAAAGCGTCAAGGGGGGATGACGGTAACGACTAGACTCTCCACCGGAAATACCGAAACGTGCAGGAGCGAATGTTGGATTATACAGCAGCAAGTATTTTTGCAAGTATTTTTGCAAGCATTTTTACCCAGCAAAGGGACCTAGTAGTCTCGTGTACTAGATGTTACGACTTCTTACCAGTAAAGCCCTTCTTACAGTACCTCTTATTGACTTGGACCGACATAAATACGTTTGCCTAATAACCAGCACCTTTATAGTCACTCTACTTAAGGATTACTAAAACTCTCCATTATGTAACCTTAATCTCAAGGTCGTTATCAACCTAGGCTTCTAACAAGGGCAACCTTGATCAGAACGGCTGAGGACGGGTGCCACTTCTCTTCCACTTTGGGTTTAGTTGCTGCATAAAAATCCGCTGCTGCGTGTTTACGCACTCATACTTGAGGGCAACGGCTCTAGCGACATCCAGCTAGGCAGCAGGGAGCGTGCGCCGACTGGATGGTACGGGTGGTACGGGTCGCAATAGGTGGGACCGAACTCCGTAGCTTGGCTGAGAGGCTGAATGTGGGTTGCAGGACCTGTCATGAACTCTGTCCACCGCATGGGTAGGGAAGGCGTGTCGATATGGCATGTCAAAGCACAACTGGGGCACGAGTCAATTACGACATCCCTGAGTACCGGCAGGTGCTCGATTGCTCAGCTCCTACTCCGTAGTCCTGAACTGCATTAATAGTTGGAGAAGCAAGTCAAAATCATCCAAGGCAAGGCAGCGGCCAATTAATCATCAGCACAAAATTGTCTCGTGGGGCCACACTCTTTTGCCGAACATTATTAACTAATGGTGAGGTCATGACTTTCCGGACATGCGGCGTTCAAACTCCGCCGTGTACTAATATTACTAATATCATACCTCACCACATTATTGGCTGGATGGTCGAGGCTGATACTCGGCTGGGTACCTACTAAGTAGGTATCTAAGGAGAAGGACGAAGTACTAAGCATGTAGATGAGCTATGCCAAAAAGAGGCTCTTCATCCGTACTTCCAAATCATTGATCACGGTCAAAACTGTGAGGTGAGTTAGTTACCGAGTAACCCAGATACGCTCTGTCAGCACTCCCTGCTTCAAGCTTGCAACATGGCCGACAAATCAACAGAGACATCACGCTGCTGTTGATGGCAGTATGAGTGGCCAAGATAATCTGTCAGTACCTTGCTCCCTTGGGCTGGGCTCCAGCCACACACTTCGAAGTTGCTGACTCAGCCCGCATTTGCACGACTGAACAAAGCCAGGGCAGGGCCATCCAACATACAGCATTTTCCAGAACCTCGGATTACAGAATTTAGCAGCAGCCGTCTGCGACTCTCCCTTTGCACACTACCAAGCCGTCGTCACCATGCCGGTCGTAAAGGGAGGCGTCTGGACCAATATTGAGGATGAAATCCTCAAAGCCTCCGTCTCGAAATATGGGCTGAACCAATGGGCACGAGTATCGTCTCTGCTGGCGCGCAAGACGCCTAAGCAGTGCAAAGCCCGATGGAACGAGTGGCTGGATCCCAGTATCAAGAAGATCGAATGGAGCAAGGATGAAGATGAGAAGCTATTGCATCTGGCCAAGATAATTCCCACGCAATGGCGGACCATTGCTCCTATTGTCGGTCGCACTGCGAATCAGTGTCTCGAGCGATACCAAAAACTGCTGGACGAGGCTGAGGCACGCGAGTCTTCCAGCTTGGGACTGACGGGCCCAGATGGCGGCGAGACACAAGCACCAAGTGCCAATGACGTTCGACGGTTACGTCCAGGCGAGCTTGATCCTGATCCCGAGACGAAGCCTGCCCGACCCGATACTATTGATCTCGACGAGGACGAGAAGGAAATGTTGAGCGAAGCTCGTGCTCGTCTAGCCAATACCCAAGGTAAAAAGGCCAAACGAAAAGCCAGAGAGCGCCAGCAAGAAGAGTCTCGCCGTATTGCAACTCTGCAGAAGCGGCGAGAACTCAAGACTGCTGGTATCAACATAAAGATTACAACGCGGAAGAAGGGGGAAATGGACTATAATGCCGATATCCCCTTTGAGAAGAAGGCAGCCCCTGGTTTCTACGACACCTCGGAGGAGCTCAACAGGAACGAGTTGCAGCGCAAGGCGTTTGATCCACAGAAGCGGAATCTACATACGAAGCGGAAAGGCGATGAGGAGGAGGAGAGCGACCGCAAGAGAAGGAAGAATGGAAAGGATGAACTCTCGGAATCGCAAAAAGCAGCCATCAGGGCCGGTCAGATGCAAAAGATCCGGGAAGCTGAACAGAGCAGCAAACGCCGTGCTCTGAATTTGCCTGCTCCCCAGGTCAGCGAGGGCGAGCTGGAGGAGATTATCAAGATGGGCAAAATGGGAGAGGCAGCGAATGCTGTGGCACGAGAAGGCGACAACGATGCCACCAGGGGATTTGTCAACTCGTACTCGACACTGAACACGAACGCACCGATCCGGACACCCAAGGCTCCCGAACAAGAGGATCACATCGCCAATGAGATCCGCAACATTCGGGCATTGAACGAAACCAAGTCGGCACTCCTTGGAGGCGAGAATATGCCCCTTCACGAGGGTTCGGGATCAACAGGCTTCGAAGGCATAGCCCCTCGAAAACATGTCATGGCAACGCCTAATCCACTGGCAACTCCTCTGCGCGCAAATACCGTGGCAGCCACGCCTGGACGCCCTGGCCAGACGCCCATGCGGACACCTCGCGACACATTCGCCCTAAACCGAGAAGATGGAACACTGGTGGGAGCTACGCCACGCGACATGAGAATGCATGAAGTCGCCATGCGGAATCAGCTGCGCTCCGGTCTCGCCTCGCTGCCCAAGCCCAAAGATACCGAGTGGGAGTTTGAAATTCCCGATGAGCAACAAGAGGGAGCGCACGGGGGAGGCGCCCTGAGTGAGGAAGATGCAGCAGAGCGGGACCGAAGAGAAGCGGAACGACGCGCGGCCGAGGAAGAGCTTGACCGACGACGGAGAACACAAGTCATGCAGAGAGAGCTGCCTAGGCCGCCGCTCATCGATGTAGCAGCGCTCCTCAAGAAAGCCGAGAGCCTCCAGAGCGCCGCCGAGGCCATGATCGCCAGAGAAGCAGCCCTGCTCATGGCCCACGACGCAACCAAGTTCCCCGCTCCGGGCACGCGCGTCCACGGCACATGCGAGCCCATCGAAGCCTTCCCCGATGCCGCCCTCGCAGACGCGCGCCTCCTGATCCTCTCGGAAACCAAGCCCCGGCCCCCGCCCCACGAGATCCAGACCTTCTTCGACACCCGCGCCAAGGACTCGCTCTTCCTAGGACTAGGATGCTACACGGATGACGAGCAAGCGCAGCAAATCGCCATGCGGACCGCATTCAACGTACGTGATTCCTCCGTTCCCAAAGGCAACCGCTAACGTACATAGGCCGTCCAAGATGCCATCATGGCCTCAGCAGAGCAGGGCGCCAAGCTCGAACGGAAACTCGCGCTCCACCTCGGCGGATACCAGAAACGCCAGAAGATGCTCAGGGAGAAAATGGGAAGTGCTGCGGATGCGCTGGAAAAGGCTAGGAACGCACTGGCTGGTTTCAAGACGCTTGCCGTGTCGGAAGACGTCGCTATCGAGAGGCGGCTGGGCTCGCTTCGAGAGGAGGTCATGTTTGTTACTAGGCGGGAGAGGGAGGCGCAGGAGGAGTATAGGCGGGCGAGGGATGAATTGGATGCGTTGAGGGGCGGGACAAATGGATTTCATTTGAAATAGGCGTTGGATGATGTCTCGGGTCATCCCCGGCATGGTGAGCTCCAGGTTGACTATCTTGTATTATACACTTCTTAGCTTGGCGCCGACAAGAATGAACACGTTGGGATATAATTATAGTATGCATTGCGGTCCTCTAGCACGCTTGAAAGAACAACGTTGATGGATTCCCCAGCCAAACATCTACAGATTTAATATATCCTCGGCTAAAAAACTAGGTCGAGTATTAGCTTCTTAATTATTTACAGTCCTGACTTCGCTTTGCCCTTCCTAGATGGCAATCTATTAAGTTTCACCGGCAGAATAATGAGAAAATTGGCCACAGCGACGACGGCGCAACACCCAAACACCAACCGCAGACCAGCAGCATAGCTCTTGATGACCTGCTCGCGGTACGGGCTGTCCAGCTTGGCCACAGCTTCGACAGAGGCCCTGGCTTTCGCGATAACGAGGTCCTTGAGGTCTCCTTGCACAAACTCATCCAGGTAAATGACGAGTGCGTTTTGGAGGACCAAGCTGCTGACCGCCACCCCGAGGACGGTACCGACGCTGCGCCAGAGCATGTACGTGCTCGACACAACGGCCTGTTCGGACTGAGACGACGAGGCCAGGATGGCCAGGAATGTGCCTGGGAACTGAAAGCCGCCGCCTATGGAGGAGGGGAGGAGAGTGAGGAAGAAGGCTATGGCGGGGAGGTAGCTTCGCAATGCGGCGAGACAAATCGTGCCGACCAGGTAGCAGACTGTGCCGGTGACAAGCGGCCACTTGAGGCGGCATGTCCAGGTGATGGCGAAGCCGGTAAGGGTGCCGGCCATGGAGGACACGAGGGTTGGTATGACGAGGCGGAGCCCTGAGTCGGTGGCGGACATGAGAAGGACGGCTTGGAAGTAGAGAGGGCTGTGTTTGAAGAGTTAGTTGGCAAAGGTCAGGATCAGACGAGGACTGGATTGTGTCTTTGAACTTGGCTGTAAAGACGATGGAGCTGTTTGTCGAGTCAACGACTCTCAGAACGTACATGTTGAAGAAAATGGCGTTGGACATGAATGCAACCAAAGTATTGGAGAATATCAGATTGGACCGGGGAGAATGAGTAATGAGATGCAGTGGCATAATGGGCTTGTCGGCTCTCATTTCGACCCATACAAACGTGGGGAAGAAAACGACAAAGATGGCGAGGGAGGCTATAATCAGTGGGTGAGACCCTGAAAGAGGAGGCATTAGCTATCTTATATCATTGGTGTCTCAGATTTTCATACTATATGTATGCATATTCTTCACAGGTATTCTTGTTCCAAACTTACATGGCAGAACATTGCCACCCAGGTTCTACTACATCGTCAGCATATTCCTTACAAGGTTAAATCAAGAATGAACAGAATCAGAGACGTACCAGTCCCAGTATAAGAAACGAGACAGAGGCAGTCAGCAAGGCAGAGCCTTTGCTGTCTAGCTCCCTAATAGCCTGTACCACCGACTTCCTCTCTCCCTGAACGCCCAGATCATCAGGGATAGCCACAGCCGCGACACAGAGACAAATCACCAAGGGGGGTATCTGCACTCCAAATTCCCATTGCCACCCGAGTGCTTCCGCCATGGCACCTCCCACAGCAGCACCGAGCGTTGAACCAACGCCGTATACCATATTGAGGTAGGCTTGATATGATCCTCGTCGTCTAGGTGGCACAATGTCAACACTCCAAGTAAGCAATGCTGCTTCGTTTTCTCTTTTCAACTTTTGCTTCTCCTTCCTTGTCCTGAAGAGCAAGAAGAAAAAGTACAAGAGACAGAACGGGGCAACTTACTCAACGGGAACTAAATCACCAGTGATAATGGTGCCCAGCGTCATTGTTCCTCCAGCACCGAGTCCGCAAAACGCCCTCGCCACAATCAAGGCCTCGATGCTATTCGCAAGAGCGCACCACAACGTAGCCAGCGTGAAGACGAGGGTGGCTCCCAGGAACATGGACTTTCGCCCCAGCGCATCAGACAATCGGCCTAGCAGAGGCTGGAAAGCCGTCGCAGTCAGGAGGAAGACGGTAGAGAGCCACGAAGCCGAATTGGCGGCACCAAAGTACGAAGTAATGACAGGGTGGGAGGACGCCATGATGGTGCCGTCGAAGCAGCTTATAAACTGGACCATGAGGATCTGCGAGAAGACGGACCAGAACCGTGCTCGGGATGTGCCGTTTAGGAAGGGCGGAGGTTCTTCGTCATCGGCCAGGATAGGGCGGGTAGGTTGGTGGGAAGAGGACGAGGTGAGCCATCTTGGCTGGAGGAGAGGGGATCGCTCCGAGGCATCTCGTATTGTTGTGGTGATGGACTCTGCACTGTCTTGGCCTCCATGTCGAGTTTCAGATGATGCATTCGACTTGGCGGGCCATAGCATGACCAGGTTGGCTGGCTCCGGCTCTAAGACAGGGCATGCGGTTGGCACTGACCGAGACAGCATGTCAATGTCAGGAGCATGCTCGTCATCGTAGCCGTAACCATGGCCATGACCATGACCGCTCATGCGTCGCGGAACAGATATGGACAATGGCGATGTACTAGAGGTGGCGCCATGGCCGTTGCCTGAAGCTGTCATGGTAACGGCAGTGAACAAGGATCAAAGAACTCTCCTCCGTCCTGGGGCCTTTTGTCGTTATCTCGTACTGGCAGTGTGATGCGTGATACCTCGCTGTCCCTCGCAGTCTACAGCCGTAGCATTTGCGTTTGCATTCGGCTTCACCTTCGCACTCGCACCTCACATTGGCCGACGAATAAAGAGGGACGAGAGAAGAAGCATCGTGACGCGAGTTTGAAGAGGTGCATGCTGTCGACGAGCCTTTTTAAACTGGAAAAAGGCTCTGGGAACACTTATGCATGTCTTTGATCCCCGGCACCTCTGGGCTCTGCCCAAGTAGTCGAAGACAAGGTTGCTCGGAAGGTGTTGTGTTCGATGACTGTCTTCGATGACCGGTGCATTGGGCACATGTATCTATCTACCTAAGGTACCTAGGTATATAAGCACACGGGTGTCAAACTCCAAGCAAGTACCAGTACCACTTTGTGCATCCGAAAATGGATGGCGAGGACTTTCCTGGTCCTGATTGGCTAGCTACACGTTTTGGCAGAATTTCGGGACGCGGGGATCATGTGCCGCCGCGCAAGCAAGCAGGGGTCAATTTACTCCGACCCTCAGCACCCCTCCACAGGTACCTTAGGTAGGTAGGTAGTCCGTAGGTAGTTATGGAATGCGCGCAGCTGAACTCTCTGGCAAACATGTCCCAGTTTTTCATTTTCATTTCTTTGGCTGCTGTCCTGTCGTCACATCCAGGGAGGGAGTGATATGCCGACGTCAACAGGCTGCGACCATGAATATATATATAGTACACATGTACTCTAAGAACTCTATTAGAATTAATAGCTATTCCGTATATGGTTCTTCTTTCGCTCTGTCTTCCGTTACCTATCACAGCATGTCCCGCGGGATCTTGCCGTGGTAATTACGTCTTTAAATATGAGACCATGCATTGCTTTCTCCCTTGCTGACAGCGCGTCATGGTGAGCATGGGTGATCTCTGGCATCCCATTCCATCCCATTGCTTTTCTCTTCTTTTCTCCTCTTTTCTTTTCTTTTTCTTTTTCTCTTTCTCTCTTTTCTTTCTTTCCCCGTTTCCCCCTTTTCCGTGTCAAGTTTGTGACCTTTGGCTGGAGAGAGCTGCTGCAACCAGGATACCAGCTCCGGTAATCCCTCCATCGTGGCAGGGGCTCATCACTATGGACAGCCTCGATTTGTCTCCAAATCGTCTTTTCACCAGCTGATCTACAAAATATTGACAGTCTGCCAAGTATTCCTGAAAGTGGACAATACACCCTCCTGTGTAACCCACCCCTAGTTCACAAATGTCTGAGTTTGTCGGCGGTGCACCCTGCTCGGTAGGAAGCTCTCCACCAACTGTGAGCAGAGCAAGTATGGCCGCTGCTATGATTCCCGCAGCCCGCAGCTCGATGGCCTTGGCGATGCGGTAGAGAGCCTCGGCGTGATGTTCTGTCCAAGAAAATGTAGAATCTGGCGAAGTGGGAAATTCATGCCTCAACGATGACAGAAGAGAGGCCGGTTCAAACGGTTTAAATTTGCTCAAGTATGTCGTTGTCAAGCTATCCTGTTGTAACAATTTTTGAGGCAGTGAATGACGCCATATTCCAAGGGTGCTGGTCAAATAGTCGAGGAGCATGATACGGCCGAGTTCTCCCAGATATCGCCCAGCTGTCATATATTCGAGCGGCTGAAAGCCAGGTTTCTCGTTTTGGGCACTAAGCTCGTCGTCCCACATATTGATTAAACCCAAATCTCGCATCGGTGGTGCCGTGCCGTTGATGCTCCATTCCGTGTTGACGGCAATCTTGGCATCCTCTACCCTCTCGCCCGGCAACAGGTTGATATTTTGGGGTCGCTTGCTGGGATGAAGCATACTGAGCTTGACGGGTATAGTAGCGTTGCTGCCAGTCCCTAAAATCAGACCCATGGTAGCACGACGGCGAGCCACCCCGTCATAGTCGAAAATGAACGAAACAAGAGTAGACACCGAATCGTTCGCGATAGCAGCCACGTAAATTGGGGGGAGATTATTGCCGCGATGCTTGTCATACGCCTGTTTCAGACGACCCCCCAGCTCGACATTGGGAGGAATAGCAAAGCCCTTTCCCATCGATGTTATTATGGCCTTCTCCAGCGAAGGCTGTTCCACCGGAAAACTAAACGTGACTCCCAGAGCAATGGGCGAGTCTTGCGCAAGATTAAATATGCGACACCCTTCCTCCACAACCTCTGCTATGCATTTGCCGATCCAAAGAAATAGACTGTCGGCATTGTCATTTTTCAGGTGATTAGCGATGGGCCACGACCTTTCGAGGTGCCGCTGCAGGCGGCTTTGAGATGAGGGCAATGCAGCATTTCCTGCATGCGCACGGTCTGTAGCATCATGCGAGCCATCGATACCATTAGCGCCGTTGGCTTTCCGTAGGCCACTTGTCTCGACGCCGTTCAGCTTGCTGATATATAAATCTACGAAGCCCACTCGCAAATTGGTTCCGCCACTAGTTATGACACGGCTTATTAGCTGAGGGGATTCGTGTAACAACCTCCATCGTGTTGTATTCAGAGCTTACATATCAATGGCCAGATATCTACATGGATGCACGTTAGCCTATGCAATCCACTGCCCAGCAACAACAAAAAAAAAAAACCCCATAAATAAATGATTCTTCCGGTAGTTTGTTTTGTAGAGAGGTGCATGGTGGGACAAGCCAGTCAAGGTGAGCATGTGATTGATAGTGTACTGTACCAGCTCTTACCACCCTAATAGCAACAACAATGCAACCTCCAAGACGTTGAGTCAGACTCACCTGCCATGGCCGTAGTCTGCGACAGGGCGCAGAATGGATTCCGAAAT
Source organism: Atkinsonella hypoxylon (assembly GCA_000729835.1). Classification (NCBI taxonomy): domain Eukaryota; kingdom Fungi; phylum Ascomycota; class Sordariomycetes; order Hypocreales; family Clavicipitaceae; genus Atkinsonella; species Atkinsonella hypoxylon. The sequence continues at coordinate 263,233 of JFHB01000012.1, read as the reverse complement.
GGGAGTGGGCAGAAACTGGTCAAGCGAATCTGCCGCGAGGTGCATAAAAGTCTGCAGGAATCGTTGGGAGAGCACGTGGCATTTCTCAACATCGATGCTCATGGGCTGCAGGAAGTCGTCGAGCAGAGCTGTCTGTGCCAAAGTCGAGCCCATCGTGGCAAGGCGGGTGGCAAGGCGGCGAGACAAAGGAAAAAAAAAAATGCCCAATTGAACAACCGGCTGGAATTGATCGAGCGTCATAGGCAGCCACTGGGGCTACGGGATCTTGGCGGGAAACAACGGCACTGGGGGAAGATTGGGATTGAGGGATCGTATCACTCGTATCTAGCCTGGGATGCGGAATTCATTGTTCAAACAGCCGGACCTCGCAAAATGCGTCGAAAGCAAGCAAGAGCCCAGGTGCAACCAGAGCAAGACGCGGAAGCCTTGGCCACTTCAAGTCCATGTAGTCGGACTCGAACCCGGGCTGGGACTCGGACTGGACTGGACACAAGCGATGCAGAGATGCAGACAGAGGCGCATATAAATAACAGGATGGGAAGGAAATTGGAACTTTGCAACTGCCACATGATTCTGGAGAAGTGGAATGGTGACAAGGTTGCAAGGCCATGCCACAGAGTTGCACCGGCAGGAGCGCCTTGTGGAGGCCAGCCAGCAACTGAGCAGTGAGGTCAGTCCCGTCTGAGCAATTCCCGGCGTAATTGTACATACATACATGCCACTCGCGGCGGGGCGCGTGCATAGTCGAAGGCACCGAAGTCTATCAATCAATCAATCACGACCTCCACGACCTCCACGACCATGAGCACGACCACGGCCACGGCCACGGCAACCGACACGAGGTTGACAAGGGTCGACAGATACATTGATCGGGGCATTGTACCAGCTGATAGCCCAAATCGAGTCAGATTCTGCAAAGGCCCCGGCGAATTCTTCGACTGTATGACTGACTGACTAGGCTAGATAGATGGAGATGCTCAGGGCCGAAAGTGAATCGATGCGAAAGCAGCCATAATCATAATCATAATCGCAAGAACGCGAACGGCTGGCAACCCCGCAAAGGGTTTGAATGTTCAGAGAGCATGCTGGTCGCGAGATCCACTGTTTATCGATCACCGGTTGGTTCGTTCTATTTGGAAGGCGAAATAACTACCTGCCAAGCTACCCCTAGGTACCATAGGTACCAGGTACACAACAATCGAATAGTTTTATAGTACCGAAGTACCCTAAGCTCCTCAGAATCCATGTGTGACTAGAAGTAGCAGCACCACCACCTGCGACCTACCGAGCTACCTACCTGGTACCTAGGTAGGCACCTAGGTACCTACTCAAGCTCGCTACAAAGACCTCAACACGTACCAAAGACGGGAGTCAGAACTCTCTCGCGCCACATATCCCCAGCTACGAAGAATCCCATGGGTCATGAGGGCCAACAAATAACCTTTGGCCATTCTGCAAACGGATCTGGGCCGGCATGTGCCGTACTGCAATGCAAACACGCCAGCTGTAAAGATCCTGTGCCCCAGCCCACCCATTGATAAGTGTCGCGCAGCCCAGCTCCAGCTCCACTGACCTTGTGCTCGTTTCTGCCCCTCCACCAGAGTTCTCTCCCTGTCCACTCCAAGACTCGAAGCCCCCAACTCCGCGGCCCGCAGCAAGATTACGCAGATGATGTTCAAAACCCGCACTCCAAGCCCGGCCGCTCTCTCGAAGAGCTCACGTACGACACCCATGTCGACCTTTGCTCGTATTCGGCGCTTCTTGATCCCGATTGCGACAATCCTGTTGCTCGTCCGAGGCCTGCGCTACGTCCCGAGCAAATATGCCTTCATCAGGCGGAGCACGTCGCATCTCGTACCGCTGGAAGCTCACATCATCAGCCAATGTCCAGATACCAGAGTACGTACACGCGGCGATCGACAAGCCGACACGGAGACTAAAAGAAGTCATCCCAACGCTGACTGGTCCTAGGATGCCCTTCAAGAGCTCATACTCCCGGTCATGCAACGAGTTCACGACAAGGTTGATTTCAAACTGAGCTACATCGGAACGTAAGTTCAACCCAATGTACTCCCGATGCAAGGGGCGAAATTATACTGATTGCTATTCTGAATCCCTTAGCCTCACCGCCGACGGTGGCGTCGACTGCAAACACGGCCCATCCGAGTGTATGGGCAACATCATTGAGCTCTGCGCCCGCGAGCTGTATCCTGACCCCAAGATCAGTCTCGGCTTCATCATGTGCTTGACTCGAGACTACAGCAATATCCCCGATAGAGCGCTCGTCGAAGACTGCGCCCTGGAGCATGCCGTCGATATCAAAGTCATCAACGAATGCGCCACCAAGGACGATGGAGCGCATGGCATGGACTTGCTGCGCGCAAGCGTCCAGCGCACAGCAGAAGTCAGTCTACCGGGGCAGGAAGAGCACCCTTTCCCCCCCCCCCCCCCCCCCCAAGGAGAGTGGTGGGGTATAGAACCATTTTGAAACCATCTTCGACTGACACTCCACTCAGGCCAACGTCGTCTTCAGCTGCACGATCCGCCTCAACAATGAAATCTACTGCATCCGCGATGGCGGCGAGTGGAAAGACTGCCCCAACGGCCCCGGCGTCAACGACCTTGTCACAGCTATTGAGAAGCAGTACCGCTCGTCTTGAGCGGCTCATATACGTCAGTCCACAGCTCGCTGGCCTCCCCGAGGGTGTAAGCCATGGACACCGCTTCCATACCGACCTCCTCGTCACCAGCCATCACCTTGAGCACTTCCACAATGCTGTCCAGTCCCACGGCCTTGCCCGTCGCCTGCGTAGCGCCAGCCTCGAGCGCAACGTGCACAACATGGATATGGAAGTGGTAATACGTCGGCTGGTAATGTACATACAACTTCAGCTGGTCGGCCTCGATGGAAGGATACGTCCCGACTGTGGCGGAAACAACCTTGCTCTTCATATGCTGCAGCCACGGGATATGCCTCTTCTTCAGATCCCGCAGCGACCAAATATCGCGCCGCTCCACAATCGCCAGCAGATGCAGCGCATCAAGCGTACTGCGATCCCAGTTCAGATCCGGCAAGAGGAGGAACCCCTCGTCACCCGCCTCCCCAAGCCTTGTCCTGTAGATAACATCTTGCACCTCGGTGCGGCCCTCAATAATGTTAAACACCCAGTTCAGTCGTCCCTCGTCTCGCTTTCTCTGCATGTAGGGCCGAATCTTGTCCATGTATATCTCGGGCGTTTCCGTAACAAATCGAACACGCTGCTTGCTGTACTTGTTGACATGTGACTCCGTACATGGGTAAATCAAGTTGATCTTCAGGTCGGCAAAGAACCCGTTTTGTTCCCTCGTCGCCTGTGCCTCGTCGTCAGCGCCCGTGCGTGCCATGCTCCAGCTGTAGATGTCGTTGGCGCCCAGGTTCTTCAGTTTCGAAAGCGAACTGGGCAAGCGGCCCAGGTACGCCGAGGACGTGGGGAATGGCGCGCGCTCAACGATGAGGAGGGCTGGTTTCTCATCGATTGTTCCGTACATGGACGTCCGTCTACCTGCTTGGTCTTTTTTGCAGATTATGAAAAAGGCCAAGGATTAGCAAGCTGGCGTCAAAGCATCCGAGGCTATCATCTCATGCACACCTTGGTTCAGGACCCGGTCCAATTGGAACCGGGGTACAAGTGCCTCTGCTCTGGCGTTGAGGTCTGTCATCATGCAGAGTGGGGCTTGGAAGAATTGACAGAATAATGGATATGCTCCAATTCGCTGAATTGTAGCTCGAATTGCAACAATGGAGGGCTATCGTAACCGACTGACCTCAACAGCTGTGCTATGCGGGTGGTGGGGGAAGTCGGTGAAAGCGTGACAGCAGGGGGGGGGAGGGGGGACCATCGTCACTTTTAGACACACATACTATGGTACTCGGGTCCACGAAATCAAGAAGCATATCTATATCTTATCTATTTCAGTGAACACTCCGTCTCACCATCTCAAACGTTCATACTCATAGAAAAGTATCCATTTGGTATCTAAACTACGCAATTAAATCAGGAGCATGTGCGTCTCGCGTGTAACTAGTCATGTTCAGGTAAGCACTGCCGTGTCGAGGCACTGAAATATGTTATGTGAATCTCCAAGCAACGGTTCGACTTGCGGCCAATCGACTGAGCCACCAAAGCCCGACTCGGGCCATTCGAGACAACCAGTACCACAAAGAACCAGACATTATGCTAGGCTCTAGTACAATCCCTCTACTTGCCCTGTACGTGCGGTGGTATCAGAAAATGCTGGGGGTTGGTGCTGGTGTCGGCGCGACAGTGGCAGGAATCGCTGACCAGGTAGTAGGGTATAGTGAAATAATTACGATTATTCGCATCTCAATCATCTCGTCGAATTTCGCTCGCGCGCATGTAAACCGGTCCACCAGATAAGATATGTAATCAAAAGTGTGGTCGCCCAGAAAGTCATCCACTCGCTCATTCGTCGTGATATGAAGCTATTGAGTTTTCGTTCCGAGGGATAGTAGTATGTACGCTGCCCTCAGCAGTCATGTGAATTAGAGATTAACAGACCTGAGTAATGACAGTATACGCAGCCAGAACGACGGCTGGACGTAGTATGTAGTGTAAGCAGACCTCTATATACAGGGTGGGAGCTGCTGCACCGATCTTGTTCAAGAATTCTGGACAGCATCATCTGGTGCACTCTAGCCTCTCAAGAGACACTTGTTGGTGCAACGGGCACAGGGCTCGAGGCTGATTCGGTTGAGCCATCGCCCTCTATCGTCTTTCTCCAGTGTTCTGGGAGACAAACGCAGACCAGCGGGAACGCCTTCATTTCCCCTCGAGCCTCCGGCGAAGTTTGACGAATGCCGGAAGTGTTCGAGACTCCGCTGTCTCGTTGCGCTTGCCGACGTGCTTCCCATTGCTCCACGCGCTCGTCCAGCATTATACCGGTTGCCCAGCCGTCATCCCAGATGCCAACAACCTTGATCATGTCGCCACGTTCCAAGGCAAACTCATCTGCAGCGCGAGGTTGATACGCCCATAACACAGCCACCTTATCCGATGGATGAATGTCATCTTGGGAGTAGTAGTCTTTGAAGAATGGCAGCTGCTCAGATTGCTGGCTAGCCATACCAAGAGGCGAGGAGTATCCGCCGCTGCCAGGAGACTGAGGGCCGTCGCTCGCGAGCATGGAGCCACTCGACAGCGAACCTTCTCTCCTAGAAGTATGTGGAGGGCGTAGCACACGACCACGTTCGGGGCTGTCGACGTACTCATCCGAGGACTGTGCTTCGCCTCCCTTGCCATGGCCGCCCATGTAGGCTGCTGTGCTCCTTCCGCGATGGTTACGCTGCGTCGGTGAGCTACCAGAGTGGCCTTCCAAGGCTGCCATCCGGGCTACTCGACCTCCGGGTAGCACCTCGTATCCTTCAGGCGCCGTGGGTTTCGTCTGTGACATCCTGGTACCCTTTCTAGCGGGCGACGGCTGGTTGAAGATGCTGCCCTTTTGGCTACCGCGTTTGCGTCGCACAACTCGCAAACAGAAGAATAAGAAAGCAGCCAAGAGAGCAACGCCGACAAGAGACCCAATAACGATGCCAGCAATGGCACCACCACCGAGCTTCTTGTCGCCATCATCATTGTCACCGGCATGATTCGGAGTCGGAGATGGCGTCGAAGTCGAGGAAATCGTCGGAGGGGTAAACGTCATCGTTGCGGTGATCTCTGGGAGTTTGACGCCATTGCAGCGGGTTTCGGCATTTGCATTATAGCAGCAAGTGTCGGTTGAATTGATACCTCCTGCGGCACAGTAAGAGCAGAGACCAATAGTGCTGTTACCAAAACCACAGTTTTGGGCTTCATTGCTGAATCCGGCGATGCAGTTACCGGCGAGCGCGTTCTCAGGCAGAGAGCAGGTTGTGAAGTCGGCTCGTATCAATTTGCTCAAATCGGGGCCTGGATTTGAACATAAATCCCGATCGGCTGTTATGTATGCTTCGCTCTGCGCAAACTCAGCACAGGTATCGGCGCATAGTGACCGCGTTGCATTGCCTGCAAGTGAGCAGGCTTCTATAGACCTTTGGACAAGCGCATTGCACAGTACTGTCGTGGTGTATCGTGCATACATGTTACTTGTATCGGTAAAGTTGACATTGCCACAACCGAACAAGGTCTGATATCTATAATATTCGTATGAGCGATAAGGGTACCAAAGACAAAGGTCGCGCATCTTACTTGTCTTTGACATAAGCTGTTTTCACATAAGTAGACAATTGGTAGTCGAAGGACTCGATGTCGGAGACGAATTGTAAGAAGGGACTAAGTTTACGCATATCAGTGATTAATCCTGGGACAGACGGGGATGCACCACATACTATATCTGTATCATGCCGCTACTTCGAGAGACTGAGGCTGATTCAAAAGCCGGGCACCTCTTTGAGCCTTGCAAAGATATGCACTGGTTGTTATTTTGAGCTGACGCGGTGGCCGGCAACAGCGCAATAAGGGCGATAGCGACAATTGTGGGAGCAGACGATTCGGCCGAACAAGACCTCGATCCTTTCCTGCTTTCGCGTCGAGATGGCCTCATCAAAAGCCCAGGGCTGTCTAAAAAGCCCATGATATCTTCGCAGCAGCCGAGCGTTAATAATCAATCCACAACTAAGGCGACTGGGTAGAAATACGAGTACGCATTTATCTGTGAGCCATCCAACGATGATTGGCGAGTGCACGGAACCAGCAAGAGGCAATGAGAGGAAGGCTGTCAAGGAAGAATATGGCTTTGATAGAAATCTAACCAAAAAAAAGAAAGAGAGAAATAAAAGAAACCAAAAAGAACACCTGAATTAAAAGGAGAAAAACCGAAGGTGGTTTAAAGTCAATGGCAGTTCGTGATTGTTGACCGTTAGTCCCAGATACGCGTGAGAATCGGAGGAGTGACTATTCAGGTCCGAAAGATGGAATTGAAGCCGAGGTAGCAGCGAAGACGATGCAATTTGAAAATGAAGTTGGAAGAGAAAGGCAGTCCAAAGGTTTACAGGCGCTTCACCAGACCAAAGCAAATCGGAAAATGCTCGAATGAAGCGCAGGAAAGAACGTTGTCTAGATCGAGTAGGTCGAATTAGAAAAGGAGAGGCAGGCGCTGAAGAAGGCGCGTACACTGGACTTTTGGACGATGAATTGGCGAGCCGCTTGCTGGATTAGGTGCGCAACGCGGAAGCAACGCGGGAAAGCCGCAGGGGACAGGCGAAGACGAAGAGCCGGGCTCCTAAGATGAAGTCGACGTCGTAGGTCTTTGCTCTTAGGAAGAACAGACGCTGCTGGACGTCTGGGATTCGAGAAGAGAGGGTGCAAAGGGCAGAGCCCGATAAGACGACAAGGAACCAGCAGCGGGGCGAAAAGCAGCGCGTGGGAAGCCAGACACGAAGAGGGGAGGAAGGGAGAAAAGGGCAAGAAAAAAAAAGAAGGAAAGAAAGGTGAGTAGGTGAGGGTGCGCGCACAGAGGGCGTTGGGAGAGGAGCGGTGCGGCAGGCGAGAGCTGGCATTGGTGTTTTCACCAGCTCTAGGGGGTTCGGGCCGCCTGGCGGTTGGCGTCTGGCGGGCTCCAGCCACTCTCGTTGCATGTAATGTACTCTGTACTCTGTACTATGTACTGTAAGTACCAGACATGTCTACTCCGAACGGCTGCGAGAGAGGCGGCGCGCGTCAGGCCCGCCAGCCGCGCCGGATGAGCTGCCAGCTGCCGTCATTTTCATGGGGAGCTTTCGCGTTTCCTTGGCCGGCTTCCTGCTTCCTGCTTTCTGCTTTCTGCTTTCTGCTCTCCATCAAGTGCTCTTCGAAAGTAATTACACAAATCACACATATGTAATGCTTCTTGTGGATGACAAGCTTGGATGATCTAGGCTGCCCCTGTCTAGTTCCTGTCTAGTTCCTGTCTAGTTCCTGTCTAGCCCCTGCTTCTGGGCCGGCAACGCAAGTAGTAGGGTCGCTTCGCCGCGATCCTCAAGCGCCATGGCAGAGACCCCTGCCATCTCACACCTAAAGCCTTGCCTGGAACAGCAGTGAGCGTCAATAGCTAATATTGACGCACATTACCTAGGTATGTCGCCGTCCAATATGCACGTACGGTGTAGTCTCTGATGTTAATGTTCGTCCGCAGTTCCGCACTGGTCAACGACCCAACGCATCAGTTGTTTTATCTGGTGTGGCTATGAAAGAGGGCTCACACAAATCAGCAACAAAGAGCAACCAAAGTCGATTTCGTCTCGTCAGCGCACTATTACCTACCTACCTACCTAGGTAGGTGTCTAGGTACCTAGGAAAACGGAACCGACTCGAAAGGAGTCCCCGGATGGCGCCGTTGATGGACCAGAGTCCGAAGAAGCAGCATCTTGCAACCCCCTGACGAGTGTGCCGCAATGTTACAAAACAGGGAGGGATGTCCAAGACTGGGGTCGCATAATGGATCTTAAGCATGCCAGTCAACGTCGCTTTTTGTAATTTAACACGACGCCGACACGCGACGGGGTTCCAGCTCATCTCGGGTCCGAGTGGAGCTTTTTTTTCTGACCTGCCTAGTATGGTAAGCGGTAACAAGCTAGGTGCAGGCTAATGCATACGCTGCGCATCGGCTTTTTTGCAGCTCCCCCTTATTGACGGCTCTTTGCTGGATCACGTTGGGAGTGAATCATTTTCATTTATCTGGCTGCGGACGGCGGACGAAAAGCTGATGACACCTGCGCAAATTCAGTTCAAAGCCCAGGTCTATCCTGTTTCCTTACAAGAGTTCTCCCTTCTCCTCTTCTTTCCTTTTTATGCTCTCCACGTGGCGGTGTGCTCGCACTTTTTGACTCGCGTCAATCAAAGTTCCCGCATTCCAATGTGTGGATTCTCCACGCTTTCTGATGCGACATGATGCAGTGGCTGCTGTTCAGGGCGCGAGGCCTGCAGGGCGAGAACCACGGTGCAAAGTGCCAGAGCAATAGAGAGAGAGAGAAAAAAAAAAAAAGAGAAGCAAAAAGAGAAGCACGCGGGCCTGGTGCTTCTCTCGCAGCCGTGGCTGGACCAAGCCAATTCAATCCTGTTTCGTTTCACGCTCGATCGTTTCCGCCAAGTCAATAGTTTCCTGCATCCGCTCTGGCTCGGGGAAGAAGGAAAAAGAAAAAGAAAATCACGTACGAACGAGACAAGTTTCAGATTCGTGAAAGTGGCCATTATGTAAGCCGAGTACCGTATGTCTGACGTTGTTCAGGGGCAGAGGGGATTAGACACTCGGTACGGAATACGCCCACTGTACATCCTGATGTCTCCTGATGCGTGCGGCTTAGAAATCGCGACGCCACAAACTTTGGATTAGAAGTGCACCGTCAGATTCACCGAGCGAGGGCTGTAATGCCACGGGTTCATAATGATGACATTGTTACATTGATCGTACTACAGTACACAAACCAATCGTCACTGTACAGACGTCGATAGTCCATTTGCTCGGTATGCGGAGTGGATCCACTCCAGACGAACAACATCTACGCTTCGGACACGGTTCGCGATATTCCATGCCATCAATGAAATCCATTCCTCGCCCAAAGGACATTGATCAGTATTTCGCAACGTGCTGAACTCTCGGAGCGTCTCATCCTTCAAAATGCTTTGAAGCAGTTCATCAGCTGCCGCCACGTCGTCTCCTTCATCACATCTTTCTCATCTTGCTCCTTCTCAAGCACTGAGCTTTCTGTCATCGAATCATCCTGCCCATCTGCCTCCGCCACGTACACCTTTTCTTTGCGAGAATGAGGCCCATTCGGCGCCACGGCGAACGTCCACCGCTCTCCCGTTTGAGAAGTAGGCGTCAAACAGGCATATTTCGCCGCGCTCAAAGCCACTCTGTATGCCGCAACACCAGAGGTTGGGCATCCATACAGTTCGAGCTTGGTCCCCGTTTCCACTAAACGCTTCGACAATGAACAGATCGTGTCCAGGGCATCAAGGCGGTCTCGCACTTCATGCACGGGACCTGTCATGGCGCACATTGGAAGACGTTGAATCGCGGCGAGGGTCCCTCGGCAGGGGACGAAGACTCTTATTGTTGTAGAGACGTGTTCGGTAGATGGCCACGCCTCGGCGTGCTTGATGCCCTCTTCTAGCGCAAACTGGATATTCATCAGTCTCATCGCCATCATGGAGTAGGGCGCGCTCCTCCGACGTAACTGGTAACGCCATCCCTCGCCGGTGAACTGGTTGGCGATGGAGTATCCGAATGATGAATCGTTTTGTGATGCCGACACGGCGGTCCAGATGACGAAATGGTTGAGTGAAGAACCAGCTTCGTAGACTGCCTTTGCGAAATCAAGAGCTTGATCCCTTGGCTCGATGGTGACTGTCCCGTGGAAGACGGGTCCGTCTGTGTTGGGGAGTCTTGCGGCTTTTCTACCAGCGGGCATGGACCTCCTCTTATTTCTCTTGGCTTTCAACCGGCTTCGGCGGTCAAGGGCGTCGGTGCTTTTTGCATTTCCTTGACGGGGATACCTGCGACGACGTTCAAGAATACACTCTAGGGGTATATCATTGTGAGATGCTGGCCCCAAGGCAGGGGAAAATCTTTCTTTCACTTTGGGAACCTGGTTGTCCTCTATACAAGTCGCGGCATCAGAAGGCAAAGGTGAAGGCGGCGATGAGCTAGATGCGTCGCCTCGGTCCCGGATTCCTTCTGTTTCGATGCATCTAGCTATCGCCGCAAGCTGCGCTAGCTCCGCGTCATGGTCCATTGTGTAATTTCTCACAGCACGAAAAATCTTGGCAAATATGCTGATATGTCTTTGATGAGGCCCTTTCTTTTGCGTTGGTAACGTGCAGATAATGTAGATGGGGTGAAATACGAATGCCTGGTTAAGGACTGGATGACCTTAAATACAGGTCTTCCAAACTACCGTTGCGCCTTTTGAATGGGGAGTAAGTTTGAGGCGTCGCCTCGACAGCGAAGTCTAAATCTGGCTGACGGTTGAGGCGCTCCCTCCGTCCATTCCTACAAGGCATGGGCCCTCTAATTACCTGGACTTTAAGCCTCACTCCTTGTGTTAACAAGGGACTCACATCATACTGATATATAAATACGGTCACAGTCACGGTCACGGTCACGGTCACGGTCACGGTCACGGTCACGGTCACGGTCACGGTCACGGGGCATGGGCCTGTTCAGCAAGGCAATGAATCGTTCCTATCAAGGCGGTCCGCACATGCTCGGTAGTGTTATTCGCATCAATCCCAATTGCGTTAGCGCTTCCAAACCACATCCAGGGAAAAAAGACGACTGTTCACCAGGTCGTATGGCTGATAGCGCCGGTACTGCATGTCCGGTAACGCAATACTTCAACACGATAACAAGTTTGGATTCGCACCGACTTCAATGGAGGCCCCCGAAACGAGGCCAGAATGCATGTCGCAACCTATCTGGCAGGGGATAGCATGTAGTAGCAAAAACCAACATGCACAAGTATCTCGAACCTAAAGAGGACGGAGCACTCCTAGTACACAAAAAAAGCCTCGGTCCACAGACCCACTTGCACAATCCAACCAACCAAATCGCACCCCAACCAAGCCTTTTTCTTTAAAAAAATTTTTTTTTTCAAAAATTTACTCGGCTCGCGCAGCCACGGGCTCTACTAAAATGGGCGCGAAGCCCGACGCAGTCCACCATCCCGACTATCACCGACTTACAACGATCCGCAAACTGGTTTTGGGGGGGGGGGGGGGGGGGGGTAATGGCTTCGTTCCCGACCCCCAGTCAAGGAGATGAACGAGGAGCCACTGGTCTAGACAAGAGATGGTAATTGCTCTATAAGAAAACAAGAAAACACGGAGATTAATGTCAAAGATAGGAGCATACTTGTAACTTACATTGCATCACAGCGACGTTTGGCTTCTTGAAGGCGTGTAATTTTTAGAAGCGAAATGGGGGCATCCATCTTCGAGGGTATGAGACGCAATGGTCATATCACTAGGTATGTACATGTAGATCTACTATAGACGCAACATATCTCTGATCAAGCAAGTTTGACCCGCCGTCCCTTTCTTTAAAGTGAGCCGACTGCGTCAAGTAGTGTACACCTTGCTTGTGTCAAATCCATATGCAACTGACTGACAATTACAAGAGAGAAAGAGAGAAAAGAAACTTGCATCTGTACTTTCAGTTGTATTTCTCATCCTCGCCTACAACGGCTGCATTGCAATCGGTTGCACAAATTCGACAAGGCATGACATGGCGCTTACTAGGCAACGGAGAGTGTGGCAGCATATTCTCTATCCCACATGGATATGGTCGCATCGCGCCCATGTACGTCTATCCCGTATATTGCAGTACCAGGACTAATATAAATATACATATCTCGGGATACCCAGCTGCCGCTCGTCCAACTCGTCCATCCTCAGGGCAACATTATCTGACCAATACCATCGTCTTCTTTGCTTTATCGAGCCACGACGTGCTTAAAGGAAGTAGTCGGGTGTGCCTGTGTCTTATCAGCATCAAATTGATCAAGTACAAGACATCAATGGTAATACATACGCCTTGACACCATGGGCTCCCCTGCTCTTGGGCATGGGTCAAACTGCAGGCTGTTGTTTCATGTTAGCCGCTAAATGCGTGCGTGCTGAACGAACTTTCGAGTACTTACAATGTGTATTTTAAATGCTCATCGATTTCCATGATAGCGGCTTGGTTACCGCATCGGTAACAGTAATTGGGAGCTGGTCACGCGAGTTAGCTGAAAGATGACCTCCAGACGGAGTGTAGCTGAAAATGGGACTGACGCACCTGAGAAAATGGTCACCACATTGCGGTCTTGTGACCAGTTGTAGCCCTCCATGACAAGTTGATGGGCGCGAGCAATCAACGTCAATCCGTTGTTGTGGTTGAAGGCTTCTGAGATATCTTGTCCAAACGTGTACCCCGCACCACGAGGCGAAATGCCCCAACCGCACCGATCATCAGGATCCGACCATAAAAGATCGCACATAGGACCTTCGTGGGGCACCTCCTGGATACGGTCCAGGGCTCTGATGTTGTCCAGCGTGTCAATGCTGGGCGACAAGCCGCCATGAAGGCAGAAGATTTGGTTGTCAATTAGGGCGGTGAGTGGGAGGTAGTCAAAGATGTCGGTGAAGTACTTCCAGACATTGGCATTGCCGTATTTTCGCAAGCATTCGTCATAAAATCCATACACCTGGGTAATCTGCCGGGACTCGTGGTTTCCTCGCAGGATAGTGATGCGCTGGGGGTATCGAATCTTGAGAGCAACAAGTAACGTGACAGTTTCTACAGAGTAGTAGCCTCTGTCAACGTAGTCACCTAGTTGACAGTCAGTATCTAGAGGCAGCCATCAATGGCTCGAGACCGAGATAAATCTCAAAACACGTACCCATGAATAGATAATTTGTGTCGGGATTGGGGCCGCCTATCTTGAACAGCTCCATCAAATCGTGGAACTGACCGTGGATATCACCACAGACTGTGACAGGGCATTTCTAGGTTCATCCTGTCAGGCGCGATTCCTCACCACAACCACTGCTATTCCACTTCACCAGCAAGGACGATGATACATACCACAGGCTGGACATTCGACTCTTCTTGCAAGACTTCTCGGGCCTATCACATTGCAGAGAATTCAGTAAATGAATATTCCATGTCACATTTACAGTCGGCATCGATGATGCTGCGGCCCGCAATCCGTAACTTGACGAGTGGCCGGAACTGCTCCCAAGCATCGGGTGCGTAGCTTCAAAAGCGACGTCAAACGCTCGTCAAACGCAAGCTATGTAACCAACATATATTCGTGGGGGTATAGCTCACCCTGTCGCAGAGTCTTTGAACATCAGCCTCAGCGAGCTGTTTGCAGTTCATCAGGCTTTCGATCCAACCGTCGAGGGTGGGGATGGTGGCGGGCTCGTGGACAACTGGGGACACATCGGCCGGCTCCCTGCCAACGTCCTCCATGTTTGTGTCCATGATATAAGGATGTGTCTCTGCTCGCAACGCAGCGTCGAGCAAGATGTGAAAAAGAGGGGAATAAGTGACGTTGCGGTCACAGCTTGGTCGCGATCGGTTGGGCAGCAAGGTCAGGGAGAAAACAGACTCGGTCCAGGGTGGTTGGCGTGGGCGAGAAGGAAAAAAATAACCAGCCGGGTCGTGACAGTCGGGGTTAGACAAACGAGACAGCTGCGAGTAGGCTGGTCGTTAGTGCCTCGGGAAAAGAATTCTCGAATGAGTTTCGTGGGGATAGTGTCGCGCCAATGGGTAGGGATGATGCAAAAAAGGTGGGAGGACTGGGAGATGAGATGATGTTGACGGTGTTGACTGGAGCAACGTCGACGAAAAGAGGGGAAGAGGGGAAGAGGGGAAGAGGGGAAGAGGGGAAGAGGGGATAGAGGGGAGGAGGGAGGGTGGGCAGCTGCGGGTGTAGCTCTCAGCAACTGCCATCTGGTCTGGTCTGGCTCAGCCCTCCCCCAGGAGCGAAGCGCCTGGACGCTGGTTATCAGCACAGATCACAGATGCATGCAGACAGCGCTCACTGGCTGTTGGAGCAATTGTCACGATTGTCAACATTATCAACACCATCAGAAGCGTCTGGCTGCTCAGCATGCTCAGCAGCTGACCAGCTGACCAGGACGCATTGCAGCACCAGATTCGTAGTTATCAATCGTTGCCTCGCCCTTCTCATTTGCCACCTCACAAAACAACAGCTCGTGTCTCCAACAGCTCATCCATATACGTAAGCATCATCTCCATTAGCTCTTACATATCCATCCTCAGTATCAAATAATCCTCATCAACCACCTTCCTTATGCCAAGCCCAGCCCCACGGGAGCAGCTGCTTTATCAGGGCTCTTCGGTGTTGGCCCTACCTCTTTGCCAACCTGGTTCTTAAAGTCCAGCCCAACATCCGACAGCTTCATGGCATGCTCTTTAGCCCTCTCCATGCACTGCGTCCAAACTGGCCCGTTCCTTTCCGTACTGCTCAGTTGTCTAGATAGAATCCTATTGAAGGCCTCCACTTCCTCCTTAGCCCACTTAACACAGGCACTCATCATGGGAGGAGGGAAGCAACTTTGGAACGTCTGCACAGTGTTGTGAATGATGGTAAAGTATACAAATGACAGCTGCCAAATATATTGATGCAGGTCCCCCTGAAAGATGCATTGTCTAACAATATGTCAGTTCTGGCTTATAAGGCGGGGGGGAGGGGAAGGCATTCGTTGCATTCTTCTAAGATGCTTACCTGGCCCTCTTGTGAATAATTTCAGTCCGCGCGGCGAGATACGCCTCTCGTGCCCTGTCATCAAAGCCGAGTCTCGTAAGCCAACCGACTCTCTCCTTACACTTAGACTGAGCATTGTGCGTAGTTTCCAGCTCGCGAATAATGACACCGGCCAACTTAGCAGCTCGCTCTTCCACTTTAAAGTTAATAAAGTCCTGGGCAACAGGATTGCTTCTTAAACCTCGGGCAAGGCCCTTCAACTTTTCCACCCGAGCGACAGCGGGCTCGAATTTTTGGAGAGCAATATCAATGTCCAGCTCATCCATCTGGCTCTCCACCCAGCGCAGGTTTTGCTGCTTGCCATCAACATCAATGAGCATGTCCTTGATGTCTGATAAAGTTTCCAGAAGCTCTGTCTTTTGCAAGAGCCCTGGGTCACGAGATGCAAAGTAATTGATTGTTTCTCTAGCCTTGTGGTGGGCCTCCATCTCTGATTGCAAGCCTTTGCGTAGCTCCTCAACCACTTTCCGCACGTTGAGTAGCAATGTCTTCTTCTCATCGGCATCCGGCTTTTCTGTTCGATAAATGAAAGATTCTTGGCCACCACCTCGGATCATGATCGCGTCAGCAAGCTTGTTCCTCCCTCCTGAGGACTCGGCCGTACCGGGCATGTCCACAACTTCGATATCAAGCAGCGACCAGCAGCGGTCAGCGACGAGTTTGACCATGGGTCCACGAGCGTCAGTTGGCGCGTCTACCTTCCGCTTCTTTCTGGAAGCAATGAGGAGGTGATCGTTTAATAAGAAAATCTGCATGGCTCGCCGGGACTTATAAGTGGCATTGTCCAATTCCACCCAGGGACCAGCATTCTGAACAACATGGCGGCCCGCAGCATTCGGCAGGAACTTTTGAGAACCCTCCACGTTCTTGTACAAGGCCTGCATTTGCGAATTCCACAACGCGCTCCTATCTGCGACAGAGCTTCGCTTATCTCGCTTGCTCAAGCCGGGCGGGGCGCCGCCTGATATGGTAGCTGCCTCGTCAGTCTTCATGGATGCCGCTCGAAGGGCAGTCGTATTTGTCTTGAGCTCGGCCATAAGATTCCGCAGTGCCCGCATTTCGCCCTTGAGCTTCTCGGCTTCTTTGCTGATCTTGATGAACTGGGTTCGATTTTGCAGAATATTCTGCTGCAAGTCTGCGGCGGCACGGCTCTTCAACTTTCGCAGAGAATTCTCAAACTCTCGAATCTGGTCATCTGTCGCATCGCCCAGCACGGCGGAGACGTATTGGTCCGGGACTAGATTGGGATCGCGCAATGCCTTGATATCGATGACCGGTGCAGCTCCTGCTCGAGATGGTGGCGGCCGCTGCTGGTCTCTCATCTCGTACTGTGCCGTTGACGGAAATGATGGCACCGGGGGCGCGGACGGATCAAACTCCGTAGGGAGATGATTGAACCGCGTCGAATATCGTTGTTTGACAAGGTCGGATGTCTGGTGAATGTCAGCTGGATATTGCTTGGCACATCAGTGAGCATGAGTGCCTCAGCAGAGGACTTTCATACCTTCCCGCCAGCCATAGGCGGCGGCCGAAGCCTTGGCCGTGGAACTGACTCTGGTAGAAGCTGAGGGGCACCTGCGAGGGGGACATCGTTGGGCATAGGACCAGATATCTGTTTCGGGGCGCTGATGGTTGGGCGACCAGGTCTACGCTTCTTCCCGCTGCGAAGCGAGATCTTGCTTCGTTCTTCAGACATTGTGGGAGCATGAACAAAGACCAAGGCCGTTAATCGCTGGTTCAGGTAAATGGACTAATATCCGGCTGATCCAGCCGACAGCTCGCGAGCTGTTTTGTCGACAAACGGTGTGGCCTGTCTGTCGAACGGAGATGGAGTCCTGAGAGGTGGTGCTAAAGCCCCAGATGCGCTCACATGAAACACGCACCAACCAACGTTA
Organism: Atkinsonella hypoxylon; assembly: GCA_000729835.1. Lineage (NCBI taxonomy): Eukaryota > Fungi > Ascomycota > Sordariomycetes > Hypocreales > Clavicipitaceae > Atkinsonella > Atkinsonella hypoxylon. Next base: position 246,040 of record JFHB01000012.1, on the reverse strand, counting down.
GGCGCTATATCAGGGCCGAGGTTCTCCCGCCTCTCCCATTTGTGATATCGATGCTCTGACAATATGCTGGGCTGGTCAGCTGTGGTGGCTGGCAGGCAGGCAGGCAGGCAGGCAGGCAGTGGGCACCCGTGGCCCATGCCTAATGTCGTCGAGGGAAAAAAAAAAAAAAAGCGAAAAAAACAAAAAGAGTCTAGTCGGCTTCTGATGGGTGGGCGCAAGCTAAACTGCAGATAGACTGACTCCCGTCTCCCGTCTCCAACAACGTCCGTTTCAACAGCTGGAATTCGGCACCGCTACTTCTCCTTTCATCAACCCATCTCACCACGTAACACTGGGGTTGTCATTCGAGTTGAGAGATAGAAATAGCTTCTACAGCTTCTTGTCCGTTTTGTCCACCTCAACGGCTGCACGATCCCCCTTTGTCCAAAAAAAAAAAAATATGGTCCAAACGTCGACTGTAGTGACGGCCACCGTCGCAACCGTCACCACAGCCCTCGTCGGTATGTCGGAAATTGCATGCGCATATCAATTCTTTCTCTTAAAGGGCCACTTGTGTGATCCTTCTTCCTCGTTCGAGCCACTCCAGACGGGCTTGGCGAATTCTTTGCTGACCATGACTCTTTCTCCTGCTCGATAGCTTACGCCGTCTACTTTGACTACAGGCGACGGAGCCATCCCGAGTTCCGCCGTGACTTGAGGCGAAACGAACGCAGACAAGTCCGCGCGGAGAAGGAAGAAGCCGAGGCGTCAACACGTGCTCAACGGGATGCGATCAAGGCCAGGGTCGATGAGGCTAAAGAAGAGGGTTTCCCTGTCGGTGTCGAGGAGCGTGAGGCCTACTTTAATGAGCAGGTAATGTCTGGAGAAATGCTCAGCTCAGATCGTGAGTACTGTCCATCTCCAGCTCGTTTCTTTCAGGTCGCAGTTAACACGCAGGAAAGCTTCCAAAGCCGTCGAGTCTGCTCTTGCTTTCTACAAGGGTCTGAAGGTGTACCCTGCACCAGGTGACCTGATTAAGATCTATGACAGCACTGTTCCCAAGGTTCGTGTAAAGCCATGGTTCCGTGTTTGGCACTGCCCAACTCTAACGCTCTTCATACAGCCCATATTAGACATCCTCGCAGAAATGATAGCATACGATTCCTCCCTCGATATCCGCTCCCGTCCTGCCGGCTCCAGTAGCATTAACCTCGGTGATATCCCTACCGTCGGTCTCGATTAACTAAAGACCACCCCTCGGACCAAGTTCAATCGGCGTTAGATCTGGAGCCCATTAGGAGAATGTCTCTCGCCCCTACTCAGAAAACCTGTCATGTCACTTACACTACCAATTGCGCTCCCGGGCTGCTGCTCTTCATCATTGATTCATTGGTAGATAACTGGAGAGGAAAATCATGGATGGAGGGACGAATTTTGAAAAAGTCCTTGTGTACGATATATATGGCTCTTTCTTTGCGTATAGAGCTTTGTGTAAACAGTTCTTAACGGCAGTATAATACCGCCTTGGAAGGTGAGAGGCGTCCGGTTTAGCCAAGGCAAATGTTGTCTCCATGACACGATGGTTGCGTCTGAATTTTTTTTAAAAAAGGCGGAATGTGACGTCCAGTGGTCCACAGTCCATGACAACGACCTTACTGAATGGAGAATTTGCATCTATTGAATTTACAGCGGAGTCTCTCCAGGTGGCGGTGCCTCGCGAACCACGACATTCTCAATTTTCCTCCCCCTCCTGTCCACACGGTCATCTCTGGGATCGAATCCACCATTTCCCCATAAAGCCCACTCTGGAGTTGGCTCGCCCATGTAATCCTCTGGCGTCCAATTACCATCCGGCCCTCGCTCCTCAAGAAGCTGGAAGAACTTGGCATAGTCAATATGCGTATGCCACTTGCCGCTCACTAAGAAACGCTCGCTGGCGAGCAGAATGCAACAGCTGTGCGCGTGCTCTGCAGCGATGCCATACTTCAACCCCTTGGCCTTGAGCCGCTGCTCCAGGGCTCTGATGAAGTCACACACTTCCCAGTAAAACGGGACATTGGACATGCTAAGCCCGGCATTCGTGGAGGTTGATGTGCCGCAGTATGTCACGCCTTTTACTTCCACGAAGCAAGGGAGACCTTGTTCGACAAGCTGCGCGTACCCCTCTGCTTCGTCTTCAAGGTTGAACCCTTTCACGAGAGTGAGCCGGAAGACGGTACGGTGACGGAATCGCTTCTCTCGCAGTATACGGAGACACTTTTGAAAGCGTTCCCAGAAGTCACGGTGGAGAGGTCTGTCAATCTTGCGGAGGGAATCCTTGTTCGATGCATCGATGGAGACGTACAGTTGAGTGACTGCTTTGAGGGCAGCTAGTTGCTCGGGGTGTTGTGCGTTGCAGACAAGGAATGATGAGATGCGCTCGGCGTGAAGCATGGCGAGAAATTCGTTGATATGGGGATAGAAGATCGGCTCGCCAACAAGGGACAGTGCACAATGGCGAATCTTGAGGGCTTCAGCGTATCGATCTGCTCGCACACCGGGAACGCCGCGCATCATTTTAATCTTTTTGTAATGGCCTTCCTTGACACCCTCGAAGATCATCTCGGGAGGGTCAATGACCCAGCGCCAGGTTGTTCCCACAGGATTAGTTCCGTGTCTCCAGCAAAAGACGCATTTGTTGGAGCAGGAGAGGGAAGGAGTTGTCTCCATGCACTGGTGTGAATTGATGCCGTACAAGGAATATTTGTAACAACTTCCGCGGCCACGAAGAGCAGACTTCGTCCAGCGGCAAATCTTGACTCCAGAGTGAGATCCTACGATGGAATACCCTTGTTTCGTGAGTGCCGCATAAGTGGGCGAGTTCTTGGCGACCATTTCTTTGACTACGGCGGGAGCTTGCGTGCGCTTTTTCGTGGTTGATCTGTAAGATGTGAAGTCGATGGCGAGGGGTGTTTTCTTGTTGCTCGCCGCGGGTGTGTTCTTGGATGTTCGAAGCATATGCCCCAAATCTTCCACGTCGTCTAGTGGCCGAGACGAGTCCTTTTCTTCTCCCGACTTTCCGTCCACGAATAAGGCCTCCCCGTCGTCTTCTTCAACAATGTCCTCTGCGTCGCTCTCAATCGCATCTCCACTGCCAGGTACGCCTTCACCTAGACTTCCATTACGGGCGATATGAGATACGGTTTCTTGAACGCCAGTTGCCCACTCGTCGAATCTCTCTGCGTGATCACCCTTCATGTCACCCATACCGACAGGGTAGGCACGCTTACGAGCAGTCAGCTTAGACATCCACTTATCAAGCTCCTTCGCCTGGAAGCAGTAACCTTCTGCTTCATCGGGCCAGCCTTCCTTGTCTCCAAATCCAAACACTGAGTAGCCAAGCAACGGTGACAGAGGAGCTGTGTCGATTCTGAAATCGTGGTGCGTCTCTTCCAGATGCTGGAGAAGTGTGTCGTTTACTGTGTCAATGTTGTAGCTTGGTAACAGGAATAAATAAATGAGGTGGGCATTTTCGGCTGACTTTGCAGGACTGACAAAGAAGTCTTCGAAATCGATATCTGCCAGATCGTGAAGTTCGGGGTTAAGGATTTGGCGACCAGCGTCTTGTGAAAGTTGGACAACAAATTTCTCGAGCGTAGCCAGGTACTGGCGCGCAATCTTCTCCGTTTTCGTGGTGACCGAGGAGAAAAACACAAGTATCTTCACTGGTCGAGTCTTATCACGAGTCTCCTTGTCGTCCGCAGCTGGTTTTTTGACCACTCCACCCTTAATTCTGCGCGGTCCATCTGGTTTGATTAAGGGCTTTTCCGTCGCGACAGCGTTAAGTTGTGTCTTTGCATTTTGCAAGAGAACCTGTTTATGCAGTTTCTTTGGCAGCGCCCTGAGCGGTTCGCGCTCGTTGTTATTGTGAAGGCATATTCTCATCGCTGCAAGAACAACGAGTGCACACAAGATGACCGGCGTTCGATGCTCGTGCCAGAGCGCCACGATATCTGCTTTCGCAAAGTTAGCTTGTTTGCGTTCTGGCACCAATTGTTGCCGTTGTTGCCACCCACCATCGAACTTGATTCCTGAGCTGTGATTAAACAGGCTCTGGAGGATGTCCGGTTTCTCACAAATTTCGGCCATGTCGCTGGCTGATTGACCACCTGTGGTGTGACCAAAAAATAACCGTGATCCCACTCGAATGCCCGTCACTTGCAAGAAATTTGGCGGGAGGAACGTTGTGTCCCGCTGTGCAGGTGGCTTATCGATACGAAGCACTCCAATTGCAAAGTGGCGTGGGTATCACCAGACACTAGCTTGAACCAATCCAAGCGTGCCTAATCATTTATGGCATATTATCTGGATCCGAGTGACTCAACAGCCAAATGACAAATGCCAACTTGATGCTCAAGGAACATCTTTCAAACATTTAGGGTTCAAATGGCACGTCGCCGTACTTCTAGTGCTTTGTTTCACCCTTCCTTTCCGCCATATTGTTGCAAAGTCGCGATTTGGAGACGGAGTGGGAGGAACCAACGTCGTAGGGCCTAGCCACAGCTAAATAACAATTCTCTGAATCTGGGATAGACACAGAACTGCCACCTGCAAGTGCCAATAAAGGACGAATAAATACGAGCCAATTGTCAGTGGTTCATGTTCGGAAGAAGCTAACATTTGTCCAGCGAGATGCAAGATTAAGATCAACACCAATTCCACACGCGCCCTAGGGTATCTCACTCAGACAGATCGTGAAATATTTGCCAAAATTCAGGAAAGCAGCTTGGCGATGTCCGCCATTCTCGTTTCCTTGGCCGTCTTCTTCCATTTCTTGTCCTTTTCCTGAAACGCCTTTGTGACCAGCTGTCTTTTCTCTTTTTGAATATCCAACACTCTCTCTTCGACAGTGCCTTCCACAACGAGCCTCCAAACAGTTGTTTTCCTGGTCTGTCCGAGTCGATGAACCCTGTCAATGGCCTGGTCCTCAATGGCCGGAGCCCACCCTAGGCATAGTTAGCATGGTATTGACCAAATCGAGCGTGTATTAAAACCCCCCCCAAAAATAAAAACAAAAACAAAAACGAGCAATCGAGACCACATACAGCTGTCCGATAAAATGACGGTGTCCGCAGACACGAGATTCAGGCCGACACTGCACACAGCCAAACTAGCGAGCATTATCCGTATATTAGCGTCATTATCCAGTGCCCGAATAGCACGGTCGCGTTTTTCTGTATTCATACTGCCATCGACGCGGCTATATTTAATGCCTGCTTTGTCGAGTTGATTCTGCACGATGTTCAGAAACGATGTCCATTGTGAGAATATCACCACTTTCGATTTGGCGCTGTTGAGCGTGGCTCGAACAATCTGTATTATAGCCTCAGTCTTGGAACTCTGAGTCGTTATATCGAAATTCTCGTCGAAAGCAGTCTCTGATGCAGGCTCCAAAAGACAATCTTCAGAAAGCTGAGCCCTGCACATAGGGCATTTGTGCTGGATCTGAATAGCTTTAGTAATGCAGACTCGGCAAAACACGTGCCTACAATTCGTGATGACTGGACCAGTCGGAATGTGGTAACATATAGCGCAATCCTCTTGGTTTTCAATGTACAGTCGCAGAGCCTCTCTTAGCAATGCCATATTCTTTTCATTCAAAGGTACGACGCTGTGACCTTCGAAGAGCTTCATCAGCTCATTGATCCGATCCTTGCATAGCGTCCAATGATTGCACCTTGTAGACTGTTAGTTGCAAAACTCGATCGACCTCGTGTATATCAAAATACTTACGTCTGGCGTAGTCGAAGTAGGCGCTCCAGAACACCTTGAAATTGTCCCTTTTGGCCAGATGCCTTAGCTTGGTACTCTGCTAGAGCACCACGAGCTTCATCACTAATTTTGAGTCAGTTTCTAACTCTGCTATCTAGAGTGGCATTGACCTACAGCAGCACATCATATCTACGCTTCTCTTCAGGATGAAAAGTGATACGATGTAAGTACTCCTTCTTGGGCGGAAGTTTGAGATCAACGAATTTCATATCCTTCTTTCGTCGGAGGCATATATCCTGCATCAGTGCCTGCAAAACAGCCTCTGCACTGGAATCACCCGCTGCCAAATTTCGGGTCACTTTCGCGTTGAAAATCTCAGGCTGCTCTATTCCGCCTGTAATATGCAAGAATTTGATCAGAGACTGGAGGTCCTTTACCGAGTTGATTCTGCAAACAGCGCATTAGCATTCTCGTACCAGACGGCATCGGGTTTACAAATCACCTACATCGGAGTGCCGGTTAAGACCCATCGCGACTTAGCTCTGAGAGAGCAGGCAGCAATAGCAACTTTTGTCTTGGCGTTGCGGACAATGTGACCCTCATCTAGGACAATGCGCTTCCACTGAATGTCACCAGCCAAAAGAACTTGAGGCACCTCTTCGTCTTTTTCGCGAGCGAGTTTGCCATAACTAGTAATGACGACATCGTATTCCATCAATTTTTTGGCAGTCATTCTCTTGTCGCCATGATAGATGAAAACACTTGGAGCACATTCTTCCTTGACGTGGCGTTCGATCTGCTGCTTCCAGTTGCTCATGACACTAACAGGAGCAACTATCAACGTTGTTCCCGGGCCACCTGTCAAAATCAGGCTGATGATCTGAAGAGTCTTACCAAGACCCATGTCGTCCGCTAAGATGCCGCCCGAAAACAGTTCTGGGGGGGATGCTTTCACGAAACCTGTCGCAGCGTTCCAGTAGTCACCTTTATTGTTTTGTTTCCACAACTGCACAATGTTTCCCAGTTCCTTGGTTGGCAATGCTGGATTCTCCTTCGAGGTCATCCATGCTAAGCCCTAGTTGTTCTGTGAGCACGAATGACGCAAGCAAGGTATGGAGTACAGAGACTCACCTGGAGTTGATATGGTAAAAGGGTCGCTCTCAGGGCTGCTGGCTGCTCGCAGCTCGGCATTTCGGACAGATACTTTTCATCCATGGCGAATGTCTTTATCGAATCTCCCCCGTTCCGAAAGTCAACCGTCTGGCTACGCTTCAGTATATCCTCAAGAGACATATCGGGTTCGACGAAAGCATTTGTTCCAAATCCATGCGTTGAACCACCGGCCTTTAAACCCATCACAGTTCTCTGAGCCTCAGCCTCTTCTCTAGTGCGCTTCAGTTCTGTAACCTTGACGAGCTTGTCTCTTTTGAGGTTGTTCTCAATCCTCGTCCGATCTCTGGCATTGCTTGATCCATAGAACATGAGCTCTATCGGGCAATCAAACATTGTCTTATGCCCGGTGAGACGCGCTTCAACAACAATGTCTCCAATGTCCTTGGCAATCATAAGCACATATCCAAGCAGTGGTTTATAAACCTACTTACGATATACGGTGCTACTTTTTGAACAACCGTTCGAGGCAAGTGTCCGATTTGTTCATGCATTACGTTTAGCACGCGGATGGCATTGCTATCGTGCTTGACTGAGGATCAGAATGTTGTGTCTCATGACAATTGACAGCTCGATTCTTTCCTTACTGAATTTTCTGGTTCTCGCCGGCACATTACCACTTCGCCGGGAGAAGCTTGACCGCTGTAGTATCGTACCCCAACAATCTTGGTATCTACAACCAAAACACCTCGGTCAAAGAATAATCGCGCCACCACGAAATGAACCACTCACCAAAAGTGCCGTAGAGTTCTCTCACTGGACCATCATCATCCTGTGTCAAGTCTAAGGTCTCATTCTCATCTACATTTTGTGTAGAACCGATCGGCTCAGTGGAAGATAGTGAGGACCGGCCATTTCGTGCGCTTCTCGAAGACGAAACATAGGATGATGAGCCCCCTAATCCAGTCGAGTGGATCGCCGTGACAGGTGAATGGCGTTTTGGCTGCGGTTGTGACCCGTGGGATTCGTCTCCAGTCAGGTCAACCACATTGAGATGTTTCCTCTTCTGACGCCCAGGCATGATGGTCTAATTCATGAATAAACAAGGCGTGGAAAGCCAATTTAAAATTTGCAGCAATTACCACGTCTGTCGGAAGAACTACACTTGTCGGTGATTGTAATAAAAACAATTGAGAGCACCAGGCCTAAGACTAATGTATGAGTACGGAATATAGAACTCAACCTTTCTGCAGCCAAGTGGCTGCGGTCCGATCCAGTTGTTCGCGGGGCCCCCAATTTGAAGGGGCGCACAGTAAGAGCGCGTCCTCACGTGATCGTACGCGAAACTCATTGTTACGACATCCCGACAGCCGCTAGAGCCACTTATTCCATCCCTTCTAGGACTAGCGTTAATCACGCAATCGTTGAGCCCTCCCGAAATGAAAGAGATGAATAACGACAGCTCTTGGACTTCGCTTCTTCTTTTCAACCTCAGTTCAAGAAGCATTTCGGTGCCGTGGACGTGTTCATACCAAATATGAGCTTACATTGTATACCAAAATATCATGCTATCTTTATGAGAAGAGATCTCTAGCAGATCGCTAGCAGATATACACCGAAACACCATATTCAGGTCCCCAAAGCCGCCGCTGAAGAGCGCCGAGAGGCAAGACAAAATCATCATAGCCCTAAGTGGGTGACAGAAACGATATCGAGGAAAGAAAAGCAGACGCTACAGATGCCCAAGCAAAACGATCACACGAAGAAAACGCTGATAGTGGATGACCGCACACCGACCGCTTCAGCTCCTCCCGCCTACTGCTGCAACAGACGACCGTACGCCGAGAAGTAGTTGCAACCGGGCACGTGGCTGCTCTTTCCAGTCTTCTCATCGAAGATATGGCATCCCTCCCTGGCTACGTTGGGGGGAGTATACACTGGCAAGGTTGCTGGTTAGCTCGACTGTCAAGCGGAAGGTATCGAAGTCTGTAAAGAAAGCCTACAGTGCAATGAGACGGCGAAGTCGCTGCCTCGGTTGGTAACACGGTGCAGACCCAGCTCATCGGCCATGTAAGTGACACCATTTTTCTTATATGTCTTCTCAGAGATGACCTTCATTGGCCCTGGCTCTGCATCGTTTTCAGGGAAGGCATAGCGAGTCTCCGTGAGGTTACCGTGCAGAATCTTCATCAGACAATGAGCATTGCCGTGATCATGGATGGGGCTTCCTTTACCAGGAGACCAGACGAGGACCAACTGTTCACGAACCAGGCATGCATCAGTTATACGTGTTGCGATGATACGGTACACATCAGTGGTCGGACTGGCACACGACTTACCAAGTTGGCTTTACCATTACCTTCGTCGACAAGATTACGGGTATATCCACGACTGGCGTCACCAAAAGCGTACTTTCCCCATTCCATGCGGTTGCTATCATAATTCCTCATCAAGTCGGTCAACAAGTCCACGTCTACATCCTCCGAGGTCAGTCCTGATGACGGACCGAGAGCCTTCTTTATCGCCTGCACAAGCTTCTCGAACTCGTCCGTCTGCGGGAACCCGAGAGCAGTCTTGCTGCCGCTGATGGGGAGAGCACTTGAAGTGACGTCGATGGCCATGGCGGATATATGAATGGGCTTATTGCAAGAAAGCTATTTGTGTGTATCGAGTTAACACAACTTCGAGGTGTAGTATCAAAACGATGTCTTTTGCAATTGTCATTCACCGAGGGAAAAGACAAGAACATCGTCCACGACAATGTCTCCTCACTAGTGGATATCGGAGGTAGGTAGGCGGGACTACTTGGGTCACCTGAGTGCTAGGCCGCGTCGGTGGACGATATTCGGCCAGCGTATGAAGGTGGGGCTTTTCGCCAAAACATTCTCGTTTAGAGCGACTGGCCAGAGGGATTTAATGTGAAACTCAAGGAAGATGCAGTCGTGATGAGATGGTGCGACATGGTTGGTCACTCGACTCGAAAAGTGGGCGCTCCCCACCTCAACATCAAAGCGTTGAGAAATTCTTCACCGACGAGCCACAGAGGCGGAATGCCCGGGAACAGGGGCCATGGATAAAGCAGAATGCATCCAAGCAGTCTGTTTTACGTGCTCTAAATCAACAAATAGGACGATTTGTTCCTGATGCATCGCATATGTAAGGCAAGTGTCGGGTGAGGCAATTTTTGAGGCATGACCGAGTGATACAACAGCTCTGTGCGGGAAGCCTCATATCGTCTTATCTAGGCATCTAGAGAACTACCTAGACAGTTGATGTAGCCTGTTCTCCCCGTAATGACTTGTGAAACCCGCTGCCGAAGGCAGGCACTTGTTTCCATTCGATCTTGGTTTGCCCATGGCTAGTTAGTGACGAGTTCTGATGAGCAAACAACAGAGCGGGGTTGAAGCAGCCGGATAACAGTCGACCAAACGACCGGTTTTCGGCGACAGGCGGGGCACGGTCGACCAAGCCGACGACCGAGAGCCGTGCCGCTTCGGCATTCCGACAAAATCCACATGTCACTTGATAAGAAATTGTGCAAAACTGCGCTCTCCTCGGCATGTGTTTTTTCGCGCATAGTTTCATGGGGTGAATGCCCGTAACGAGCGGCACATTAGTTAGCGATATGCGCAGCGTTACCACGTAAATGTAGTGCACTCATCGATGCGTATTCCGTACGTGCCATTCATTGCCTATCCGAGTATCCCTATGAGCTCAGTGTAAACCAAAGGAGCGCTAAACAAGCTGCTTATGATTGGCCTACCTTTGGACACCTACCTAACCCAGCCTAGCTCATCCATCCCGGCCAAGATGGCGCCTTGATACCACACGCCCGAGGATGCACGCCCACGGGCCGCCACGCCAAGGTGAGATCTAAGGAGATCTCACTACTCCTCAGTCGGGATGGTTTCGCAGGTGAAAATGCCCATTCACGAATTTAACTCTGCAAGTGGCGTAAACTCTGGAGTGCACTAGCCCAGTGTACCTTTTGCCAATTTTGACCATTTGCCTTGAGCTAGGGACAAGGCGCGTCTTTATTTGGATGATGGTCATAGAATGAAACTTTCAAGAGTCACCCAGAATCATCTTTGTCTTCCAAGGTGACGACTATCGACTTGTGGCAACCTTATCTATCAACAATGGTACTTATATGTCTCTGGATGCTGCATGAAACGACGTGAGTGATAGGAATAGCAATGTATTTGTAGGAAATGGTTGTGCAAAACTTGGTTCATGACCGGAGATAGAGAGCGGTGCGACACTGGCCGTAGTACAGATAGGAACTTGCAAACTAACGATAAGGGAACAGCGTCTTACTTGGACCAGAACAGAAGTGGATATACCATCGCTCCCCGTAGAGACCTTGATGGTCCAGGGAATGTTGAAAATCTATCTCAGCTACTGACAATAACATTGAAAAGACTGCACTGCACTGGTCATCTCCAGCCAATGACAGACATAAACAATCAAAGACGACTCCAAATGTGAGTTTGCAGAAACGCTGAACATGCCTTGTACTGAATATGTTTGTGCGCTAGTCTACATACACCTTTCCAGCCCCTACTTCAGCCATCTCGCATATGCCCAGCGAATCCTTTCTAGGGCCTTGGTCTGCACCTGCACGCCCTTGATATTTGATAAGTCATCAAGGTCCTCCAAGAACTCCTTCTCAATCTCACGTGGCATCAAATTGCTGGCATAATTGCGAAGAACATGAACTTCACATAGAAGTAACCCATGATCCTTGTATGAGAGTACATTGTTCTCCGTCGGCCTGGCTTCCGACAAGATTCTGTCAATACTTCGTAGTATCCGCACTGCTCGGCCTGATTTCTCGTCTCGGCGAAGGCCACTTCGGCCGCCCAGCATGCCCCGCAGGTACTGAACCAGGCCGGTCGAGACCAGCACACCTGGTGTTAAACCGACAAAGCCAAACACCAGCTCTTGGCTCTTTAGTAGAGAATCAATACCAGTCATGGCAACTTCTAGATCCACCTTTGTCTTCTGTACCTGGATCAGCAATGATCGTACCAGGTCTCCCCGAATAGCGCCGGCTAAGGGGCTTCGGAGCTCTTGTTCATACGCCCTCAACACAGGCGTTACATCCCCTTCAGCGACCTTGCTGCGAATCTCGGCAAGCTGTGCGTCAGTAATACTCGTGTTTCCTCCAACGGCGAAATGAGGTTTATCCTTGGCAAAATCGACAACCATACGCTCAAGGCTTTCACGATCAGCCCTGAGACTGTCGCGGCTCATGATGGCGATTTCACTTGACTCATCGTGACGGATCGTCTTGACAACTTTCCCGACTGGCTCCACGATCCAATTAAACCAAAAGTCCCGAATAGTGCCTCCCAAATTGGTGATCCAATTAATAATCTGGTCTTGTCGGCTCACAAGAATACGGAGGATCGTCGTGGAGGAAAACACGCCAATGACGGTAGGAAGCCAGTAACGAATTGTTCGACTTGGCCGTCCATTCTCTTTCACAAGATTGGACACGCTGGTGATATGTTCAGGGAGCGTCTTGTCGATGATGCGCAATAGTCGACGAGACAGAACCGCGGGACGATCCGGACTGACACTGTCTTCTAGGTGTATTGAGAGCTCTGGGTCCTCTTCAACACCTGCAAATACCTTGTCCTCAAAATCGTGGATGTTGATGTCCAAGGAGCACACTTCTTTCAGCACCATGTCCATTAAGGCAACGCTACGTTCAACAACACCTTTGCGGTCATGGTCGTCCTGCAACTCCGCCTTGTCATCATCATGACCAAATTGCAGACCTTCGTCCATTAGCACTCCAAGCCCGCTGGCTGTGATCTCTCGCAGTTTGCGAAGCTGGGCCTGCTTTTTGCGAGCCTCTGAGCGACAGAACGCCACTGGCGACAGCACCTTTCTCTGTATATTCGCAAACGATCGCTCTCGGACGGTATCCTGTACTATGCTGTAAAACTGGCTCCATTGTTGCGACATGCCCGCAGCCGTGGAGTTGACAAATTCGGCAGGCGAGTCCCTAACAGAATGCAAGCGAAGTCGCAGCTTACTCGCCGAGTAGACTTCTTGACCCCATGTCCAAAATCGGACTGGCGAAGTTTGCACCGTGTACAAACTGCTGTAGGTGTAGGAAGTGAGCACGTCGGACCAATACCAAATGTCGTCATTGAGAGGTATTATCTGGTCCAATAAAGACTGTAATATGGCTCCGTAGATGTGGACAGTGGCCTTGCTGACAAGCAACCACTCGATTTCGTCTTCATAAGCGCTCTTGGGTTCGATTTCGTATTCTTCGGCGAGCTCTTGGGTATCGTGCTTCCCACTTGACGGTAGCCCGGATTGTTTGAGGAGGCCTTTGACACGATGGAGAGGAAGCAGAGTGTTTGAAGCCGAAGTTGCGCTCAGAGCCTGCACCACCTTCAAAAGTTGATCTAATCTGGGGGATGAGAAGGAGTCAGCGGCCACACAGGTACGCTCCTCCACTTCCGAGCGACCATCATCTGATGCACCGTCTGTGATGATTGGCAGGCGATCCAAGTAGGCATCAAGTCGCCGCACCTGACTATACTTTGCGTGTCAGTGTATGTGTAGCCAAGCAAAGAAAGAAAGCTTCACCGCGGCCCGACTTACTCGGATACTAGTGACATGATGTTAGAAACGAGACTGGGGCTGTTGTCAAACTGACAGAGCCTCAACCGGCATTGATGAAACCGACCAGGCGGTAATCTAACGAAATAGTGGGGAGGAGCGAATCAGAACGGAAGAGGTGGCCAGGTGGATCGAGCGTATAGTAATTATGGCTAATAAATCACACCACTGCATGAACTGGTAGTATTATTGGGCGGAAACCGATAAAGTCGCTTTGTTTACTTTGCCTGCTGGAGACAAGACGCCAATGGGCGAGCACGAGACAGACTCGAGATAAGATGGGTCGTGGCGTGGGGCCGTTGCAAGATCGCTTCGTGTTCGGGTCCTCAGCAGCGTGGCTCAACTCAACTGCCCAGGAATTGCGTTGGATGTTACGGAATAGATGTAAGACACTGAACAAAAAAGAGTGGTGCCAGCAAGGAAAGGCTTGTACCATTCATTGCATTTTAATGCATGCTACAGTGAGAAGGAGTTATGCAACTATCTCTGCGAGGCAAACCTTAACAACTAGGGCCGTGAGAGGCTCACAAGAACAAAGGATGTGAGCATCAACCCATCAACCTCTCTAAGACCGGTAACAACATCATAAGCTTAATACAATAGTTAAGAGGAGAGGCGATTCTGGACGTTGGGTGGCTGAGGCAGACTGCGTATTCGTATTCGACATAATCGACTTGGCACGGGCTGTACTCCGTAACAAGCACGATTCGCTGCGATTGGCTAACAAGACAAAGCTAGCCGCATTGGGTGAGGGAACGGAGCCCGGAACTTTGGCACTTTAAATGGGCTCATCCTCGCTCCCAAGCCGGTGGCAAGAGGCTTTAGATCTCAGGACAGTACGTACTCCGCATTATGTACTATGGAGGTATCTCCTGCGGCTGTGCCACCTGTGGACAGGCATAGGAACGTTTGGAAATACCTCGCAGGCACCTTGCATGAGAATTACCCTTAGGGTGGCCTGCAGGAGCTATGCCCCGACAACCCATGCTAGTCGTACGAGCAAGGGACGAGGCGAAGAAAAATGTGGATGAAGTCCAATACAATCTTAAGTCCTCCCCTACTCTACGGCAGTTCCTTAATCAGCCAATTTCTCTTTAGTAGCCTTCTGCCGGCTTCGCACCTCATTCCTTTTTCTTTCCATTCATACACAAACCTTCAGCTGCGACGAATTGACTTGGTCATCGCTCCAGCTTTTTGGTCCCAACTCGAACCGTTTGGTAGACTCTATCTCCAAAGCAGTCATCATGGATGTGGCGTGAGTATTGTCCCCTCGAAGGCAAATCCAGCTTTCGCCCCTTGTAGGCGACGATGCAATGGCGACTCTAACCTGATTGAGATTTTGCAGCAACGCAACCATCAAGGCCGCCAACGCTACTCAAGACTACTTCTCTATCCTGGAGGAAGTCTCCAAGTATGGTATCAACCTCAACTTTGCCGAACGTCTCTGGGCGGTACGTATGCTTCCGCTGTCCGAATCGTCTAGCTGTGACACTGTATCGAGTTGCCTCGATACCCTAAGCGACAAGTTTACTTATAAGTTCTGGCGGATAGGCTTGGTATTTGTTCATGCAGAATGATACGCTCGCGACCGGTATCATGAGCTTCGTCATGCACGAAGTCGTCTATTTCGGCCGCTGTATTCCCTTCATCATCATGGACAAGATTCCTTACTTCCACAAGTACAAGATTCAGAACCAGAAGATCCCTACTCTCAAGGAACAGTGGGACTGCGCCGCCATCGTTCTTATCAGCCATTTTACTGTCGAACTTCCTCAGATTTGGTTATTCCACCCCGTCGCTCTCTACTTCGGCATGGACTACGGCGTGCCATTCCCCTCTATCTGGAAGATGGCTATCCAGATCGCCGTCTTTTTCGTCATGGAGGATGCTTGGCACTACTGGCTCCATCGATGCTTGCACTACGGCCCGTTGTACAAGGCGATTCACAAGATGCACCACACCTACTCTGCCCCTTTCGGCTTGGCTGCTGAATATGCTTCGCCTATCGAGACCATGCTTCTTGGAGTCGGTACCGTTGGCCTTCCTCTCCTGGTGCTTTGCATCACCAGAGACTTTCATCTCGTCACCATGTACACGTGGATCATTCTCCGCCTTTTCCAAGCCATTGACGCTCACAGCGGCTATGATTTCCCTTGGAGTTTGCATCATATTCTCCCCGTCTGGGCTGGTGCTAACCACCATGATGTGCATCACGAGAAATTCGTTGGCAACTATGCCTCCAGCTTCCGTTGGTGGGACTACTTTCTGGATACTGAGGCCGGACCTGAGGCCCACAGGAAGCGTCGTGAGAGGAAGCTCAAGGCCATCAAGGCCGCTAAGAAGGAGCAGTAATGCGGAATCCTTTACTACGACTGTATTCATGAGAGCAGTTTGACACTGTTTTTGTCTCATACGGACAAATTTGGAGCAGCACGATATCTGCCGGGCCACTAAAAGAGAGCGATGGATGAACGGTCATCCATATCATGAGTCACACAAATTTTGAGATTAGAACTGGTCTTGGCAGAGGTTTTTTTTCCCCAAGGAGTTGTGAAATGAGTATACATTAGATACTCTTGTTTTTTTGTATATACCTATGTGCATGGCAACAAAGCCAAGAGGCCCATAGATCAATACGTAATAATATTACTTGGCTGCTCGCTGATATGAATATCTGGCTGCAGCCAAGTTCCACGTCGTATTGAACCTATTTCAATATGGCAAATAAAGAATAGCATAATGATATTATTTCATACACTGCACAATGGCTCGCTATATGCTACGGTCCTTTGACTCATCCAAAGAGCAGATATCATCCGCCAACGGATCTCCGTCTCCAACTCCTCGAGGCAAAACTCACTTCTTTGGCATGCAGCAGTCACCAGACGTCGAGACGGCCTTATCAGCCAAAGTCCTCACCTCACAACTCGTGGGCTCAGGACCCAATTCTCCAAAATCCCTGGCAATGGAATCACACAACGTCGCCAAACGCACATCCTTCTCCGACAGACCTTTGGGATTGTGCGTCGTCCACCGGATAAAGGTGGTATTGTAGACCTGTATGTCGGTAATTGAGTAAGATGGGTTGTCGGTCATGACTTTCATACTCGGCTCCGGGTCACGCAGCACCTACATTTGACCATTCAGGATGGTGATTCCTCAATTTGCACTGCAGTGAAATGGCGGTCATAAAATCCTACAAGACATTCTCAGTGGCGCTCTTGGGAATAACACTTCCTTGTATGGGAAAATCTGCATCGTGGGGCGTAAGGCTCACCCAGGTCTTGGCGAATGTTTTGAACTTGAAGCTTCGCTCTAGAGCTTCGCCTTCGCAAGTCAGAGTCCATTTGCCCCCGGCCGTGGCTAGGAGTGGTGTGAGTGCTGTGGTCGTGGAAGGTTGATCTGTGCCGAGGGAGAATCTTGGCTGCATTGTGGATAGGCGCCGTTTAGTGAAGAGCGCGCGGAGAGAGGCTTGGGGGCTTTGCTGGGAGGTGATTCTGGTGGGTGACATGATGTACAATGTGTGGTGGTTTGCATAGTAGTCCAAGTTGGACTATGACGAGAGTGTGTATGCATGCAGTCAGTCAACCTGGCTGGAAAGTTGGCTGGAAAGTTGGCTGGAAAGTGAGGGCGCAGGCTGGTGGGGCTTGATCTGTACTATCAAGTACCAGGTACATTCTATGCAGTCCGAGCAATTCTACCATGCCGCCAAGAAGACTATGCTATTGGTCTGCCAACATCTGGCACGGTTGCTCGACAGCATCAGGATGAAACGCACCAGACGACACTTGCGGGCATGCCACGGCCGTAGCTGTACCCGCCGGTCTTTTCACCGATCTCGTTTAAGCAGGTCGAGGGCTCGGACAGCCGGCTTCGTGCCGATTGAGTCGTAATGACAGATCAGATTATCTCAACAACATGCCACAAATCCCACCAATCCATATATATAAACCCTCATCTTGCAGGCCTCAGACGAATTGACCTAGTCTTTCATCGGTCTTCACCGGCCTTGTGCGCAATTCGTCTCATTGAGTGACAGACAACAAGCCGTCCACGTAACCATGCGCGTCTCCATCCCGAAGCCGAATCTCCCAGCCTCGCATATCGATGCTGCACCACCGCCCGTAGACGAGTCCATCGTGACTCTTCTATGGGCACGAGTTTTAATTCCCGGTAGAGGAGATCCAATCCAGAATGGAGCAGTCGCCATCCGGGGGGATAAGATTGAGTGGGTTGGTCAATTTCCGCATCGTCCCTACAAATATCGCGACGTCGACCCGACATATGTACACGTTCTTATGCCCGGTCTATGGGATTGCCACACTCACTTCATGGCCAAGGACGTAGCCAGCGGATTGGGCGCCTTATTCGGATTTCTTCCAGGCTTTCCAGCCCTAGCTGGCGCTATCACTGTGGATGACCTCCGAGCTACGCTCAATGCTGGATATACTACTGTCAGAGAACTCGGCGGATACGCGGGAGACCTGTGGCCTGCCGTGAAGAATGGCCCGCTCGTTGGACCAAACATCTATTCCGCTATTGGAATCATGTCAATCACAGGCGGTCATGGCGATGAGCACGACCAGCCGTTGCCGACCATCACGAACGCCATGACGTATGGGAGCGCGCCTCTGGCAGTCTGTGATGGTGTCGAAGACTGCGTCAAGACGGTACGAAAGATGGTCCGCCGTGGTGCGCGCGTCATCAAGGTCTGTTCCAGCGGAGGCGTGCTCAGTCTCAACGACGACCCAGAAGATTGCCAATTCTCAGATGAGGAGCTCAAAGCGATTGTCGAAGAAGCCGGCCGCAGTCAACGGGCCGTCGCTACGCATGCAATCGGGAAAGCAGGCATCCTGGCTGGTCTCCGAGCGGGCGTCAAGACCATTGAGCACGGATTTTACATGGACGACGAGGTAGCGGATGCCATGTTAGAGAAAGGTGTCATCTGCGTGCCTACGCAGCATATCCTCCGCATTCTCAAGGCCGACTATCTGGATCTACTCCCCGAGCCGAGCAAGCAGAAACTTCTCAAGCTCTACGATCAGTCCCAAGCAGCTTATAAGCTTGCCATCAAGAAGGGCGTGAAGATTGCCATGGGCACTGACTCGGGAAGCAGTGATCGCAACTCGAGGCTCTCACATGGCAACAATGCTCATGAGCTGGTATACGCCGTCGAGCTGGGCATGACTCCCTTGCAGGCCATTGAGAGTGCTACGGCTAACGGACCCGAGACTCTAGGCGGCCTCGCGCCACTCAGTGGTCAGCTCAAGGCAGGATTTGATGCAGACTTGATTGCTGTCAAGCAAAACCCATTGGACGACATTAGAGCATTGACAGACGTCGACAATATTACACATGTGTGGAAGGGAGGGAAGTTGTATAAAAGGCCATTGGACTAGGTGCGTGGGATATTCGCCATGGGGTGGTTAGAAGGGGGGAAGAAGTGAGATATTTACTGGCCCTCTCCTCCCCAAGACCGAGTTATTGCTATTCGGCGACTGAGAATTGCTATCCGGGCGAATGTCCCTAATGAAATTTCGGTTTCAGACTAGTTAGCACCTTGCCATCCTCCGCAACTTGAAACTTGACACGGCCTAGAGGGGCTAAAATCATGAGCGTAGTTAAACGAGGTACATATATGTGAAGGAGCCATAGCCTACAACTAAGCCAGCTCACTTGAAATACAATCTTCGCTGTCTCGTCGAGTACATTTGCTCACTAGTCTTTAGTTGCTGTAGCTTTAAGCTACACTACCTCACTGTAGCTATCATACGGGTTGCATTGCTGGTTGCAATGCTAGTTGTGCTACAGGAATAATCTCTAAAGCCTGCAGATATTGCAGAAAAGCAGTGCTATTAATTCTTCAACTCCTGATATTTCTATAATTCTTCTACTGTGGTGTTCAAAACCACGGTTTAAAAAGGAGGCGACGCTGTTAAAGATGCTGCTGAGGTTGAAGTTCAATTTGACGCTGCTAGTGTTGCATCTTGCGACGCCTAAACTTGAGCTAGTCTTTCTCTATTAGCAGCACAGTAGTTTTAACAGTAGTAGCTGCAACTTCAGCTTCAACCTTGACAGTAAGTTTATAGAAGAAAGTCCTCATAAAAGGTTATAGTAAAGGCCTTTCCTCTGTAGCAGTCATCATGCTATAGTGGTTGACGTACTCCGTAACTAGTAGTTACCTCTTTACATGGCAGAATTACATAAGCTGGTTTCACCTGCCCCGCCCCGCCCCGCCCCGCCCCGCCCGCTGGTCGCGCCTGCCTTGGAGGGGAAGGCGCGGCTGAGGCGGTCGATGCCTTCCCCCCCCCCTTCCCCGGGTCCTCTTTAATTCCCACGTTCACGTCAGCAGCTTCGATTCTGGCGTAGTAATCATCGCGCATCTCGAATGCTGAGTCAGAATACGTCCATCCTCAGCAATGCAGCAACCATCGAGCTCGGGGAATCAAGGTAGGTCAACGACTCTGTAGAAACACGCTTTCTTTTTAGTCGAGCCCGCCTCCTCTGAATCATGCGCGCGACGGCTTGGTTTCCCTCGCAGCGAAAAGTTTCGCAAGTTGCCCTTGTTTTCCATTGCTTCCGTTCGCCAGTTTTCTCTCAGTAACGTCAGTCTCATACATCTCACTCGGCGTGTTAGACGAGCCCGCTCTTGCCAGCGAAGCCAGCGGCATTCTTCGAAACAGCCGGGCCCTCTGACGGCCGCCGCTGATGCTGCTTTCTTGAAAGCGATTCCTCAGCAGCTTGCCGCAAAATCCTGCTTCATTCAGCGGCGGCTATCAACCGTGGTCGCTCTCTGTGCCTTCAACCCATACCATGCCCTTGAACTTACCCTCACCCACGACAGCATCTCATCAACTCGTGACCTACTCTCTCGCTGTCGCTCTGCCAGGACGTGTTTGTGACGCTTTGCTGACAATCAACTCTTCGTCTTAACAGAGCAGCACTTGCGCGCACAGTTGGAGCTCTTGCAGAACCACGACGCTGACGCCTCTGCAGCCTCGGCATCGCGCGACTCCAGAGGCGCCTTGTCGCATTCGCCTCCTCCGTCGCGGACGGCGAATGGATACCAGGATCTGGCTGCTGCCTCGCATGAAGCTGCTCGTGCCTTGAGCAAAACCGGAGTTGAAGCCCATATTCATCCAGATCTGCGCGGTGCAGCCCAGCACGCCTCTAACATGATGTCTTTGGATCCCCCAGCTGGCCATAGCCCTAATACAAGCCCTCCCGCCTCCTCCAACACCTCTATAGCACCAGCCCCTTTGTCATCCGCTCCAGATATGGGCGCCATTGGCGAAGGCAGAAAGGCGAAGCGTGAGCTGTCGCAATCGAAACGTGCTGCGCAGAACAGAGCAGCCCAGGTACGTTAATCCGAGTGTTTTGCAGTTTCGTGCGTAGCAATCAAGGCCGTGTCCCGTATAGTTTTATATATCACAACTTCTTTTTTTTTTGTCCTTTTCTCTCATACTCAACTGATTTTATCGTCACAGAGAGCTTTCCGGCAACGTAAAGAGGGGTACATCAAGAAGCTCGAGCAGCAAGTACGCGAGTATGCAGAGATGGAGCAGACTTTCAAGACTATGCAGTCTGAGAACTATGCGCTTCGAGATTATGTCATTCATTTGCAATCGAGGCTACTCGATATCCAAGGCGAATACCCTCCACCACCACCAAACATCAACTTATCCCAGGCCACTGCTCCTCCACCTCCAGCAAGTGCGACAGAGCAATCACCTGCAGTAGGCGTCGCGACGCCTCTGGAAGCAGTCGCACAGGCTGTAGCAGGTCTTGCTGCCCAGGAGCAACTAGCTGAGAGCGAGCAACCGCAAAGCTACCCCAGCCCAGAGTACAAGGTCGAGGCTCACCAGGAGGAAACTCGCGCTACCGAGGAAATCAACCAACAGTACCAACAGCAACAGGTAGACGGAGCCAATGGCACAGCAGAGGCTTAGATTTCCCTGATGAAACAGGCGCTCAGGGAGTAGATGATCCAGCGAGGGAACGCATCAATGCATCGCTTCCCTCCCACCGCACCTGGCTCTGCCCTCTTTTCGCAGGTCAGGCATGGTACTATATTTAAACCATGTCCTATAACGCAGTAGCGTCTACTGAACGAATTTACTAGTTGGAGAAAAGGTGCGCTACAAAGCCCAGAGCACTCCTTGAGGCGTTTTTCTTTTTCTTTTTCTTTTTCTTTTTTTTGGCGGCGCTCTTTGGACCAGCATGTCCGGGCTCTTCTGTCGTTGAATACAGACGATTGCAAGTACGGAGGCAGTACAGATTTATGGAGAGACCTAGGACGCTGTTGTCGGGTCTATTATGAATGTTTTAATGGTGAACGCTGAATGGTTTTAGTACTGCTCAGTTAGTGTATCTGGAGTTTTGTGTGTTGCCAACGGAATAAACGGACATGTACTACCTCGGTGAAACACTTTCATAAATTGCCTCTGGGACAAGTGAATACAGCTAGTTATGCCGCGGATGTAGCAGAATGATGAAAACTGCTTCTCATTCCGTCCACGACAACTATCCCATACGTTGATCTGGTAACAAACCTGGAGACCAGAACCCAGGTGAAAGGCACATACATCATATATCTTCTCCAGTAAATTTTCGCCTGATTTTTTTTTTTTTTTTAAAAAAAGAAAAAAAAAAAACCCCCACCCGACCCTCACTTCCATTCCGCCTGAAATGGCATTAAGCATATGAATTCCCCATGTCATGCTCCTGCAAAAAGTCAGCACATACAATGGGAACGGGCATCGCGACCAGAAAGGAAGAAAGATCAGTCAGTACCTTGATGTAATCGGGGCCCTTCTCCCGATACTCCTCCCGAGTCACCCTAGCGGCCTTCCACGCCGCCGAGCCCGCCCACCCAGCTGCTCCCTTCCACGCATCAAGCAAGGCGTCCCCGGCGCGGCGCACATGCAACGGCGACCCGGCTGGTAAAAGGGCCCTCAGACCGTCGCGCACGCGCTCGTCAAAGTTGCGAAAGAGCGTGTTCCCACCCGTGAGGAAGATGTCGCGGAGAAAGGCGTCGCGGTCTGGCATCTCCGCCAGGCGCTGGTTGACCATGTCGCCTGCAATTTCGATGATGCCCGCCTGGTCAATGCCCGCGATGGAAGGACGGAACACGATTTCCGGGACGCGGATTCGCTCCACGTTCAGATGGATCTGGTTGAGCTCGGCCTGGGAGGCAGGATCAAAGGGTCGGGGACCGCGAGCGAAGGCGTGGAGGAGGGACTTGGACCAGTCGGACTGCGCTTCCTGGGTCTGCTCGTAGTCAAACTCCGGATCATACTGGAGCAGCTCCTGCTCGAGGTTCTTCAGGTTCGTCGCGAGGTCTTCTTCCTCCTGCTCGTCCTCGCTGTTTTCGCCCACCGCAATCTGGCGGTACACGCCCCAGTCGTCGTCGTTGGCGCCAAAGTTGTCGTCGTCGCCGCCCCGACGGCGCTTCTTGGTCGGATTGTCCGAGGCCAGGTTGGCAATGCTCTTCATGCGGATCTGCGAGGCCAGCGATTTTCGGTTGCCGAGATCTGCCTTGAGACGATCGCGCTCTTTCATCTTCTGGAGAGTTTCCAGTCGGGCTTGGCGTTTCTCCTTGAGCCAGTTTCCGAGATCGTTCTCGCGGCGTTCTTTGTCGACGCGCTCTTCTTCGGCGACGCGAGCCTTCTCTGCTTCTTTTTCTGCTTTGGCGCGCGCGCGGGCCTCGTGGTTTGATTTCATCAGTCGTTGCTGACGCTTCTGCTTGAGCTGCGCTTCGTCGAGCTTGTCATCGGGGATGTCGAGCAGATCGAAGTTGGGAGGCTCTTGATCTTCTTCTGGGTCACCGCCTACATCCTTTGTGCGGGCCTTCTTGATCGACTTCTCTAGCTCTTTGATGATTTTGTCGAGCTGGGCTTCGTCCTTGATGTCGTGGCTGTCTAGCTGGCGGCGGATTTCCTTCTTTGTCTCGTCCACAAGCTTGGCTTGTAGGTTCTTGTAGTACTCGAGGTCCTGTTCCTTCTTCATAAGCTTCTCTAATCGCATTTTGGCCGCCTGCTCCTGCAGTCGACGTCCGCTTTCTTTCTTTCGTGCCGCTATCCGTGCTAACTCCTCTTCTGTTTTTTGCACGACCACCTCTTCGGTAAATGGGTATTGGATGACCACATCACGATCTTCGAGTCCAGTCCAGTCCAGATAACTCTTGATTTCGTTGTCGTAGTCCTTGGATACGTAACAGTGATCTCTAATCATGTGCTCAGCCTGAGAAATGTTCAGTTTGCCTGAAAAGGATGGATATTTCAAACGAATGAGCTTGAGAAGATACTCAGCGCCGTGGTAGCCTCCCCAGTTCAGTCGAATTGCTTGTCCAAGCATGCCCTTTGCGTTGTAGACGGGTATAATGTGTGTGGATGTCGAGGATGATGACAATACCAGACCAGTATTGCCTTTGTTGTGTCTGTAGGAAAAAAGCGAGTCGATTCCGTAGGCGAGGGAAGGGGCGCCATAACACTCAAATATGATCTCAGTCATAGCTATGGTATTGTATTAGTTTTGACATTGACTACCGAGACGACAAGGTTACGACATACATTTTCTTGAATATGGCAGGTTGGCTACAGCTTCAGTCATCACAATCGGTATATCAACGGCACCTTCGGTAGACTCATTCAAGCCTAGCTTCAGGAAGATATAGTCCAGAACATGCTCCATGACGTCCCAATTGCTGACGATGCCGGTGCCCGCTTCAAACGCCGATCGAATATGTCCTCGAGCTGTAGTATCGGCATAGCAATCGGCGCCCGCGAAGGAGAATGTTCGACCGAGCTTTCGATCGCGATATTTCGACATAATCGGTGGCATGCTCAACCGTGGCTTTGACTCAAATGACCAGCCGGCGCGCACGGTAGAAGAACCTGTATGGCGGATGGTGTCAGTTGTCCAACCGTCGCAAATGCTATTCTGCCAGCCTGAAGCCATCTTTTCCGACGTACCATTATCAATGACAATGACTGCTTGATCGGGCTGCTCGAGAGCCTTCTTGTATCCATCACTTTGCGGCTCGATGTACTCCTCGAATCGCGTCTCCTTCACAGGAAAGATTTTGGGAGGCGGAAACTCTCTTTCCAAAGGGCCCGTTTGTTTGGGCTCGTCAATGGCTGAGGGAGCCATGACTTCCTGTTTTTATCGTCGTCCTCGCAAAGCTTCGGCTGGTATCAGCTAGTGTTCTAAGCTAGCATGTTGAGGATTGTAAGTTGGAGGAAGACGGGAAACGGCCGCAGGGTGTCCAGGTGATAGGGCAACGTAGTAGGTATTGATGACCACGCAGGTCGAATCTTGCTGTTTTCACTGTTGAGCGGTTGGAAAAGAACTCCAAGTCCATACTAAGGCTACATTTTCTGGAGATAGGATAGGCGCTCTCTTGTTGGTGGGTCTTTCTGCCATGGCGCCCCTGCAGACCAGCTGCATTCCCTGTGCTTCTCTACATATTTGCTGCATCTGCGAGGGCAGTGTAAAAAGCACTCCTCGTGAATTTTGGGTTGGGATGTTGTCGCAACTGCTGGAGGCATTGATGGGCTAAGTTACAAAGAGCTTTTGGAAATTCACAGAGTGTAGGTACATATGCATTATTACATCATCTTATCATCAATGTCTATGTACAGTTGATCAAGCAGCATTCCCTTACACCATGATCATTCAGTCATTCCGTCATGATGGTGGCTTCAAGTTACCAGTCGCTGAGAGTCGCCATCAGCCAAAAAAATTCTTGGGGTTGGGGTAAAATGGTTAGTATTTAGACTCACCCTCGAGATGGAAAAGAACGTTCGATTGATAGTTCTTGAACATTTGTGCTACCAGCTCAACGTTCATGTTCTGGATGTTGATGTCCTAGATCCCATATTAGCTCTACGAGCACATGATGCTTCTTCTAGAAGGTCGAAATCATACCTGTAGACTCTTGTTCATGACAACAACTGCCTCATTGAGTTTCTCCTTTCCAATATAGTCAGCCTCTTCCATCGAGCCACATGTCAAGCTCTCCAGCAAACGCGTACCACGTTCGTGTTGATACGGGACAGCAGTAGGTTCTGCTGATGTTCATGCGGACTCTCCTTTCGTTCTTGTCAGGTTTCGGGGTGATAAAGTCCAGATATCTTCACCAGTAAGATATCGCACTTACCATTTTTAATTCTTTCCGCTTTTTGGGTATCTTTCGGTTGAGACTTGGGTGTTGCCAACGCGGGAGGCTCAATGTATTCAACATGAGGCTTCGCGGTGAGTGGATGCACTGTGGGGGTGCAAATGACAGCCGGTGAAACGCGGCAGAACTCCTCGTCGCATTCTCATTCCCAAGCTTAATGACAATCCTCCGGCCAGTCTCCATCGCATCTTTTCTACATCATCACCGTCCAGGCTGATCTGTTACGCACACTTCGCTTTTTTAACAAACCTCAATCTCCGCGCAGGACCACAAACCTTCAAGTCCTCTACGATGGCTGCCGCAGCTCCGAAAGAGGCCACCGAGGCTCAGATTCAACACCAGAAACTGATCGAGCAGCTCGATATCCATGCCATCCACAAGAACTTTCGAAACCAGAACTGGAAGCCAAATCAGCGCCGCAACAAGAATTTGAAAGCTATCGTTGGTGATGCATCTAGGAGAGAAGCATCAGCCCTAGCAACACCACAGGACGGCAGCGGCCAAGTATCACCGTCTAGAGACGATGGACTTTCTACTAGCGGAACGTCCACACCCGCGACAAGCAACGGAAGAGATCAGCCACCCAACCTTGCACAGGCGTCTCGAAGTCTTTCAAAGCTCGTTCTAGAAAAGAGCCTGAAACCGCCCGGCGGCATGACATCTGCTCCTATGGCAACATATACGAACATCGAATCGGCACCTTCATTAGCACATTCTAAACACTACTGCGATGTGACTGGCCTGCCTGCACCATATCTGGATCCCAAGACGAGAATGAGATATCATAACAGAGAAGTGTTTGCCTTGATACGATCGCTACCGCAGACTTCAGCAGAGCTCTTCCTGGAAGCTCGGGGGGCACACACTGTTCTCAAGTAAGAGCAGCCGAAATTCGCTGCGTTGGTAGGCAACACTCTTGGGAATAATCTACGGAAGCCTGTGGCAAAAAGCATCGAAATGGAGAATCATAATATGAAGACAATGCAGTTATTGCAGTGTCAAATGAAGTCTATGAAGGGATCTGCAAGAGCCGAGGACAAATGTTCGACCAACAAAGTCAAGCTTCAACTATGCAGCCCTGGCCTTTCGGTCAAGGATGGCAAATGACGCTCCGGCTTAATCGTGATCGTAGGAGGATTTGTTCTTCGCCACCGACAGAGTACCGAGACTGTATGGAAGACATTCTCAGTTGCCAAAGCTAGACCGCCTGGGCCCTCGGAGCGACATGTCATAATGAACAATAACGAAGCACTTGTATTGCAGGCATTGTCTGATCGGGATCGGTGCATGAATGGCAACGTAAAGGGACACGTATTCAAAGTCTGCTAATATCACTCATTTTTCTGGTGTAGACGAGTTCTCCTCAAGCTTTGAGCCACCAATTTCAGTACGCTTTCTGATATTGGCGCCGAGAAAACGAATAAAACTCGCGGCAATCACTGACCAGGCTACGAGGAGCCCAGAATTCTGTGACACCGTAAGTACTCGCCTAACGATAGCAGCGCCAAAGAATTAATGGCGCTGAGCACCTTGCTGTGTTGAAGCTCAGAAGTTCGAACATTGTCAAGAGATGAGGATGAGGCTTGGCAAACACGCAGACGAGTAAACGAATTTAAGGTAAAATACATAGGGAATCTACTGTGGGCCTCTTAGTAATACTTCCAAGAAGGAAAAACAAGTTTGAGCACTAGCCTCTTTCGGGGGTTCCAGTAAATCTCAGGTCTAGACCATGTGTGCATTGGTCCAGAGTGGAGCCAAAAAGGGTGTATTTTTCGCAGGCGGTGAAGCATTTTGCATATGCAGAATGCACAGTGTATTAGTGCGAATCAACATTTTTATATTTAGTGGTATATGCATATATATAGTAGTGCATTAATATCTAGTGGTATAGTGCACTAATATCTAGGCTTATAGTGCTATAAAAATGCGCGCTCTATAGACTCTAGATCTCTTGCTTAGAAATTAATACTGTGTGCTTAGCATATGCCATTCTGCCTAAATCTACACCCGCTCTGGCTCCACTCTGGACCAATGCACATATGGTCTGGACCTGAGATTTACTGTACACCCCCAGTTTCGTCCATATGCCAGTTTCAGTTCCCACCGAAGCTTTGTACCATTTGTACCACCCCACTCCTCTGTAACCTGCGCCTACGCGGAATGCAACGACCCTGAATGCCATGCTGTCCTCGTATTGGCATCCCGGAACAGACCAGACGCAAGGCAAGGGGAAAGGAAACCACATGCAATTCCGACGGTTCTCATTCGGCGCGCATTGACGGCACTTTGATTTCTCGACCTACGATTTCCTCCCCTACTACCAGCGTTTTATCGACGCCAGATAAACTCTTGTCAATTTACCCAATTCCGCGAAGAATCGAGATAAACCGTGAGCTTACCATGTCGATGTGGATGTCCGATTCCCAGAGTATGCGACCCCCGGTTCTGGCTGGACGTAGATTGCTGCTTGGCCACCGCGGCACTTGAGAATGGGTTGTCGCGCAAACTGCGTGCTGGCAGAGCCCGGTCTTCCTGATGCCAGATGGATTGTGCTGACATGTCGACTTAGAAATCGGAGTAGTTTTCTGCTCTGGTGGTACGTAAACTCACGCTGGCGACCGGGTCCAACTCGCAAATAACCAGAGCAGACTGACAATTTTTATTTTTTTTATTTTTTTTTCTATCACCAGGAGGTCTCTTCCTCATAGGAGGAGTGATGCTCTTCTTCGACCGCGCCATGTAAGTCGACTCTTTGTCCACACCACGTTTTCTCCTTCTCTCGCACGAGCATAATACGCCGGCACTACTCCCAATTGACCCTTTTTATCTTCTCGCCAGGCTTGCCATGGGAAACGTACGTAGCCGCCACATCACGCCATTTCGCCCGCGACAACCCAAAAAAAAAAAAAAAAAAAAAAAAAAAGGCTGACACACCCGAACCTCTCCAGATTCTCTTCCTCATCGGCCTCACCATCATCATCGGGCCCCAAAAGACCCTGCTCTTCTTCGCGCGGAAACAAAAAGCCAGAGGCACGGCTGCTTTCTTCGCAGGCCTCACCCTCATCTTGATACGCTGGACATTCATCGGGTTCATAGTCGAGGCCTACGGCATCGCTGTGCTATTCGGGGATTTCTTGGGCACCATCGCTAGTTTCGCAAGGGGCATCCCCGTTGTAGGGCCGTACATTGGCGTGGTGGTTGACAAGATTGGGCTGGGACGTCGGAACGCCGAGCTGCCTGTTTGAGGGGCGCGCCGATGACCCTTTTTGTGTGGGAGGGATGCTACGATGAACGATGTTATCTCGCAGGTTGTCGTATATTTCGCAAAGAAGAAAGGGAATGACAAATTATACGCCGAGAAAAAAAAAGCAAATGCCGGGCCGCGGCCGGGATGAAAATGATTGTTGAAAAGCATGTATTTTGCGTCATTAGGTTTTGTTGCTATAGAAAGGAACGCAAGACGATGGATGATCTAGAGGAACGGGTATCAATACAGTGTGGGACGGCCGAAATTTGGCATAACAAACTCGTTTCATCTTGGAGTCGGGACAGGCGAAAAGATCACTGTACCATAGTTTATGAAGGGCTTTTCTACCTTTGGAAAACCACCGCCTCTTTGGCTGGAGAGGTCTTTGTACAAGATTTCATCGCAACGACGTTCACCAAGCTAATCTTGTGTGCTGACGGGGACGGGAGAGTAAGTCTGATATCTGAACCAGCGTGAAATCAATGCACTATAGAGTCATTATGCTACTATACTTCATATCACACGCGAAGTGTCTAGCCCCAGCAGCCTGTGAAGAGAAGCAACTGCAATATTAAGTACACAAGATATATCCCAGGCACGCAAGCTAAGGAAAATTTCAGCAGCTATTAGTACTTAAAAAGAAAAGGCGCTAATCGAGTTTCATAGACACCTAATATTCATATGCTCGTAATATCTTGGATTCTTTGCTGGACTTGGTTGTATTTGATTTTGTGTCGGTTCAGACTTTCCCTCTTCCACCAGATCTAGTATCCCTGACCAATAAGGTAGTCCGCCAAACCCTCAACAGTCGAGCTAGTGTTGCCAGCAACCTGGGATTCGCTGTGGTGACCGACGACAATAGCCTGCTTAGTCCTGGCGATAACGACACCCTCTCGGCCCTTGTCATGAGCGGGTGAGAAAAAGACAATGTTAGCCCTTTTTTCCCACTACAAGAATTTGCAGAAAAAGAGTACGGGTCCTAGTTCGTAGTTGGCTTACCTGTCTGGCATAAATACTTCGGTCCTCGGCCCGGGCCATGACATATCGTTCACCGGCGATGAAAAGCCCATCTGCAAAGGCCTTGGCCTTGGCAGCACTATCGCCATTAACGATAGATGAGATTGCCTTCATCTCCTCGGGCTTGAGCTGTTGTCCACCACGGCCACAAAGAGGAACGTTAGCCATCCGTCATGATACCCGACACCGCTTTTGTTGGTGGTGTGCCGAGGCTTTCGGGGGTGGTTCTGATATGGGAGGAGAGCGTTTACCGTGAATCCAGGGGAAGCAGCCCAAGAGCTGTCGCCTGCTACGCTGATGAGGGCGCCCTTGTCAACATGACCAGTGGCCACCAGGCTAATCACACCTCCATCAGCATGTATTCATACATCGAAAGTGAAAAAGAAACGAGACATCGACGGACGGCGGTCGAGATTTCTTCAGGAGCGAGATTTACCTGGTATCGACGTATGCTAGGGAAAAAGAAGTCGTTAGTCGCAGAAGCTCCTATTCGCTGAGCGATAGGAGGGGGAGCTTCTTGGGACAAGAGAGATAGCGGTCGGTGGATACGAACGAACCTTGCCACGACATGATGAGAAATTTAGGGGAGGACAACGAATGGAAGAGTGGAGAGAACCTGTGCTCCGGGAGAAGGTGTTAGTTGCTGCAGAGACAAGCACGCTTGAGTGTAGAGCTGAGGAGTCACGAGCCTGTTGATCCGAGAATGAGAGGATAAGTTTTGTTTGTGTGATGGAGGTTCTGCCTTGTCGGTTGAGCAGCACGGCCTGCCCCTCCGTAGGACCGTAGCACGTCAGCCAGTGTCTGCGCAGGGTCCCTCCAGAGCGATTTTGGTAGGGAGGGGTACTTCAACGGCGTGAGAAAAAAAATTGAGGAACCGACGAACCCCACCATAGAGGCTGGAAGTGTCACTCAATGGGGTAGGGGGGGGGGGGGGGGGAAGAGTGGGGGAGGGTGAACATGTGACTGTACATAGAGCCAACAGCAAACGCAAACAAAATGAGCACATCGCGAACGAGATCGGCCGGGTAAGCGTCTCAAGTCTTGGAGTACAGAAAGCACTGTATTCATTCATTGACTCCTCACTGAGATGCTATATGTCTGGGCATCTTCCAATTACTAGTGTGAAAGTAATGATGCATCCCCTAGGCGCATCATGTCTCTCGGTTTGACTACTTGCCCGCCCAAACTCAACTGATGTTTCTGGGCATTTAATGAAAGAACTTAGATGTCACTAATTTGGCAGCTTCTACAGCTTCATGGGAAGCTAGGCCACCAACGCGAATATCAGCAGGTTGCAATGTCTGGCCAGAGAGCTGCGTAGGCAACCACAAAGAGTCTCTCTGCTTTGCAACGCCACGATGATTGCGAAGCTGCTATCTCATTTATGCGAGCATGAAAGTGGTGGAGTGCGGGAGCCGTTTTCATTTACATGGAGAGAGATATGGCCCGAAAAATGGCAACTATTTTCATCTTTTTCTTAGTTGGTTCCAGACGATATCCCCCTTGGTGAAGATGTTGGTGCTTAGGTTAAAAGTGTTTTGACGGGATCTTCACGCTTCATTCCCTTGACCAAACCTATTGTCGGAGATACGTCTTCAATTGGGCTGTCTGCAGTCCGCGGGTAGGGCTAGTCAAGCGCCATAACTACAGTGTGCATAATGCAGGTTTTACGACCCATCCGAGCTCATGTACTTCCAAGTTGGTAAGATACATACTGTCTTAAGCTGAAGAGAATGCCAATGGCCGGAGCCCTAGACAGTAATCAAGGTGTAGCCTCGTAGTAATCTGAACTTGTGACCAGTGAGATTCCAAAATCGCCCGGGAAGTGCGGTGTTGAGTCGATGTGAAGTGACGCAGCGAATTGATTCTGAAATGTAGACGACTTTCTCTATACGCCGGACTAGTTTTGCAGACCCTTTCCCGTCAGGACGCAGTACTGTTTTCCATGGCAAACTCTGGTCCCATAAGACAATGACTCTTTCTCTTTGCAAGTACGGACACGGCGATCAGAAAACACAAGTGCACCCGACTACACCGTTCAAAACACCATTGTTGAATCTTCGTGAATGCAGAATCATGTTTGCCACGAGAATGACGGTGCGATTCCAATAAATTGTGCATAAGGAGGCATTCGTGTCAATGATCACCTTTTCCCGTGACGTAGTGATTTGAAACGACTTTTATTGATGAAATAAGTCAACTTACCGAGGATATTGCTGCTGATGACCGAGGCGGCATTGAAACGGAGTTTGATGGCAAGCGCCATCCATGTGCGTCAACGTAATGCATTGTCCACTGTTACTGTTACTTCAATTAACCTCGCTGTGGGGCCCGTTTCGTTTCGGGCGTTTCGTTCCGGGACATCATACATGTCCTTCGTACAACCTTGATTTGTCTTGGTTGTTCCTCCCTACTGCTGTCTTGTGAGCATAAATATTATTCTCTACCACTCACAAGGAATTGAAGGCGATCGAATCATCCTGCGGCAAGGAATGGTTCACACAAAATGTAGAAAGTCATAGTTGAGCATGAAGTACATCCAGCCATCCTCGCGTACTACCTAGGTCGAGGTGTTGTAGTCGGGAACAACAACCCTAAACCAAGTCTGCCGCATCCATATTTCTTTTTCTTACATACCCTGGCCCTAGCTTGGCCCTAGCTTGGCCCTAGCTTGGCTCTAGCTTGGCCCTAGCCGTCGGCTGTGTTTCAGAATCTAGTCTCCAGTTATTCAGCACATGTGTTTAAAATTGCGAAGAGTAAAACAGCACGTTTTGTGCGGGTTTGCGATTATCCATTCTGTTTCGACATGGACAAGGCTGGTTTGCAACCAAGCCTGAAGTACAGCGTCAGCAAGCTCTTTTTGCAAGAGCACGCATCCCTGAAGAATGCCAGCAAATTTTCCGACAAGAGTATCGACTAATCATTGCGGTCCTTGTCTCCGAGGACCATCAGCCGCAGCTTACAGAAATCGTGATGAAGGGTTAATGCTGGGCATGAATCTCGAAATCATGTTTTCCTCCATCTGTCAATCAGAGCGCGCATGGTGAGGAAACTGCTGAGAAACAAAGAATCGCTCTCAAGGCCAGAGCCAGACGTGACGATATCGACTAGCGCGCGAGGCGAAACCGCCGTTCAGTCCCCGACATTCTTTCTTTCAAATTGACTGGCGTCTGGACCAAGGACAACAATAGACAACAAAGAACAACAAAGGACATCACTGATCTGCGCGAGCATGAGACACTATTTTGCCCCTGTCCTACAACATAATCAAGCCGGTTATAATCCTACTAGGAGGCCCATTGGCCCGTGAGCCTTTGAACTACGGCGTTTCGGGGATGACAGGGGTGAGAGAGGGAGACGTCAACTAGTAGTAGCCGCGGAGGGTTTCGTTGATTCACTCATGTACTCCAACCTCTCTTGGCAGTTTAACTTAACCACAGCTTGTCCTGGTCGGGGGCTTCTCTAGCGTATCCGTTCAACTGATGCGACGCTGGCCCAGGTCCGTGGAAATCACGGCAGCATGGGTTGACTATGGTGAATCAAATGGCCGAGCCTCAAATAGAAACGGCAGGGAGTGTGGGAATGCGTGAGCCGTGAGCCGTTCTTGCCAATTTCCAGTTCTGAATCCGGAAGCTGCAACAGCGGCTAGTCCGGACACGCTATTGGTTGCTATTTGCGATTCTTGTATGTATAGAGCTCTGTACGGATTAATTACTACTGTACGAGTACTCCATGGGCAGCAGCCCATTTGACATTTGACGACTTACCTTCCCTGTAACAGATAATAATCTCATGCATGCGCGACCATGCACACAACCAGACGTTTCGTCTCTACACACCGGCTTCGCCGCTGACTGACGGGGATTCCATCACAGAGCAACGGCACATGGCCGAGCAGGGGCACAGAAGCCCCAGACCCGGTTCAAAAAGTTTATCGCGCGTGAGTATCCGTACTTCCAGAGCGCTTGCTGCAAGAACACCTCATACAGTTAGTTTGCCTTGCCGTATGCACCCACACCCATCTTGTCAGAGCATGGGTCTTTTGGGATAAATGGATGGCAAACGGCTGCACAGGCATTTCACAGGCATTGCTTGATTGCCTCGTTGGCAACACAAGGCACTAACTGGATCGTCGTCCCATTCATTCATTTCAGACACGCGGCTGGTGAAGCCGCCCACGTCTCCCGCCCGCACGAATTCGGTACGGAGTAGATGAGTTAAGTGCTCACTATCCGATGAAAGAGAAAGGCTCGCAACCTAGACTTCGCCTGTACTAATTAGCCGTTGATCGTAACCTGGCTCAAACACCTCATCGATCGAAGCCAAGTGGGCTGGCTTAGGTCCCCGACACTCCCATCTCGAATAACATGTAACTTAATCAACCTCTTGTTGGCTACCACACCGCTTCCGTCCAGCCGTACCGCCCTCTCCTGGCAATTTCTATAAGGGCAACTGCTTGTTCCTATTCTGCTTTTCTAGAACAGAATTCCTCTAAGCAGCTTGTCAAAGACTCTGCTTCACCCCCAAGACAATTTCCTTGCTAATATCGAAACATTTCCCACTTATCCAATTCTGCAATAGATGCAAAAAAATCATTGACGCCTTTAAGTCGAAAAAGAGCAATTGTTAGGGCGACGACTCGGGTTGTCAATCAAGATAAGCCTGACAAGACTGGGCCATCCCATGCGAGTCACTCTATAGCGCCCAAGGCTTCGCGAATAGCCTGAAGTACCTTCAGCCGACATTCTCGCTAAATTAGCATCACTGTGAATGAATTTTGGAATTTCGTCGCACATTTAGTCGTTCATGGAATCCCTTCGCCGAGCAACCTCAACCTCCCGGCTACTACCCTCCAAGTCTCGGATGGCGTTTGAGAGGCATGACGGCCTAGAAAGGAGAGCAACAGAAGGTGCCTCTTCCAGGTATGCGAAAGAGGCCGAGAGCGCCTCTCAGAGTGGCTTTCAGTCTTATCATCGACCAATACGACGAGGAACCGTGCTATCAAAATCTCCTGTGGAAAGGGAGCGAATGCCGCCATTGAGTCAAAGCGGTGCTCGAATGAACGAGCCAGCTGGGACTGGTATTATAGCCATTGGCATGGCCCTTGGCAGCCCTACAGTTGATCGAGACATTCTTACAAACCCCTGGCAACAACAGGTTGTAACCACAATTTCGGCTCCGAAGGATTCTGAATCAGAGAAACAACCACCTAAAGGGTTGACAAGATCAATATCGAGGAAGTGGGCGTTCTTTGGTAGATCGAAGTCTAAACGAATTAAGGATATCGACAGGAGTCCGGCCCATCGGCCGTCACCCAACGGGCCCGTCAGCCGGACAACCTCTAATGCTACTAGGCCCCGTGTGACTCATGGAAGTCCACAAGATTTCTCCTCGCTGCCGCTGAGGAAGTCATTAAGTTCTTTTACGGAGCCTGAAACGCCAAACCCACAGTCGACTCGCCCGGTAGATCTCCCGTATGGTTCCTCATGCACCTCGGGGCTTGATACGCGGCCACCGCCAGGGTTATCAGAGGCGCCCCATCAAGAGCCACTTCTAGACATTGAGATACCAGATATCACTTTGGAACGATATAGTATCATGTTCGCCAGCTTGCTCCAACGTCGTAGTGCAGCGTCGCTCCTCGCACGTCGACAGAGTACTCAAGACAGACTACAGGCTCTAAAAGAAGATGTCTCACAAGCATCTTCCCAAAAAGAGGCATTATTATCTAGAAGAAAGCACAATGAAGATCGAGATTTGCCGCCTACCCCTCCTTTACGTCTTGAGCCTTTATATGTAGGTCCTGGAACACGATCAAACACATCTCCTGTCGCTCCCACACCCCAAAGGAACCAGTTTATGGAGGGAGAGCAGCAAAGCAGCGGAGGCTCTGCTTCAACTCACATAGTTAGACATGCCTCTCTCAGAGAAAAGAACCGAAACATGCCCGTTGTTGACCTTAACTCCATCCGTGGCCGACCACAACTACGATCCAAGTTCCATATTCCATCGCCAACCCAGGACTCTGTTGCCTCTCCATCAACATTCGGCGCAGCTGACGTGACAGATGATGAAGTGGGACAAGGAGGACTTTCTCCGTCACCTCCTAGGAGGCGCACCAAAGAGACACATGGTGAGGAGAATGCTCCGCAGCCGCGCAAGCACAGGCCAGGATCAGCAGAGTATACACATTACGTCGATGCCTTAGCGAACCTGGAGCTTAGCCACGGTGCCCTTTCCGACGAAGAATCAGACGAGGACGAAGCAAAAGCATTGCATAATGCTGTGGAACTTTCTATCGCTCGGCAAATCAGTGTGTCTAGGGAACAGCGCCATATGTTGGGGCCGCTGCAGATGAATCCAATAGAAGTGAGGCGACTTGTCGAGACCAAGAGCTTGACGTCGCGATTGGTCCATTCACAAAAAGATTCGTCTTCATCATTGGCAAGTTGCCGAAAGAGTGAAAGGGGGGTATTAGAAAGGGTATAAATCTCATCGTCCCCCCTGAGCCCGAAATCGACGCCTCGCTTCGCGCTATAAGATTTGTACCCAAGACATCACAGTGCGCAAAGTAGCTGAGGATCAAAGCAGTCAAATTCTCAAGTGGCATTTATGTTTTGCATTAAAAAGATAATAACTGCGAACGAGAGTGGCTTGTATTTTAATGACTTTTCTTTGTTTTGACTGAGTCGCACAGTCTAGCATCATTCATCAATTGCCTTGTAGGCTGGTACTATATAAGGCACATTTGCAGAGGCGTACTGTACTGGAATTATCCTGATGATAGCGTTTCGTTTCCGCAGATTATATTAACAAGTGCGTAAATATAAAAGATGAGGTGCACAAGGTATGGATGTGCCCTTGTTATTGTAATTACTTAAGTTGTATACTGTATGATCATAGCGCCAAAACCCTTTCTTCATGACCTGACGAAGCTGCATAGATCGCTGGGCCGCGGCTGACCCTGCCGTTCCCCTGGTATTCTTGATGTTGAGCTGGTGAAGACAAATGTGAAACTACTGACGGCAGCCTAGGGCATGAGACAGAGCCTTGATAGTTAACAGGACCTGAGGACCTGTCCCGAACTGATGCTCCGGAAGCTGGCTTCCAAAACGCATCATTTCCTAATTGGTTTAGCTGCCATTCTCGTTGTTATTCAGACTACATCAGAACGCAGCAGGAGTTCTGCTTCTTTGCTTGCTCTGAACGAAGGGGTTAGTATAACATTTGCACAATATTGAAAGAACCCGTGACGCATCGATTGCACGTACGGTAAAACATCTTGCTCTGCGAAGATAATCCGTCACTCTTGGCCACCAGGTCATCAATCTTCTCTCCTCTCTGCAAGACGCTCTCGATCGTCTTGTGGAGCACAATCTTGGTCTCGTCCAGCTCCTTCTGGATCTTCATAATGCTGTCTGCTTGCTGGGGGTCCTGGTACTTGGTGAGATACGCCTTGAGTTCCGGCATGGGCAGCGCCGGGGTACCGCTTTGCCAGGATGATCGGGGATGCTGGGAGAGGAATTCGTCGACGACTTTGCTGAGGAGCTGGTGGGCTACGAGGGCCGGGTATTGGTGGTCGGATATGATGATGCCGCAGACGCCTTCGGTGCGGCCGTAGGCGTGGAAAGTGTAGTCTGTGGAAGTCAGAAACTTTGGTGGTCTCACGCGTAGGCGAGGGCCATGTGGAACTGTACCTTGCTCCTCGACATCCTGTCGTTGTCCGGGCTTTGTTCTTTCGGCGACTGTTTTGGCGAAGAGGGTCATGAATTCGCCATAGCTGTGGACAGCATCTAGTTAGCAGCGTTGCAGAAACAGGCGTTCGACGTTGCCTGGTGAAGGGTCGTGATCATCAGGGCGAATCGGTCGTCACGATGGCATGAGGACCGGGGGAACAAGAAGAGTCTGCACGGATGCGGCAACGGGAGACGGACTTGTTACGTGTGAAGCGGGAGTATGCGCTAAGTTCCTTCTCGGCGACAATCTCGTGCGCGGGCTTGTTCTCGTTTCGAATGATCTAGACGGTGGTGATGAGCACCTGCGCAGAAGGGGCGAATAGGCGGTGATATCGTCTTACCCCAATGTAGTGAAGCTTCATTATGGCGGTCTGGAG
Organism: Atkinsonella hypoxylon; assembly: GCA_000729835.1. Taxonomy (NCBI): domain Eukaryota; kingdom Fungi; phylum Ascomycota; class Sordariomycetes; order Hypocreales; family Clavicipitaceae; genus Atkinsonella; species Atkinsonella hypoxylon. The sequence continues at coordinate 207,997 of JFHB01000012.1, read as the reverse complement.
TCTGGACGGTGGGGCGTTGATGAGGTCTACGCGGGTTGACTTTAGGTCGAGGGCAGTAGACGATTGAAAAGGGGGGTTGAGGTCGTTTCTGGCAGGATTGAACGTAGCTAGAAAGGTACGAAGGGTGGTATGGGAGCGGCTTGAACTTGTTGGGATGACGGGTTGGCGTGGTCAAGGCTTCGATATTGCGCCGGGATAAAGTCGATGCTGGTGGTGCTAGTGGTGTGGTGCTGGTGGACTTGGGACGGGGTTTGGGGCCTTCCAGGCGGCGGCGTTGGCTGTTGGCTGTTGGCCGTTATTCTGAGCCCTGGGCCCGGCGGGCGACGGACAGTTTGGACTGCTGGACATCTGGCGGGGCGTTGCGGGGCGGGGCGGTGTGACTCTTTCCATTCTCCTTGTGACGCCTCAGTGACACTCACAAGCGCACACATACCCACACATATCCACACGCGTCCATACACATCTGCTGCAAGTACGGAGTACATGAATGTTTCATCGTGGGTAGATCACGGGTTTTGTTGAAATCTTACTTCATCCTCCCTATTTCTCGTACCACGGCAAAGCTGAACATGTTTCGGTATAGTCACTGCCGTTCGATTGCCTACAGTACATCTAATCTGTGTTCGAGACAAGTTGAAATTCTGACTCACCATGACTTCCAACGATCTCAAAGCCGCAGAGGCAGAATGGAGACAACAATTCGCGGCTATGCAAGCCGCTCTCGCCAGCCTCGAGCTCTCCTCCTCTCTGAAACCTGCAGATAACCACTTTATAGACGGCAATGATGACGACGACCCTGATTTGGAAGCATATTCGTCTGGAAATAGTGGCAAAGATGTGTGGGATTTCATATCGGATGATGACGAAGGCGAATATAGCAGCGATTTTCCTGACCTAGATGGTGTCACTGATACGGCTGCAGGCGACGGGTCAGCCTGGTTCTTTGAACGTTCTGCAGATATTGCATTGAAGAATAGCATGTCCCCGGACGTATTCCAGAGTCAACTTGTAAACTTGCTCGCATCTGGCCGGTCTGATGAGCAGTTGCAGACAGAGCTTACTGATTTAGTGGGATTCGATGGTCTGGACTTCATTATTGACATTTTATCCAATAAGGATGATGTCTTAGCATCTTTTTCTCATTCTGGGGATCAGACAAAATACTCGAGTGGCCGTCTGTTAACCAAGGCGGAACGGGAAGCTGCATTGCGGCAACAGGACTTCATACATAAGACTGCATCACTTGCCCGTGCCAGCACGAAGGAGCCGCAGTATCCGCATGTATACCGGTCGTATCACGCTGGAAACACTTTAAGCGTCACTGGCAAAAAGTATGGTCTCCCAGTTGGAACCATACATCACCAGTTCGAAAAATATGAGGAGTATACCGTCCCTGCCGGGAGAAAGGGGATGCCTGGTCCTGCAGAAAGACTTGTCAAAATTTCAGATCTCGACGGTTTGTGCAGAAACACTTTCAAGGGTTACAAGATTCTCAATCGCATGCAAAGTCTGGTCTTTCCCATCGGGTACAAAACAAACGAGAACATGCTGATATGTGCCCCAACTGGTGCGGTACGTCAACAGGTTTCTGAAACTTTGCAATTCAAGCAAAAACTTCAAGGCTAATCAATCGTCTCAAGGGCAAAACCGACGCCGCAATGTTGACTATCTTGCATGCTATTGGGCAGCATGTATATCCCAACCCTATAGAGCATCCTGATGCCACCGAGTTCACGGTAGACATTGACGACTTCAAAATAGTCTATGTCGCACCGATGAAGGCTCTGGCTGCCGAAGTCACGGAGAAGCTGGGAAAGCGTCTTGCATGGCTGGGTATCAAGTGCCGTGAATACACTGGCGACATGCAACTGACCAAATCGGAAATTGTGCGGACACAAATTATTGTGACAACCCCTGAGAAATGGGACGTTGTCACAAGAAAAGGTATAGGGGACACTGAACTTGTTCAGAAGGTGCGGCTCCTTATAATTGATGAAGTACATATGCTTCATGATGAACGAGGTGCAGTGCTTGAGTCCCTTGTGGCTCGAACAGAGCGGCAGGTTGAGAGCACACAGTCGTTGATTCGAATTGTCGGACTTAGCGCCACACTGCCCAACTACGTCGATGTTGCCGATTTTTTGAAAGTCAATAAGCATGCAGGCCTTTTCTATTTTGATGCTGCATTCCGCCCAGTGCCCTTGGAGCAGCACTTCATTGGTGTCAAGGGTAAAGCGGGCTCTAAGCAATCGAAAGAAAATCTAGACAATGTTGCATTCGAAAAAGTCAAGGAAATGCTTGAGAAAGATCACCAGGTCATGGTTTTTGTGCATTCACGACGCGACACCATGGTCACCGCCAGGATGCTTCATCAGAAGGCGATCGAACAATTTTGCATGGACCTGTTCGATCCCAGTGGGCATCCCAAATATGACCAAGCATCTCGCGATATGAAATCTTCGCGCGCAAAGGATATTCGCGACCTTCTGTCCAAGGGAATCGGAATACACCACGCGGGCATGGCGAGAGCCGACAGGAACCTCATGGAGCGGCTTTTTGCTGAAGGCGTTCTGAAAGTGCTCTGTTGCACTGCGACCCTGGCTTGGGGCGTGAACTTGCCTGCTGCTGCTGTAGTTATTAAAGGAACTCAGGTATACAGTGCCCAGGACGGTAAATTTGTTGATCTTGGAATTCTGGATGTGCTGCAAATCTTTGGTCGTGCTGGCCGTCCTCAATTCGAAGATACCGGCATTGGCATGATTTGTACGACACATGACAAGCTTCAACATTATTTGAAAGCCATCACGGAGCAACAGCCCATCGAATCGAAGTTCTCTGCGAAAATGGTTGACAATCTCAATGCTGAAATTGCTTTGGGCACTGTAACGTCAATTCAGGACGCGGTGCAATGGATAGGATACTCTTATTTGTTTGTTCGCATGCAAAGGAGCCCGACCTCCTATGGTATTGAATGGGCTGAAATTCGCGATGATCCAACCCTCGTGCAAAGAAGACGTCAACTGGCGATACAGGCTGCCAAGACTTTGCAACAGTGCCAAATGATCATATTTAACGAAAGAACCGAGGAGCTTCGCAGCAAAGACATCGGTCGAATCGCCAGTCAATACTATATTTTGCACACAAGCATAGAGGTGTTTAACACCATGATGCAGCCACAGGCAACTGAGGCGGATGTTCTGAAGATGATCAGCATGAGCGGAGAGTTCGACAATATCCAGTCGAGAGACACGGAGGAGAAAGAGCTTACTCATCTCCGATGCAAGGTCATTCCCTGTGATGTTGAAGGCGGAGTTGATACTCCGCAATCCAAGACCAACATTTTGCTTCAATCGTACATCTCGAGGCAACAGCTTGAGGACTTTGCATTGTCTAACGACATGACCTATGTGGCTCAGCAATCAGGTCGGATATGTCGAGCTTTATTCATGTTAGCTCTGAACAGAAGATGGGGTCACCAGTGTTTGGTTTTGCTGACTCTGTCAAAGTCAATTGAGAGGAGAATTTGGCCGTTCCAACACCCACTTCATCAGTTTGATCTAGCGAAGCCTGTACTGAATCAGTTGGATTCCAAGGAAAACCTGACAATGGAGACTATGAAAGAAATGGAACCAGCTGAGATCGGGAGCCTAGTTCATAACCATAGCGCGGGCAAGAACATAGCTAGGATCGTGAGCCATTTCCCTACGGTACATGTCGAGGTTGAGATTGCTCCCTTAAACCGCGATGTCTTACGTATCAAGCTTTACGTCATACCCGATTTCCAATGGAAGGATCAAATTCACGGAACATCAGAGTCATTTTACATATGGGTCGAGAACTCCGATACATCCGAGATCTATCACCATGAGTACTTTATTCTTAACAGGAAGAAGCTTCACGATGATCACGAGCTGAACTTCACCATTCCTCTATCAGATCCGCTGCCGACGCAAATCTACGTCCGAGCTGTATCTGATAGATGGCTCGGTGCAGAGACTGTGACCCCAGTGTCGTTCCAGCATCTTATTCGACCGGACACTGAGAGTTTGTATACAGACCTTCTCAACTTGCAGCCGTTGCCAATTTCAGCGTTGAAAAACCCTGGCTTGGAGGAGATTTATGCTCAAAGATTTCAATTCTTCAACCCGATGCAGACGCAAATCTTTCATACCTTGTATCATACGCCAGCTAATGTTCTCCTGGGATCGCCGACGGGCAGCGGCAAGACTGTGGCAGCAGAGCTAGCCATGTGGTGGGCCTTCAGAGAGAGGCCAAAATCTAAAGTGGTCTATATCGCACCAATGAAGGCACTTGTTCGTGAAAGAGTCAAGGACTGGGGAAAGAGACTGGCGCGTCCTTTGGGATTGAAGATTGTTGAGTTGACAGGTGACAATACACCGGACACACGAACGATACAGGACGCCGACATTATCATCACGACTCCGGAAAAGTGGGATGGTATTTCGCGTTCTTGGCAGACAAGAGGCTATGTTCGGCAGGTCAGCTTGGTCATCATCGACGAGATTCACCTGCTTGCTGGTGACCGAGGCCCTATTTTGGAAATTATTGTTTCGCGTAAGTCTTGCTGGTGCCATGACAAGAAAACTCTAAACAGATTCAAGGATTAACGTGTAATAGGTATGAACTATATCTCATCTTCGACCAAGAACAAGGTTCGTCTGCTGGGTATGTCCACAGCCTGTGCCAACGCTATGGATCTAGGCAGCTGGCTTGGTGTCAAGGAGGGTCTCTTCAACTTCAAACATTCTGTTCGTCCTGTGCCTCTAGAACTGTACATCGATGGATTTCCAGATATCCGCGGTTTCTGTCCCTTGATGCAATCTATGAACAGACCGACGTTCCTGGCTATCAAGAACCACAGTCCAGATAAGCCAGTCATTGTGTTTGTTGCCTCTCGCCGGCAGACTCGTCTCACAGCCAAGGACCTTATCAACTTCTGTGGCATGGAGGACAACCCTCGTCGATTCCTGCACATGGACGAAGAAGACCTTCAGCTCAACTTGGCACGAGTCAAGGACGACGCGCTGAAAGAAGCCGTCAATTTTGGTATTGGCCTTCACCACGCTGGTCTCGTAGAATCTGATCGACAGCTGTCTGAGGAGCTGTTCCTCCACAACAAGATCCAAATCCTGGTTGCGACAAGCACTCTGGCTTGGGGTGTCAACCTGCCCGCGCATTTGGTGGTTGTCAAGGGAACCCAGTTTTATGATGCCAAGATAGAGGGCTATAAGGACATGGACCTGACCGATGTGCTTCAAATGCTAGGCCGAGCCGGGCGTCCTCAGTTCGATAACTCGGGTGTGGCCCGCATTTTCACACAGGATGCCAAAAAGGACTTTTACAAGCATTTCCTGCACACTGGATTCCCTGTAGAGTCTTCTCTACACACCGTCTTGGACAACCATCTTTGTGCCGAAGTCTCAGCGGGAACCATTGTTACGAAGCAAGATGCCCTTGATTACCTCACATGGACCTTCTTCTTCCGAAGGCTGCACAAGAACCCATCATACTACGGTCTCGAACTCTCGGCAGAGGAACACAGCACCATGGCGGCGCAGCAGCTTGCCAACGAATTCATGGTGGACATGGTAAACAAGTCTCTTGATGAACTCGCGCAGTCCAAATGTGTCGAGGTCTTTCCCAACGGTGACGTCGACCCTACTCCCTTTGGTAAAATCATGAGTTACTACTACCTCTCACACAAGACGGTCCGTCATCTCATCTGTCATGCCAAAGCAGAAGCGTCCTTCCTCGATGTCCTATCTTGGATGTCCCGCGCGACGGAATACGACGAGCTTCCTGTGCGTCACAACGAAGACCTAGTCAACGATGCGCTGTCTTCCAACCTGCTTTATCCTGGACACACCTTTGGTCTGCCAATGTGGGATCCGCATGTCAAGGCCTTCTTGCTTCTGCAAGCCCACATGTCGCGCATCGAGCTCCCCATCACAGACTACGTCGGTGACCAGACATCCGTCCTCGACCAAGCCATTCGTATCATCCAGGCGTCGATTGATATCCTCACTGAGCTGGGCTCCCTCTCTTCGTGCCTGCAAATGATAACGCTCCTCCAGTGCATCAAGTCTGCGCGTTGGCCCACAGACCCTGTCGTCTCCATCTTCCCGGGAGTAGAACCCGAGTCGACCAAGGACCACACCACGCTCGTCCAGCTGAGTACCTACCAGCCGCGCGAAATCAACGAGCTGGCCAAGAAGCTCGGGTTGAAACCATCTGATCTGCAATCACGCTTCTCTCGCGCAACGTCGATGCTCCCCAACGTCGCCGTCTCTACAGCCGACGTCACGGCCGTCTCCCTGGCCATCAACCTCAAGCGACTCAATCCCCTCGTTGACCGCGACGCACGCATATACGCACCCAAGTTTCCGAAGCCTCAGACCGAAGGCTGGTTCGTCCTCATCGCTGACTTGGCTCGCGACGAAGTCATTGCCGTCAAAAGGGTGGCATGGACTGGCCCCAGGAAGACGACGCTCAGACAAGGAAGCACACCGTCAGCCAGGACAACTGTCAAACTTCCCGAGGCACAAGGCAACCAAGCGAGGAAGGTGGACGTTCTGGTTTTGAGCGACGGCTACATCGGACTAGAGTACAGACTTCTCGGAGTGGAAATCCCAGCCATGCCAGCAGTGAGAGACGATGCTAAAAAGGAGTAAAAGGTAAAATCACAGCAGAATCGCAATCAGGAAACCTTTATTTACAAAAATGATTAAAAATGGGTATTAGTATAAAGGCTAATGGACAGAGAAGAAAGTACAATCGTCTCGCGACGTTAGGCATAGGCCCTGAATATATGAATCCAACCCCGGCAGCAAAATGGCACGAAATAAAGCAATATTCAGCAGCTATTACTTCTTTCCTGACATCTCCGAAAACCAATCCTTTCCGCTCAGCATAAAAAAAAAAGAATAAAAGATAAAAGATACCGCTTCATGGAGTGAACCAGAATGCAAGCTAGTCTAGTGAGAATGCCGATAACACCTTATGCAACGTTGATTTGACAAGGATAAAAGCAGAGGGCATGAGAAAGTGAGAACTGCTGTTTGGTAGATGGTAGTCAAAAGGGGGTATCAGTATATGTCCGTCTAGCTTGACGTAGTAAGATTTCATTTCAGCTTCTTCAGCTGATTAGTTTCAGAGTAATCCATCATAGACCGATTTGATGGGACATGCCATTGGACACGAGGATTCTAGATGCGATTGTGGATCGGAGCATGTGGCCTCCCTCAGATTTCTCAACAGCACCGTCGCCGCTCCGTGGGGATGGCATCTTCCTGGCGCTGCTCTTGCGCGGTTGCGCCATTTCTATCCACGCTGATGGCGGGCGAGAAACCGGGCGAGAACAACCAACTCCGTCGGTCTCGTCCAACTCGGAAACTTCCTCGCGGGTTGGCGCCGTCGAAATAGCCGCCGTCCATGCCGGCTTCGTAGCCGGGGGTGCCAGGTGTCGCGGTGGCTGACAGGAGGGCCTGCTGAATCTTGCGGTTCTGCTCAACCAGCTTCCGAGTCACTACTCTGAAGACCTCCTCGACGCCCTCGCCGCTCTCAGCGCTGATTTCGTGGCACGCGTCCCACCCGACTTCCTGGGCCCAAAACCCAGAGCTTCTCTTAGAACTGGGTGTTCTCGGCTCGATGTTTGGCGCATATCCCGGGCCGTTGAGCGGAGTGGCCGTGGGGGGAGGCGTGCTGCCGACGCCAGGAGCAAGGTTCTCGGCAACGTATGCGATGCAGCGCTCGAAGGGGACTTGTCTCGCCGAAGGATCCCGCGCAACTATGTCGGCTTTGGTTCCCACCACGTGTAAGACGACGTCGTTGGGTAGATTCCGTCGGAGCTCAGTTAGCCAGACGCCCATTTCGGTAAAGGACTGGGCATCGGTGATGCTGTAACACAGAATGCAAGCGTTTGCGCCGCGATAGTACAGACGTGATATGGATCGAAATCTCTCTTGGCCGGCTTGTGGTTTAAGCCAGTTAGCTTTTGTTCCTTACGTTTGCATCAGGGAGACAGGACAAGAACGAAAAGAAAAAAAACCATGGTCAATAGACGAACCTGTGTCCCAGATTTGCAGTCGTACCATAGTATCTGTGTCGGAGTCCAGAACGCGCTTCGTCAGGAAGCTCGCTCCGACAGTTGACGTGATCTCGGAGGGGTTAAAGGCGCCTTTGCAGTAGCGCATGACGAGGGAGGTTTTGCCCACGCTCTGCGCACCAAGTACGACGATTTTGGCTTCGAGAGACGACATGTTCATTTTAGTTCCTGTCACCAAAATCAGGTGAGATGTATGATTCCCCAGATATAACCGCGGGCCTCTTTTTATTCTTTCTCTTTCTGGGTCGCCGCGAGATCAAAGTCAACGACTTCTTGTTACGAGATGAGGTTACAGCAGCGGGACGGGATGGGGACGGGACGGCTAGGCTTCAGCGAAAAAGCAAAATGCAAGGCTGGAAAATAGCAAGAATTTATCTATTGCATGACGATGGTGGCTTCAGCGAAGAAGCGAAGTGCGAATGGAGTGGCTGGAGGCTTGTACTCTCATGGTCGACAAGTAGAACAAGGTGTTGGCGCAGATGAACAATCGTCGTGGGATAAAATCTCTTTATCAAACAATGGTCAGATGTTGATGCGGCGCGGACAGTTTTCCCGGGCGGTTGTTCGGACAGATTTTGGTCAGGGCAGCTGGTTATTTCCACAGGGGCTCTTGAATTGGTAGACGCGAAGAATTGCGAAAGAAGAAGAGGAGAGAAAAGAAAGGGAAGATGATGTTTTGACATGGAATAATAACGAGTGCGGGCGCGACGACACAAGGGAGCAGCAGACGCAGCAGACCGTTTGAGACAACGGTGGAGACGAGGAAGTTTAAAAGCGGGGTTCGTGCAGGGAGGCGAGCCCGAGTCACGTCACGTCACGTCACATCACGGTGGGCAGTCACGCCGCGCTCCGGCCGACTATGATGACTGGATGGATCAATAAATAACATTGCTAGAACGTCGTACTTATACTGCACCAGCTGGTGCAGCTGCTACTGCTATTGCTACTGCTGGCCGGCAGCTTGACGGCAGCTTGACAGATAGACAGCTGGGAAGTAACAGGGTCGCTCTGGCCGTGGCTGGTATGCTGCGCTGTGCCACATTGTCATTTGGGGTCATTCAGTCCATGCACGTGGCTGCATTCTGACGGGCAGTTGACGGGCAGTTGACGGGCAGTTGACGGGCAGTCGAACGACAACAGTGGGCATTGAGCTGTACGTCGTCTCTTTTCGTCGTCTTCATCCGCTTCCCTCGCGTGGCTTCAATTTCTGCCCCTCTGCAGACTGCCTGATCCATGCTTCATCGTCAACGCCAACGTCCTCTTTGGGAGTATTCCCGTGAACAGCTCCGGTGCCTTTATGCTGTGCTTGCGCAGACGCAACACACAGACGCAGATGCTGCACCCCAGCTGCGCCGCGTCGCCATTGTACATGTGCCCCTCGGCCAAGCTTTCTAATTCCTGCCAGCTACCTGTCACCTTATCCCTTGGCAATCCGACAACTTGGGGCAACCTCGCTATGCCAGCTCAGAAGACATTGCTACGTCACTACGTCGCTGCGACCCCATCCGATGATTTGCATGTTCTTTCCTAACTGTAGTGCGCGCGCACACACGCACAATAACACGAGCATTGATATTCAATTCCCGTTCCATATTCTCACCTTCTCATCTATACACCGTCATCCACGAAACAAGACTCCTCAAGGAACCCGCTAGAACTTAGTCGATAGAACTCTCATGAAGCTTTGCCCGAAGTTTCTGCTTCAGAACAAGGCTGCATCGTTTCCTGTCCACGGTTGGCGCCTTGTAGGTGAATGGGTGTATCTTCATGGGTGTGCCATGCTTGAGAATCTACCTTCAATGAACTGCTGCCGGGGACTGCGTCCGTCTGCGAGGTTGGGCCACCAGTTCCCAGCCGCCGAAATCGAAGTGGGTATATCGAACCAGGGAGAGACGCCGTAGGTTGTAACAGAAGCAAGCGGATGCAGGGTCTTAAGTGGCTGTCAGTTGTCCAGCCACGCCACCACGACAGGCTCAGCGGCCTAAATCTAAACCAGGAGACCGGATAAAAACTGCCGTGGATCCACGTGATACCGCCCAAGTCCCAACTTGGGTGCCGCCCCAGCGAATAGGCATAGTTAGTGTAGACCCTGCTGGCAACCTGCCCCAGCTGTCTGCCCCGGACATCCCCCTGCGCCCCCCTGGCACCCCTGGAGAAGCTCAGCCGTCGCGGTGGCATCCGCAGGGGTCGAGCTTGATTTCGACTTTTGCCATCCAATCGAAGGTACCGCAGCTGCCAGCACCTGCACCAGCTGGCTGTGACGCAATGATCTGTCTTTGAGCTGGACAAATCACGTCTGACAGGTGTTTCTTTAAATGGGCTCCGTGGCTGGCTCCGTGGCTGGCTCCGTTTGTTCACGCTGGCGAACTGAGCTGGCAGTTAGTCACTATGTCCACTCTCACCTTTTGCAGAATGACTTACATGGGGACAAAGTGGTTCTGGTTTTACATAAAAAATTAAAGCTATGCTTTTGACCTATATATAAAAAAAAAAAAAAAAAAAAAAAAGGGAGATATGCACCTTGCCACATCTAGATAATCAGTACGTGCGGAGTACACATGAATCTAAGGCAACTACTTGATCAAGATATTCAGGTAGTCCAAGAAGTACTAGTAGTCTAGCCTTGTGCAAATCGCTACATCACATAGCAACCACGCTTGGTCGTTGCGGGCTTTTGGCGTCTTGCCTGCTTGCCTGCTTGCCGAGGCCTCTACAGCTTTAGTGGCCACCGCCACTTCTGACTCTGCGATCGCGGTCTTCTCTTTTTTTTTTTTTCCAATCCACGTACCTACTATGCGAAGTGATGCGAAGTGAACTCGCATGTAGTTGGCTCCACTTCACTAGTGGTAGGAACTGGCCCCACCGGGAGAGGAGTGAGTAAAAGTGTGGAGCGGGTCTGTCCAGCTCTTTCTTTACGTGCCAGGCTCTTTTCTCCTACAACCCTACATCCGAAAGCAGGCTGCATGCCATGCCTGCCCAGACGGAACCGGGGCCGGTGAGTGAGTGGAAATCACTGGTTCGCTGGCGGTGACGCTTGTTGAGACGGTCGCACTAATATATGAACACAACGATGCTCTGACCCATCTGGAGACAGGCTACGTGCTGTTTGCCTCTTTGTGTTCTTCTTGCTTTGTTTCCGTGTTCCATGCCCGGCGGCTCTCTTTGCGCCGTCGTCGACCGCATCTCAAACCTCGCATCTACATTACACTACCGCCATCGTTTTTGCGCTTCAAGAAAAAAAAAAAAAGAAAGGGAAAAGAATATTGAAAAACGCCATCACGAAGATGAAGCTAGCCGGCCGGTTGGTGATACTAGTGCCTGTGGTGCTGACCACGGTGGCATTCGTGCTATCCATGTTGGCACTATTTGCAGGTCATAAACAGGGATTCATGGAAGACTACGCTATTGTTAGGGTGAGTGGAATCTCCTCGACCCCAAAACTCGGGATTGCCCAGGCAGGGCTGATTCTTCGCTGCGTAGCTCAACACCTCCATGATCGGACACAATCTCCTGAACACAAGCTCCGACAACGGCAAGGGCGGCGATAAGAAGGGCGATGGCATCCTGGGTGATATTCAAGGCTGGTTGGACGACAAGAAGCACGACGCCAAGCACAAGTTGAACGAAATCACAGGAGATATCGCCGACAAGTTGGCTAAAAAAATTGGTGTCAAACAATGGTACTCCCTCCATGTCCTGGACTCATGCGAGGGTTACTACTCGCCAAACGCCACAGCTCCAAGCGTCGGGCTCAATATCACCAACTGTACTTCGTCTAGTCCTGGCAGTAAGTCGCTCTTATGTTTAGCATCATTATCCAACAAGCGGAGACTTTACATGTGTATAAAAATTTGTTCCTGACCTTTTCCCTCACTTTTCACAGACCGCTTCAATCTGAGCCAGATCTTGGACAAAGAACTCAAAGCTGGTCCAGTCAAGCTCAACCTCGCCAGCATCAACTGGCCAGATAGCATCCAAGAAAAGATAGACGACATCAACCACGCTATTCTGGGCTTGTTCATTGTCTTTGCCATCGGCGCAGGATTGAGCGGCCTGGCATTTCTCGGCAGCCTCGTGGCCCTGTGGAAACCAGATCTACGCCGAATCGTCCTGCTCAATTTTGTTATTTCCTCTCTTGGTTTCTTGTCGCTGCTCATTGGAAGCATGGTTGTCACCATCTCGGCGAACAAAGGGGTCAACGCCCTCAACAAAGCGGGCAATGCGATTGGTCTTTCGGCCACCACAGGCACCAAGTTCTACATCTTGGTCTGGATCGCCACTGGTTTCCTCGGTGTTGTTGCGCTGTTCTGGTTCGGACAGTTCTGTGCGGTGCGCAGAGACAGGAAGAGGCGTGGATTCCGCGGGAACCGCGTCAAGCGCGACATTGACTCCTGAGCAGGCTTGGGCAATGTGAAACGCAATAGCTAAAATTTGTTGGGTTTAGCGTGGGAAGGGAAGAGAGTCCCACGATTTAACCGCAGAGCGAAACGACCGAAATGATGGATGATGGTTCAGAGAATGCGACTGATGGATAATGCGGGATGAGTTCATGATACCAATTTGAAATTTTGTTGTGCATAGCGGCATGCAGTCATTCATTACTGGATAAATTGCGACTAGCGAAACGTCCAAGGGTGGAGGTAGAATAGTCTCCCCCTTCAATTAATGGCAATTTCGTGTCAAAGTCCCAAATTTCAGAAAACCCCTCTTTTACCATCATGAAGGACTGACAAACAAGTATTACATCGTCGGGCACCCTGTGCCGCAAACATCATTACTATTGCCTATAAGACTATTGGAGTTAGGTAATATTAAACAATTTTATTCAAATATTATACGCAAACAGCGACCGAATCCGAACTCGGGCATCCAAACTTCCTATAAAGCTAGCACACCACCAACCACCGCAGCAACTCCTGCCAAGACAGCATTCTGTGTCACAATCGGCCCAGCAGCGTTTGTGCCCTTGGAAGACGTTGCCGTAGCGCTCGTTCCCGTCCGTCCGGAAGAGCCGCTCGCAGTGGGAGCAGCAGCAGCAGCACTGCCGCCATTCGTAGCAGATACAGTCGCGCCCGCAGCCGTCAGCTTCTCTGCCCCGGCCGTAATCTTGACGTCCCTCATGGCCTCTGAATAGCCCGTGATGGTGGTCGCTGTGACCGCGTCGGCAACGGTGCATCGGGCCATGTCTTTGGCAGGGTCCAGGTCGCAGTTTACACTTTCGGTGCTGTTCACCCAGTTTTTTTCTCAAGCGTCAGCAAAAGCAGCAATCAGTCGGCGGGAATGAAGCTGGGAACAACCCGTACAGGTAAGTAGAGCCAGTTTCGGCAGCGAGCGAGTACTCGAGTTGCCATGTGCTTGGGCCCTGTGTGACCGTGGCACCACCGGGAGGAAGACCACAGCTTTCGGGGGCCTGGTTGGCACAGGCGATGGCGACTGTGGTGGCCTTGGCATTGACATTGACGACGGAGCCGACTTGGGAGAAGTTGTCGCCGAGGAGGAGCAGCTTGATGGTGGATTCGGCGGCGAGAGCGGCGCCAGCTAGGGCGGCTAGTATGAGGACTGGGCGAGCCATGCCGACGGGGTTATTGCTGAGGTTGACGATGGGAATCAAAGATTACTATGGGGTTTTTTTTTTTTTTTTTTTCTGAGCGGGAGTTGAGATGGAAGATTGGAAGAGAAGGGCATGATGGGAATTTATTCAGCGTGGCAGCGCCATGAAATGGATTTGTAAGATAAACTCTCCTGCTACAGGTAGTTCAGCTCCCGAGGATTCTAGACCGGTGTAGATTCGCAGTTGTTTCCTTTAACAGCATGGGAGCGAGCTGGTCGCGACATGCTGTCAGGCGTATCGATTATCCTATAATCCTTGTAAACAGGGGTCTCGGATTACATGACAAATCTGGTATACCCTCGAAATTGATCGGTGGTGAAGTAGCAATATCACCCACCTGCTGCTGCCAGTGACCAGCCTGTGCTGTCAAAGGGGTGAAAAAAAAGCTCCGACACAGCAAGTGGTCATCCATACGAGCAAATGTCCCACTTTTGGCCAAACAAATGAATTGAACTAGGGGTTTTTGCCGTTAGCGCACGAGGTTCGTCTTCCTGTGGCGCAATAATTTCCGCGGCCGTGGCTTCGAGTCAATGTTCTCTTTTGTCCTCGGGAGTTGTGCTCAAGGGAGATGAGCTCGTGAACTGCAAGTCGGCTAAGCGATGATGGCTCCCGTTGCGAGTCTTGCACGATTTGTTTTCTGTTGTCGGCTGTGTCTCTGTGTTAGGTACTTTGCGTATGAACGATAAAGAGAATAAAGAGACGGCTTAAGGTCAAACTTGCATGCATGGTGGTTGATTGGCCTGTCTGCGATGCTGAGTGGACAGACATTCTCGGTCCGAACCGGATTGCAATGGTTGGTGCATACACTGGTCTGCTTGGCTAATACGTACAGTACAGTACAAAAGTCTGCCTTAACATCTCGTCGCTGAGGTCTTGGCTGCCTCGTTTCTCAGGCACATCTTGAACGCTAACGGGCATGCCGCTTTTAGACCCACTTGGTCTCGTCAATGCATCGAGTGTTTGCCTGGACACCAATGGCTAATTATTGAGAATGTGCATTCTCTCTTCTCGCCCTCGATCTTAGGGATTGCTATTTCAATAACGATGGAATTGAGGACGAGATGACTGCGTGATTTTTTTTTTTCCTTTTTTTCTTTTTTCCCCCTTCACTCTTTCTCTTTTCTTCTTTCCAAAAAGACTCGGCGGCAGAAATATGGCCTCAGCAACTGACCGCAATGCCGCCCGACAAGGCTGCCATTGGAGCGGCTCCGTCGCCTTCCCACGTGCCGCCCCAGACCTGCATGCTTATTAGGGCAGCGACGAGACTAACTAGCCCATATCCAGATATAAGAAATGCATTTCACGTCCCCCATCGCCTATCTGACATTTGGATGCCCTTCTCCCGCCCTCTCCCTCTCACGATTCTTGCGCACGTGTCAGGTCACAGAGGACAAAACTTGTATTCTCAATGCGCCCAGAATCTTCAGCTCGTCCTCCGATCTTCGACCTGGCGCTGACACCGATTACGCAGTGAGAGGGAGAGATCATGGGCAAGAAAAGGGCGGTTTCCCGCTACGATGCTTCTATTGCAAAGAGCTCTCGCTCGGCCACTGGCTCTTCTTCTGCTCCTATCAGCGAGCATATGCAACGCCGACGAGGACGCTGCGCCCATCTTCCTACCGCAGTATAGCGAAGATCAATGGTCCGCTTTGAGGGGCAGCATTATTTCCGCGGTATGCCTTACGTCGATGGCTTGTCATTAAGGCAAGACGGACATGGCCCCGGTTGGAGACTGATCTGGTATGATGAATAGAATAAGACGGCGAACGAAACCACATACACCATCTTTGGCTGGCCAGGCATGCCTGGAGGGGAAGTCGGAAGAAATTCACGACGGGATTTCATTGGCCGAACATCTGTCCCCCTTGGTGAATCCTAAGGTCAGGCAAGGCAAACGCCCATAAATGGACACACACGGTTTCCCAAATTCCAGCAGAACGGCACAAAAAAAGGCTTCCTCCCTGGCGCAACTGGCCTGGACTATTGCAGAATCCCTCACCGTGGCACCGCGCCAGCCCACATTGAACACGAGATGTCAAGGCTCTCTCGCTAAACAGCCAATGGATTGTGACCTGACATGATTGTATTTTAGAGTCGGGCGCACGTCCAGCTTGTGTGGTTCCAAGGTTTCTGAATCCAGGGCCCCTTCCTTAGCTGGCCCAAGGAATAAAGGACAACCGGCATTTGGCCGTGCGCTATTTTCAGTACATACATACGTTTTGAAACTCAAAGATACAACGATTTGCTGTCGGCGGTATCTCGTGTGGGTGAGGGACAATGATGGGGGCGTTCGGCGTATTTTTTGGGAGCGTGAGCCTCCTGTTCTTTTTCATTCTTGGAATCTGACACCACGATCCCCGTTTGCACATTTCAGATTCGAAGCTGAATTGTAAGCCCTTGGCTGAGCTAGCTACCTCTAGTAGACGCCAACATCAATTAGCGCTGGGATGGAAATGTGGTTGTGCCAATTCGATGGCGCCATTGATTCGCTCCGTGAAAGATCGGGGAATGGGCTCTCTGCAAGCCGATGGTGGTGGAGCCAGCCTCCCGGGCAGTTGTTGGCCGATGCTGATGGCTGAGGCCGACCTAGGCTTGTTCCACTCTTACTTCCCTTTTTTCAGTTGGAGACAAAGATGCGGAGCTAATCTATATGGGGGTAATTTAATGCTTTGGACCATAAATCACAGAGGGGAACCTGCCAGCTATATAAAATGGGGCTTGTGTCTCTGCAAAATCATACAGGGGTTACATTGTAATCTATTTTTTTCTCTCTGTGACGTTATAGCTCTCAGCCAGCAAGCTCACTATACTAAGGACATGATCTACGAGGAGCTTACTGCTAAAGAAGATGCGCTCCGTTGCTAGATTGTGAACACAGTCAATCGCACAGCGTACCTGAAGGTGTACGAGCAAATAAAGAAGGAATGCAAAGAGAAGGGGATCGACAGGGCCTCAATTCGAAAGCTCGTTAAAGGCCTAAAGGAGCGGTTCGCCACCGGCGAAGTGCCTCTACAGTGTTATAAGTAATGATGTAATTGTTTACTATTTACTACGGAGTATGTTATATTTTATACAAGAATTGATACTAGAATTAGATAGAATTAGCTGCTGAAGGATTGGATCCACTGCCCTCAGTTGGGATGGAAATGCGCCGAGTGAAAAGAATCTGACAGCATGACGCATGCCCGCACGGCCACCCGAGAGATACAAGATGGGACGAAACTCCTTGACTGGTTCCTTGGCTGGCTAGTCGCATCTGCTGAGTGATTCGTCGCCCTATGTGCCCCGTGCCCCGTGCCCCGTGCCCCGTGCCCCGTGCCCCGTGCCCCGTGCTCTATCCCTAGGTGGAGTGTAGTGGGCGACAATCAGGTCACCAATTAACTTTCAAGGTGGCGCATTTTGTTAACCGGAGAAAAAACAGCACTAACTACCTACCTGTGCGAGTAGTTATCTCACCAGATTAAACCGCTATATTCCGTACAGCCCACTGTATTTTGAGTGGCTTAGCCAACTTTGTACAAAGTGCAGGGGAAACGGTATAAAGTAGCCGCCCTACACAAATCTACATACAACTTGTACTGCATAATGGAAAAACAGCCAAGTGGCTTGGAAAGAAACACCGGAGGTACTTCCGTCCCCAAAATAGGTGTGCAGGGACCCTTCCGGTTTTGGTTAGGTCCAGTGCGATATATGAAAGCTCCAGTGCATTATTGTGCCCGATGGACAAGGTCATCAAGCTTCCACGCTTGTCTGCATTCAGCGCATGCGGCGTAATTCGTACACGAACGATGCCAAGTACCTGGATACCTAGGGGCATGTGCTTTGGTGGTGGAAAGTCCAGGTCCAGGATACAACCAACACGACCAAGGCCCACAACCTGGTCAAAATACCTGCCCTTTCCCTGGTTACGTCAGTATTACTCCGTGCCTGTCCTACCGCGTGCAGCACAGGAAATGGTACCCAGTCCATGACCACGCGGATGAAAGCCCTCGAGACAAGATTCCATCATGGTCGAAGAAGTAGCCGGTTCACAGAGTCGCAGTCTTGGACACAGTTCGTATCCACTCCTGGCACCGTCAGCGGCCGCAACGATAATGTTGACAGTTAGAGTAAAGACGGCCGAGCCTGTGGAATCCTGGATCCAAGCCTGTTTTTGTTTTGCATCCAGATGTCCCCATTTCTTTTTTAAACTCCCACACACAACAACCTTTTCAACGACGCCATCGGGCATCTCTGGGCTGGCTCCACCCTTCCTTTGCCTTTTCCCAACCTTCCAAGGTTCTCAAGGCATGTATGTACCTCCCCCTTGCTGCGGCCGCTGTCTGTTCACCATGATTATTTTTAAACATCTATCTTTGTGCTGTTCCCCTCCGTCGCTTATTTCCTATGTCCCTGCGTCCTATTTCTCCTATCTTCTCTTCTCCCCTCTTCTTGGTGCCGGTCTGGCTTCATTTGATTCTTGTTTCCATTTATCTATATACCTTTATTCGGACCTGGAGAACAAAGGCGTCAGGCAGCACAGGAGCGACAATCGAAATTCTGCGGAACCCAACCTGAGCCCAGTGCTCAACTCTTCTCCGCAGCTTGGCCTTGAAAAATACAGGCAAGCGTTTGCATATAGAGTCTGCTTTCTCAAGTTTCACTTGGACCTCTCCGAGCTGGGCCTGGACGAAGCATTTGGTCACCATATCTATTCTTTTATTTACCACCCTGCCTGTCTTCCTGGTTGAAGATTCTTTCGTTATACTTCAGTCAAGGAATACAAGAGGCGACTTGCCATCAGGCTTGACTCTCCAGTCACAGCTACGACCAACTGTCATCAGCTTCATAGCAAGGCTTTGTTTTCTTCGATTGGGTTTTATCTCTAGCGTGTCGTGTTTATCTGGGACCGCCCTCATTCTCCACAGCCATGAAGTTCACCAAGATTGTCCCTATAGCAGCTGGTGTGCATATAGCAGCTGCTGCCACGGGTGGCATCTACGCCCCCAAGAATATCAATGTCGACAGCCAAAGTAGGTCGTTCTGCTTGCTCATTGTTTGTCGTGGCTCAGTTCATTTCAGTGATCACTGACCGCGGCTGCAGCCTCGATTCGGAATGTAGCTGCTACCCTCGCTTATGAGACTATGAGTTACTACGCCGGTAACACCACCGATCCCACATCGAGGGTATGCCGCTCCATCCCATGACGCATTTACTGAAGAGTTCCACAAGTTTTGACTCATTGTACTACTGTAGGATTACGGCAGCGTGAAGCAGCCGTACTATTGGTGGGTGGCTGGTGCCCTTTGGGGTGCCATGCTGGATTACTACCATTACACCTCCGATCCAAGCTACAACGATGTTGTGCTACAAGCCTTGCTCGCACCCACCAACCTCGGAACTGGCAAGGACTACGAGCCGGCTGAACACGCCGACGAAGAAGGTAACGATGATCTGTTCTTTTGGGGTTCAGCTGCCTTGTCTGCCGCTGAGCGCAACTTTCCCCAGCCCAACTCGAACCTGCCCTCCTGGCTTGACATCGCTGTCAATGTCTTCAACCAGCTCGTGAGTCGATGGGACACCAAGTATTGCAATGGCGGTGTTTTCTGGCAAATCTATGCTAGTAACCCTAATGGTATGAAGTACAAAAACTCCGTGAGCAACGGTGGCTTCTTCCAACTGGCCGCTCGATTGGCTCGTGCGACAGGCAATCAAACCTATCTTGACTGGGCTGGTAAGATCTGGGACTGGAGCGCAAATGTCGGCTTCATTGACAGTCAATCCTATCGCATTTATGATGGTGCCGGAATAGATTCTGGCTGCAAAAACGTGAACAAGAAGTCCTTTTCCTACACGACTGGTATTTACCTCTACGGCGCCGCAGTGATGTCTGAGCAAACTGGAGACGACAAATGGGCGCAACGCACCGAGAAGCTTCTTGATGAGGCTGGTGACTATTTTTTCACAGGCAAGGACAAGAACATCATGTGGGAAGCTGCGTGTGAGCCCACCGACAATTGCAACTATGACATGATCACGTTCAAGGGCTATCTCTCGCGCTTCATGTGGCAAACGGCGCACATCATGCCTCAGCTCCGCAAGAAGGTGGAGGGCTTGATGATCCCCACAGCCAAGGCTGTGGCTGCCAGTTGCACCGGTGGCCAAAGTGGTAACCAATGTGGCATGAAGTGGTACGTCGGCGGCTTCGACAGTGTTGCTACATTTGGAGGTGCCATGTGCGCGCTTGAGGCCATTCAAGGTCTCCTCGCCCAAGACTCCCCTGCTCCCCTCAAGGCCGGCGAGATCAAACGGGTAACGGATGCCACTTTCAAACCCATCGATACGTATGCAAGCAGCGAGACGAGCAGTGTTGCGCCGTCCTCTACTCAGACGCCGTCCTCCACCGCCACCCCATCCAGCGTACCTAGCAGCCTCCCGCCTAAGAAGTCCGAAGCAAAACGACATAGCATTACGGGTACCTGGGCTTGGTACACGGCTGCTCTTGGCTCTGCTGCTGCGGCTTTGAGCTTGGCCTGATGGCCTCCCAGGGGCTGTTCAAACTTCACCAAGATCAAGTTTCCTATCATCGACATTTCTCACAATTTGAATGCTCTGGAACAGTGGTGAGATACACGACCAATACTACATTTCTCTTCTGCCCTTGTAAAATATCATACCCCTTAGAGATACATACAGCCGACCATACAGAGGACCACTGAGTCCAAACATGACGCGACACACGACTTTTGCATGCTTGCTTTTGGGATGAAGACGGCGTTGGTATACACATCATTTGTTATATATGGCTCCTCACGTCTCGGGTTCACCTGAGAAATTTACATTGGATACCTTTATTTCTTCCCAAGTAAATATATGAGTTAATTAAATAATTCAACGAATCAGATCATCATTGCGTAATGCCAACACAACATATCTGTATGTGGCGGGTCTATTTTGTGTGTACTCGAGGTAAAAAAAAAAAACTCACGTCTTTACCACTCCCAAATGTTAGGTAGAAGTGAAAAGCTACATACGCATGATGCCCCTTCCCTACCTTGACAAACCCCTTACTTCAGCAAGCGTCTTGCGCAGCGAGTCCAAGAACCGCGTCACCTCCTCTTCCGTGCCGACCGTTATGCGTAAACAGCCCGTGCACCCGTGCTCCTCGCCCCTGAATCGGACGACGACGCCCTTTTGCTCCGCGAGTCTCTTGTATACGGCCAGTGCGATCGTGTTATCAGGCTGACCGTCCGAGTTGAGCATCTCGTACAAAAGGAAATTGCTTGCCGTGCCGCCGCGCAGTCTCCCCACGCCTTCAGTCCCCGGGAGATCCCTCTGGAGTCGCTCGCGCTGCGCCGCAATCTTGGCGCAATGATCTCTCATGGTGGCTAGACCTTTTTCGCGGAGGGCATACTGTGCCAGTGCGCTCGTGGGGCTGGCGATGTTATACGGTGCCTTGACGTTGTTGAGCAGCTGAGCTATGGCTGGGGACGTGAAGGCTGCGCCGAGACGAATGCCTGCCATGCCGAATGCCTTGGAGAGGGTCTGCATGACGACCAGGTTGGGATACTCGGATACCAGCTCGGCAAGGGAGGCATCCTGGGGCGCGAAATCAACGTATGCTTCGTCGAGGACCACGACGCCGTTCCAGGTCGGGTGATTGAGAATCTGCTGGATATCTGACTTGGAGAGCAGGGAGCCCGTGGGGTTGCCGGGGGAGCAGAAGTAGGCGAGCTTAATGGATGGATCTTGCGAGAGGGCGGCCGTGATGGCGGGGACGTCGAGGGCGAAGGCCGGGGCCGGGGTAAGGGGGATCTTGACGAGGGAGATGTCGTTGACTTGGGCGGAGACGCCGTACATGCCGTATGTGGGCGGACATGTGAGGATGCGATCTAGGCCGGGGACGCAGAAGCAGCGGAGGAGGGCGTCGATGGCCTCGTCGGAGCCGACGCCGACGAAGAGGTTGGCTGGGGTGATGATCTTGGAAGTGTGGGCGTGGGTGTTGCGCAGGTTGCAGAGGAGTTGCTTCAGGTCGTACTGGTGAGGATCTGGGTAGCGGTGCAAGCCGAGGGGGTCGAGGGCGAGGCCCGCGAGGGAGGAGGTCGTGGTCGTGGTCGTGGTCGTGGTCGTGACGTCGGAGGGGTGTATGGACGGGCCGTAGGCATTTTCGTTGGCGTCGAGGAGGACATTTGTGCCGTCGTCCTTGTAGTCACTTCAATGGTCAGCTTGGAGATTGTGGACCAGAACTGCAAATGAGGGAAAAGCCCCCCTCTCTTCCCCTTTCCGGTCCCTTTTATTCTTGAAAGGGGGCGGTGATGCAGGATGCATTTCGGGGTTGGAGGGGCATGGAGGGGTAAAATCGGGCGTTACGAACTCGCGAGCGCAGCGGTATGGCTGCAGCGCCAGGATATTGGGTCTCGCACAAGCCTCGAGGTTGAAAGACGACATGGTGATGGACGGTGATTATGCTTTTGCAGTCAGTTGCAACACCTATGGAGTTATGTCCTTGGGCAAAACGAAACCAATCGGCAAGATTTTTAGAAAGGCGCGAGTCATCAAGTTCGGCTCGCCGAGTGCGGAGCGCAAACTGCCCTGACCGGCAAAATTGCCCGCGATGCGGCAAATTGCGTGGGTTTTTGTTTGCTTGTCTTTTTGTCTTTGCTGAGCGAGGGGGAGGGGCAGGTGGGTGACTTAATTGGGGATTTGTGGTACTGGTGCGTGGGCATGATGTGTCGAGTGATTTTTGTCGGATGCTGGTTATTTCTCGTATTATTTGGGGGCCATTGTTGCACCGTTTGTGAGTCAATGCTTTCTTTCTGGTGTATGTTTTCTCGCGTTCGAGTGATGGCGTACTTGTCACGGAAACAGTTGGGGTATGTTTGCACGGTGTTGTATGCCGGCAATTGAGCTGCTGTCTTGGCGGAGCTGGCGTGGTGGTGCTTTATCATTGTGATAGCATCGGGATGGGATTCTTCTCTCGTTGATGTGACTGGATATCATGGGCTTCACTAGGATACAAGACCAATCAATCTGCAGCTCTGTAACATCTCACCAACTGGCCACCTTTCATCGAGCACCTTTGGTGATATTTCCTTTCTCGTTGGCCCAGCAATGCGGGCTATAGATGCCTTCCGAAGTCACAAGTATGTAGTCGGCGTTTTCCATGGCATCGCTGTCCAAATCACTTCATATCAACGGAATTCACCTTTTGTGCAATCGCATTTGGAAAACCTACCTTTGTGTCCCTGCCTTGACTGATGTTTCCGACGTATGTCGAAGGAATAATTCAAAGCGACATCGTCATGCCAGATCTATTCCATTAGGGCGGGAAAAAGGTCACTGATATCTCGAGTCAATAAGGACACCTCGCCATAACTTGTACAACATTGAGTCTTTAGTCGCAGAAATTGCGACGTGGCCACGCCACAAGTAAACGTTCGGTTAGACTCGCCTACATACTCGTGCCCCGTCTTCCACATCTTCCACACCTTCCTCCGTAGTCCCTCATAAAATTTCCCCAGCTTGACTAGCCAGCCCCACTTGATTCCTGAGCTGACTTCCCACGCAGCCACTCCCGAGCATCACGACTTCAAAGACGCGCCTAGCGAAAATTGCTCGCCCCATCAGCCTCGAAACAACACCGCCTCTCTCCTGCGGCCAAGGGATAAGCTTTTATCTGGCCACTAGCCTCTCGGTCTGAAAAAAAAAAAATACATACACCAACGCGCCCTGTCTATTCTCCTTGCGAAGCATCCGTCGCGCCCTGCGTCCAACCCCCCCCCCCGAAACCAATACCACGTACTTACTAGCCATTGCGATTGCGGAGCATAAGAGTATAGAGACGTCCTCGACTCCTGTTAGCGCATTCTGATTCTGCTTTTTACCGAGCGTGTTGAACGAACCGAGCAATTGCCCCGTCTTCGCAAGTGTTTGACGTCTTGCTGTCTCAGTTCTGGCCTTCTGATGGTGCCGGCTCAGACGTTATCTGTTGAACGCTTGCCATTAAGTTGAGGAATATACGGAAGCTCGTTCTTGTGAGCCATGTATAATGCGGGGTTTAGCTTCGGCAACCCGGCTTTCAACCAGCCCGGTACGCCGCAACCGCAACAACCGCCGCAACCGCAACAGTCACAACAGCAGCAAGGACAACCAAACCCTCAGATGATGTATAATCAACAGCAGCAATTCGGCGGCATGCCTCAAGGGACCTTCAACCCTGGAACAAATCCTCAGATGATGCAGGGTATGCCGGGCGGGATGATGCCAAACCCAGGCATGCCCAACATGCCACCTAATGGACAGAGTGAGTCAGGTCTTGTCCGCCAAAGCGATTGACGCGCCTCATGAATTCGGCATGCGCTTTATGCTATCCGATGTAAAGGCAGTATCCAATCAATCGATCACTAACATGCTACAATCACAGTGCCTGGCTATCCTCAGCAGTTTCCCGGCGGCGCTTACGGTCAGATGATGCCTGGCGGCATGCCACAAAACTTTGCGCCGAACAATTATATGATGCCGGGCGGTATGCAAGGATTTCCGATGAATCAACCAGGCATGAACCCTCAGCAAGTCCAGATGATGCAGAGAATGCAAGCGCATCAGGCAGCTCAGCAAGCCGCACAACACCACCAGCAGCAGCAACAGCAACAGCAGCAGCAGCAACCACAGCCTCCTCAACAGCAGCCTCTTCAACAGCAACCGCCACAACAGCAGCAACAGCCTCAGCATCAACCTCAACCTCAGCAACAGCAACAGCAACAGCAACAGCAACAGCAACCGCAACCGCAACCGCAACAACCACAACAGCAGCCTCTTCAACAGCAGATGAATCCTGGCCTGAATCAAGTTTCGACTCCACAAAGACCGACAAGCGCCGCTCAAGGCACCCCGACGAATGTCATGCACCAACAGCAACCTCAATTTAATTCTCCACAGACTCAAGGACAAAGCCAGACTGCCCAAAATACTCAACAGCCTCCTCCTTCAGGGGCACCTCAGACGCCTACATTCCCAGCCAACCATGGTGGTGGAATGAGCCTCCCTGCATCAGCCACACCAATGAGCCCTGGTACTGAATCTCGCGAGAAGGAACGATTCTCACTGTTATTGGATATCAATCATGAGCTGCTATATGAGTCAATTCAGATTCAAAGTACACAACAAGAGCTGAAGAAGGAGAACCCTCCGGCCAGCGGCAATCCGGCAGACCGAAAACCAACCGAGGAGGAAAACCTACTGCAGCAAGATTATCTTCAGTAAGCACAGATACAGGCTATCATTACTTGGAACGATATGTGATGTTTGCTAACAGAGTTGTTTCCAGGTGCATGAGGAGATTGCAGGCGAACTTGTCCTACATGGCTGCTTTGGCAGATCGCAAACCGGAGGTCAAGGCTCCTCCGTGTCCGGCGTATCTGAGCGCCCCTTCTCTGAACCTATCGCTCAAGTTGAGGCCAGTTTCTATGGGAACGGAAGGGCAAGACGTCAACATTGACCCCGTGGTAGACAGGCAGGAGCGTGAAAAGTCGATACAAGACCTATATCGTAGACTGCAGGCCGTCTTTCCTGGATTCGATCCCAAAAAAGAACCCATTTTTCGTATGCCGGGACCGGGGCAGAAGGCCGGCGGTCATGGCTCAAACCAAGCCAGCCCAACTGTCACACAGAATCCTCAAATGCCAAACATGACCATGCCATCTGGAAATCCCGGCATGATGGGATGACACCCCGTCTTGACTGGTTAGAATGGAAAAATGAGCGACGTGCGAAAGCGCTTTGGACATGGAGTAACTGAAGGATAGACGTATTGATGACGTTAAACGTGATGTGCCAACTCAGTGTGTATGTAACCTCTGAGCCTTCTCTCAACAAGGCGTTACTGGTATTGGAAAAAAAAAAAAAATCAAGATATATATATGTGTCAGATGTGGTTGGGATAGCTTCTTTTCTTCTCTGCTGTAGCTACTGGGACGGCATTTGAGCTGCGCGTGGCTTGTATACGTTGTAATTATTAGCATCGAGGTGTTTGAATGACGAAGCAAATTTGGTGTTGATGGTGATGGCTTTGGGCGCGGGCATGTCGCTGGCTATGCTGGGAAATGTACTTTATATTAAGTAGATATGGCGTATCGCGATACGTAAGGCTTGCCGAGGGAGACAACGCAGGGATATCTAGCAAAGAGGCTTCGTTCCTAGACATAGCCTTAATGCCCCTATATATATTCAAATTAGAGTCCTAACTGGCTTAATCCCTAGCGGTTGCGTTATAGGAGAAGTTTAACTGGGAGGTAAGTCGACTCCGCGCCTCTGCCGGCGCGGCGCGCTTAACCCGGAGAGGGGTCAGGGGCACTTATGCTATAACATTAGGCATTAAGCGACCCGCTCCGGCTGCGGACCCATTTCGGGCCAAGCTGTTATTCTTAATTGTAGAGGAATACCTATAATTTAAAGATGCTCCCTTAATATCTTAAAGACTTTAATATTGTAACTCAATGCCAGGATCGACCAAATTGCCGATAAATCTGGACATGGACTTTACAACAAACAGCAGCGTGATATCGATCGATCGGCAGACACGATATCTATTGATGCAAGAGGTCGTGCTTGCAAATAGGCGGCGAGCAGATGTGTGATATCAATCGACTCTTGCCCCTATATTCATCAACAGTTAAAGCCTAGGAATAGGCAACGAACAAGAGTGCGATATTGATCGATAAAAAAGGGGTCTCTGTACAGCCTAGTAAAAGGAACAGATATTGGCAATGCTGATATTGGTGGAATTAATCCGGTTTGGTGGCCTTTATTACCAGTAAAAGCGCGTGTACAGCTGCAACGATCGGAAGCAATTGCTACCATCTGCCACTTATACCCCGATTTATCCCCGTAACACAGTACGAATCCACCCCGCTACGGTATAAATATACCGTAACAACACCGCTCTAGTTATTAGGACTGCTGTATCTAACATCTCTCTTAGTACACAGATTTAATAGGAACGAATTATAAGCGTAATTCAAGGAGTCCTAAGTAAGTGCTACACTCATTCTAACGCAAAAGAACAATAGTTCACCCTACCCCTGCGCACCCAACTATAACAAACTGGTGTACAGTAGATTAATGAATCGAATTGCCAGGACAAATCTTCTCCCCCTCGGCTCCCCAGCCCGCGACGGTGGCCTTTTCCTCGAGGCAGCTCGCATCAAGCACTCTTGCCGACCGAACGCGCAAAATACATAGAATGCAATAAACATCGGACGCCTCACCATCCACGCAGTCTGATACAGAGGAAGGACAAGGATGAGAGTTGGCCGGGTTGGAAAGGCGCTGAGTTGCTGCGGCGAGGGGCTCCTATATAGTAACTATGCATACACTCGGTTCGTGCTAGATGCCTGATGATCTCGGGTAGTCTCAGTCTCAGTGTAGGGAATTGTCATTGCACATGTAGAGCCCTGTCTGTTGGCCCTTCCTCTCGATGCAGGTTAGCTAGTTAGCTAACTACTTGCCAGCGAAGAAGCCAGTCAGCCCTCTTCCTTCAACGCCATTGGCGAATGCCAGAAAGCGGTATCGTAGCCCCACTACCCCACGGATGATTGCAAGTACTTCTATTACAGTGTGAACTACCACAGTAGGACAAGTACCCAACGCCAGTGTTCTTCATTGGTCATTATGAACCCTTGGTGTGAATCAAAATGTCCGACGTCATATTCCGTACTTAGTTAGCATCATTCCGCATACCCCAGCACCTTCGTTTCAACGGCAATCAAGCGGAACAAACTCATCTCAACCCAAACCACCACAGCCCGTCAATCGATAGTTATGCGCCGCGCCCATCGGGCCCTTTCCCAAGCTTCCAAGATGGCCCTTCACAATCCACCCTCGGCAGACAAACTCATCTGTAAGTTCAATCAAACTCACCTCTGCTCGTCCCAGCAACGCCACTAACCGTGGACGGAACTGGTTCAAAAAAAAAAAAAAAAATTTTAATATTAAAAAAAATAATAATAAAAAATTGAAAAGTCGCCCCCGCCGGATCCTCGCCTCACGGCCAAGCCGAACAGTTCACCAAGTTCACCCTCTCGAAATCACAGCTCGCGCCCACGCCGACCATCCAGTTCAACAACTGGTTCGCCGAAGCACAGGCGTCCAAAATCCCTCAGCCCGAGGCATGCACCCTATCTACCGCCGAATTGCCCTCCGGCCGCGTCTCCTCCCGCGTAGTCTACCTCAAGGAACTGGACAGCAAAGGTGGCTTCGTCATCTACTCCAACTTTGGGACATCCCGCAAAGCAGCTGATTTGGCGACGAACCCTCATGCCGCGCTCGTCTTTCACTGGGGTCCTTTGCAGAGACAGGTTCGTGTGGAAGGCGTGGCTGCGCGGTATTCCAGAGAAGAGAGTCAAGAGTACTTCGACACCCGAGTGCGGGGGAGCAAGATTGGTGCCTGGGCAAGCAGACAGAGTCAGGTTTTGGAGCCGAGGGGGCAAGGGGACGACGGAAGAGCTCAGCTGGAAGAGTGGGTGGCTGAGAAGGAGAAGCAGTTTGCGGGCTGTGAGAAGATTCCGGTGCCTGAGTTCTGGGGAGGCTTGAGGATCATACCGACAAGAGTCGAGTTTTGGCAAGGAAGAGAGAGCCGATTACATGATCGCTTCGTGTATGAGCGCGAGGAAGGAAGGGATGGAAAGGATGACGAGTGGATTGTGGAAAGGTTGAGCCCCTAGCAGAACAATAAGGAGGGTCAATTGAGAATTGGTTGCCATTGATGTGTGTTCAATTCGAGTCACATCCCAACACATGCAGGTACGTTTATAGCCCGTCAAGACATAGACTAGATTATTGAAAGCGATACCTACATGTGGCAGCCTGTAATCAGACACATTTGACACAACGCCGCTCACTGAGGCCGGGGAGATGCATGACTACACACTTTTCTAATTTCCACCACGGCCAAGACCAAGCCGTTGTATATGCATGCAAATTCAACGAACCAAAGCATGATTCCGCTGCGCCGCCGCAATGTGATGGATGAAAAAAAAAAAAAACCCAAATGACGCCAGCGATCCGAAAAAGCAAGGCAGGGGTATGTATATAAACCTTGAAGGCAAACATGTCCAAAACGACGAAACCGAAACTGAACCGTCCATTATCGCACAATATTGCCCATCTGGAGGACAAAGAAGCAGAGAAGAAAAGCTTAACGCCGTTTATCGCCCCGATCATTTACGGTCAAATTCCTTTGTATACTAAAATGAGGATATTCGGTGACGACGTCCCATCGACATGAGATGCCAATTATACATCGTTTCATATGGCCGCTGAATCATCGCCCGCGAGACATACTTTACGGGCATAAGACTGCTCGTATAGGCCAACGTGAGACTGAAACCATGAAAGAAAACATCAAAAATACGACGGACTAGGCATTTCTGACCGTAGAGTGGCCGCTGTTGATGACGTAGTGCATAGAAATTCTGACGGCGTCAGGGAGTGGCTATGACCAGCGACTGCTGAAGAGGAGATGGTTGTCTTGGCCCTGCTACGGCCAAGGACGAAGTTGCTGCCATTCTCAGCGCTCACAACGCTGTCCGGTGGCGTCAATTCGCGCGTATCCCAATCAAGCTGCCGTCCGGCGAGCTGCATGTCCACCATCGCATCGGCCAGGCAATCCTCGTCACAGAGTGGCATTATACGATAATTCAGGCTTTCCATGATGCATCTCTCAGTAACGTTGAGCTGATCATATGACCACATTCCCTTGGCCCAGACATCACAGTAGTACTGTGTATGTTGTTGCGGATCCTCAGTAAACTTGGCAGCAATGACTAAAGCTGCCAATATAATAAGCTCGGGGCGCACGGAGTCGATGTGGAGCATTTGATGCTGCTGGCGTTGGTAGACTAGGGGAGTGGACGGAAGACTGTGTCGTTTGATGGAGGACGAGGGCGAGGGCACTGGCGTGCCGGGATGTAATGGACAGGAGAGCCTCCATGCGCGGGCAAACTTCTTGTCCAAGCTGTCAAGAATGCAAACCGCAAGAGCAATGGTTTCGATTGGCAAGTTGACGCGGCTCAGGAGAGCTTGGACATCAGGAACGGAGGCTGGGGTCAACGAGGCAGACGACGGAATGAGATTAACAAGGTGAATGGCGGGTCCTGTTTACAAGAATGATATGGTCAGCTTCTTTAAGGGGCAAGAAGAAGAGAAGAAAAGACTTGATAAGTTTGGCAAGGTGGTATAAGGCTATATATACAACGAACCTCTGTATCTGGCACTTGTGGGCTCATCATCCTCCGAGTCACCTGAGGTAACCAGGCAGGGCGACTTATTTTCCTTGTAGGTTGGAGGCGGCGTAGGCAGATTTGATAGTGGGCGGTAGGTGAAGTATGTGTTGGAGCGGGAGTTGAAAGAAGAGTCTGAGACCATGTCGTCGTTGTCGTTGCCTCTGGCCGGAATCGCGTCAGTCGCGACTGCCACCATGGGGCCCTTTGCATCTCGATGCATGATGGCTGAATTAAAACCAAGCTGCCTTTGTAACCCGTCCAATCCTCGGTTCAACAAGCTCGGGGGTTTCTCTCATATTTCAACGGTTCTCGCTACGCAGCTCCGTCGGTTGTCAATGCTGCTTCCCCTCTTCAGCTCTCCAGCAGGTCGCCCTCAATTATATTTGTAGATGTTTCGAAGCCGTGACGGCGACTGCGACTAGCAAGTTAGAGCAAAACAGGGATATGATCACGCGAGCCGAAACACCTTCATATGCAAACGGATGGGGCAGTAGAGTCGTCAGCCTGACAGGAAGAAACAAAGACGGTTGAATGTATATGGCTATGCGGAGTAAGGGAGCGGAAGACATACACCTTGGCACCATGGTGCAGTGTGAGGGGCGGCATTGATAATGAACGACTTGCCGTTTGGCACAAAATGCCTGTTTGCTCAAAAGACGCCATGCCAAAATTATGCTACGGATGACGGAGACATGGAGACGTGGAGACGTGGAGACGTGGAGGTCCCTGAGACCCAAAGCCCAGAGCCTCGTCAACACGAGCCCGGGAGGGGGAGGGGGGCCTTGCTGAGTGGAGATGATTAGCTGCTCAGGGGCCACTCCTGAGTTCTAGCTTTGAATGTGCCAAGCACTTTTCTCGCCCCTGACTGGTGTGCCTTGGGTCTAGTGGTTCGTTGTCTCCTTCGCGTTTTGGAAAGCACCATGTCAAGGCTGAGCGGCGCGGTGGAGGGAGGCGGTGCCAAGCCAAGAAAGGAAGGAGGACATGGGATGGGCCTCTGCCTGCCTCCTTGTTCACTTCCGCGTTGCTAAATATGTATCAAGTTAACTAGGGGTACCCAGTATACGGAGTAATTACAGGGCAGCGCGAGTCCGACATCTTCCCCAGAACCCCCCCTTTTTTTGGTATACATGATGCATCTTCTCTTCTCGTCTTTGGTCAATCCCAGTCCCAGTGCCTTCTGCAACAACAAGGGGCTCGAGGAGAACACGTCGCTGCGTAAAGCGGAAAGCATCCGTGGGAACACAAGCTGAAAGGGAGCATTGTCTTCCTTTTTTTTTTTTTTTTTTTTTTCCCTTGTTTTGTCAGTCATACTATCTGCAGGTAGTCCGTAGTAGAAAATAAAAGAGTGGGCATATGAAACATCCATCATCATGGTGCCATCAATAAGCAAACCAAGACACCCATTATTTGTGCATCGCAATTAGAGAATGCGTCGTGGGAAAGCCGGATACACAAAGCTGTCGGAGCCTGGATCCAGCATGACTACGACCGTGGGTCTAGGTAGGTAGGTAATATAAGTCAGATTCAGTGTGTGATATATATCTATATCGTTTTAGCCTTTTCACCTTGTCGTCCTCTGTTTGGCGCCTTAGCGCACATAAAGAAATGGTATTTGGCGGCACTTATCGTATCAGACTCGGCGTCCTGGCACGGGCGGCACGACGGCATCACTGCGTGCCGCTAGGTATTTTGTTAGTCTGCGCCAGCGGCATTCTCGGTCCGTTGATGGGAGAAGGCTTGATTTGACGACGTAAGCTTTGCTTTGTGTTGCGTGCCAATATAGCCATA
This sequence comes from Atkinsonella hypoxylon, assembly GCA_000729835.1. Lineage (NCBI taxonomy): Eukaryota > Fungi > Ascomycota > Sordariomycetes > Hypocreales > Clavicipitaceae > Atkinsonella > Atkinsonella hypoxylon. The sequence continues at coordinate 176,213 of JFHB01000012.1, read as the reverse complement.
AGAGACACTCTAGACGGGGTACGTTTTTGATAGACTGCTCCGTCCCTCGGCAATCAGCTATAAGCACTTCAGAAGAAGCTGGCTTGGTGGTTTTTGTCGTTGATGACGGATGACGAGGGATGGAATTCCAAACAGTTCAGCATCGCGGTTACCAAACGCACCTCCGTTTGCATAAGATGGGTCGCACCTTCTTTCCTTGTACACCCAACCCGTATTCTAAGCCACTCATATTACCTGACCTATCAAATAATTTTGCGCCAGTTACGACAAAAGCTACAAGGGAGCCATGCTATCATTTAATAATTTGGAGGCCTGCCAAATTATGTGGTAACTTCGGCTACCATGATAAGCGTCGATCGCAGCGCGCTAGAACCCTGTAAGTGGGGGGAGTGGTACAAGTGCCCCATGGTGGAGACCCCTGGAGCTTACGGGCCGAGAGGAGCAAGAGCAGCAAGGCAGCAAGAGCAGCAAGGCAGCAAGGCAGCAAGGCAGCAAGGGGATGCTGGGGATTTCGTCTCTGTGCTGGGAGAAATCAGCAATCTCGACCTGAGAAAATAATGGCCAAATGTAATACTCCGGAAATGCGAGTTTCCCCATTTCATTAGCAGCTCCTTCGTCTGACGTTTGGAAGACGCTGCCACGGCGACCTGCTATTGCCACCAAAATGGCGTCACAGATTCTTCCTTTCTCTCATCGCAGCATGCAATTCATGTCTAAATTCCTCATCGTTTCTCTGTATTTCCCCAAGAAGATCGCTCATTGCCCCTGAAAAGATGGAAGGAATTGCTTCGAGTGTCACGGCAGAGTTGTTTTAGTGCGGCAGAGATCCTCTGTGGCGCCCCATGCGCTGCCATCGGCCCTATTCCGCCATGATTCCTGACGATCTACCATGGGTAAACGGCCAGCTGCATATCATGCTCGACGCAATAGCCAATAAAGCAGTATTGAGCATAACAAGATGAACTGTGGTCCCGATGACTCCATATCAGAAACGCCAACAAGCTCCCGCCGGCTTGTGCACGAATGTACATGCTAATAGTTGAACAGCCGTCTTACAACCAGTTAGCATGAGCCCACGACGAGGATAAATTAAGGTGCTCCCATGATGTCTGGATCGAAATTCCCAACATGGTGTAATAAAACTCTTGTAGGTGTTCTCTTTATTAGTGAACAAAGCAGTTACCTACCCAAGACACGACCCAACTAGTCAGAGGCAAATGCGCAAAAGAAAATGCAAACAAACTGAGTGAGCGTGCACTTACCTATGCCCACGACAGCCTGTATCTGCGGTCGAGGTGCTGTAGGTTCAAATTCAGGTCATTAATGTTGAAAGGCAGCTCAAATCCTACTACTTGAACTTGAGCCGGTTCAAATAAATGGCGTGCATGTTGGCACGCTCACATTTAGAGAGAATCACGGATGAACCCTCGATTCTGATGTCATTTTCTGCCTTCTATGCCTCGTCTGCTCACCGAAGAGCTGGTCCATCACAAGTCGGACTGCCCGTGCCACATTGAGCAGACCACGAAGTCTTGGAAACAAACTTCTCCCTTTAAGGCAGAAGCCAGTCTATGCTGCTTTATCAATCGATTTGCTCGTCCAAATAACAGACTTTTCAATAAGTTTGCGGCCAGAATCTCATCAGATTCTCTTGTTGCGATGCTCTAGAGCCGTACTAGAAATTTGTAGCCCATGAGCTGCGCTTCATCGTCAAGTTCGCAAAGAAGTCATACTTATGAGGATCTAAAATACGTCCGATGTTCAAACAAGGTCAAGAGACAGGTGTTCTATATGAGACCGGACGGACGCTCATCTAATGGATTGAAAAGGGTGTCATTGTTCAAGTGCCCTCCCAGTCCATTGCCGACGTGTGATGCAATCGCGCCATGTTCTATAAAATCTAACTGTAAAATCCATGGCTAGCTACTCATGGCTGCAATCACAGTCGCTTACTGACGATCACTGGTCAACCATGGACCTCGAATGAATAGTCATAGAAGCCGAAGAATATAGTCTTGCGGTGCCGCACCATGACATTACGTCTCTCACTTTGCTCGCCCATGCCAGAATTTGTACTTTCGACAATTTTATTCAATTGCTTCCCCTTCACCCAGCTAAAGAGCATTTTCCCTTGTTTTTTAAAAAAAGAAGCGGGATGATTCTCAAAGCGTCTGCCCAAATCCGATCGCCAGAAGCCGGAAAAAAATATAAAGCATGCTGCTTGGGACCTAGGTTGAACAGCTCTTAGGCATGGCGATAGAAGAATGTTTGTGCCCATCATGGGCTTATGCTGCCAGAAGTTGGTTCAAATAGCAACTTTCACGGCTGACGTAGAGTCACTGTTCGAGCCTGATTCGCAAGAGTGCATCGTATCGGTTGGGCCCTGTTACCCATAAACGTGTCGCAAAGCCAAGAGAGCGTGCAACATGAAAAGATTTGTGCTTGAGGTTGGAAAATCCTTCTGATGTAGCGTCTTGGTGGTAGGTCACATATTGTAATATTGTGCGGATTTTCCTATTTTCCCCCTTTCCCATCTACATTGCTGTTATCCTTTATCATCACGTAATAGTACATTGAATCAAGTCCCTGTCACCGTTCTACCCGCTTCCCACTCTGCAAGTCATCCTTCTTGTGGAAGCCCAACCACTCTCCCAAGACGCCACCTGGTTTCGGAACAGGGCATTCCCTCCTTGACCGTTCCGACGCAGAGTCCGCATGTTCGTCCGCCCTCGCGTTAAACTGCACAATGCCATCCCGCGACTCGGGAGGCGAGTCTCGCCGTCTCCATCTTCTCCGTTTGCCATCCTCATCGACCACTATCTCGCCATCGGTGTACTTGGTTCGCGGCACCGGACACGGCAACAGATGAGGCAGCCCTACGACGAAGAAGCTGGCAATGACTGTCGTAGCGAAGAGAGATGAGGTCATGCGCGACCTAGGATGAAGATGAGGCGGCATGGTTGCCGGACGCACGCTCTGAAGTCGGATCGGGCGATCAAATAAGGGTTCTCTTGAAGTGTTAGCATGCTGCCGTAGAGGCACAGGCTCGCCAGCTTACGTTATGAGAAGATCATGTTCTATACGCTGCTGCAGATCAATGAACTCAATTTGATTTCGACATCCGCCCATTGGCTGCGTTAGCTGTGCAGTAGCCAGCCGGAGCTTTCGGCAAAATGAATTTCCTTATGCACCAAACCCATCACACAATCCAACGCAGCCTAACCCCTGTCGCGTCGCGTCGCGGGGCAGCCTAGTGACTTCACTCAGAGTTTAATTTAATAACCCCCACTCCCTTCCCCAAACTAGCCCAGCCCGCGCGAATCGGCATAATATCAAATGTTGCAAACCAGCCCCCGCATCCTTCTCACATCAGATTGTCGATCTTAGCCTTATCAAAAATTACATTCTACCTGATGTATTTGCCCAAATCTTGACCGAGTCCTGGTTATAAGCAACCGCGGCGCCTCACGTGCGACCCGTAGGATAGGTCAAACGCCATGAGCGAGCTCGACAAGTCCGTTTTCCGCCTGGCGAGATGCTGTTCGCGAGACACAATGCTAATCGAGAACGCCCAGAGCAATTGCACAGCTTCGCATGTGCCGACCAATACCTGAGTCTCAAGTTCGAGAGGTATGCCATCGGGCGCGAGAGCTTCTGATCGAGGAAGGCAATGTTGTCACAGTGACTGCGCCTGTCACGGTACGCAATACCAACAGAACACTCGGCCGAAAACCGGACATGATCATTGATAAGGTATCCAGATATGTGGCGATATTCACGGCCAGTTCCACGATTTGATGGAGCTTTTCCGAGTCGGCGGGGATGTACCCGATACCAATTATCTTTTCATGGGTACGTGGCACGTCGTCTCCGTCATTCCAGACTGCAATCCAGGCACGCATTGGCTCTCGAAGGCCGTGTTACTAACGCGAAAGAAGGTGACTTCGTCGACCGTGGCTTTTACTCTCTGGAGACATTTCTCCTACTATTGTGCTTGAAAGTTCGATACCCCGACCGCATAACTCTTATTCGCGGCAACCATGAATCTCGTCAAATAACCACTGTTTATGGCTTTTACGACGAATGTTTACGAAAGTACGGCAGCGCCAACGTCTGGAGGTACTGCTGCGATATATTTGACTATTTAGCTCTCGGAGCAATCGTTCTGGGCGCATCCAATACGCTGTACCCGGACTCAGAACAAGCTGCCGACGACGAGACGGAAATTGAAGTGTGCGACCAGAATGGATCCATCATAAGCCGATTTGCTCGTCAACGACACCAGCCTGAATCCTCACATAGCAGAAATACCAAGGAATGCGGCGCTAATGGCAGCAGTGTCTCTGCCGGGGAAAAGACAGGGCCGCCTGGCACGGCCGCCTCTGGCTGCAGCAGCGGCAGCGTAGGAAACTTGGCCGGGGCGGTGCTATGTGTCCACGGCGGCTTGAGTCCTCTGATTGACACGGTTGATAAGATCCGCCTCATCGACAGGAAGCAAGAGGTGCCTCACGAAGGTGCCATGTGCGACCTCCTCTGGTCTGACCCAGATGATATCGACGGCTGGGGACTGTCTCCGCGTGGCGCAGGCTTCCTATTTGGCGCCGATATTGTCAAGGTGTTCAACCATCGCAACGATCTCAGCTTGATTGCGCGCGCACACCAACTCGTCATGGAAGGCTTCAAGGAGATGTTTGACGCTTCCATCGTGACAGTGTGGTCCGCCCCCAATTACTGCTACCGCTGCGGCAATGTCGCCGCCGTGTTGGAGCTTTCTGAAGATCCATCTGGCATAGGCCTGTTCGCCCGCAGCAATGGGGACGTCAGTCGCAGTGATGGCGGACGTGGCGTCATGTTGGAAGCGGACGAGTTGGTGAAGAATGGTCCTGCAAGACGTTACAGGGTCTTCCAGGCTGCGCCGCAGGACTCCCGGGGGATGCCAGCGAAGAAACCAGTCGCGGATTACTTTTTGTAAAGAACCCATGAGCGACGCTTAGCGATTTATGGCCTGCAAGGCGCGGAATTGAGCGAATATGGTTTTTTTTTTTTTTCCCAGGATTTTATATGTAATCAGCAGGTTGTGTGCTTGATCTGGGCAATGGAGTTTCGAGTCAGACTCAACACATTACGTTTTGACGGACGGTGTACAGTAGGAAAGGCATCTCGTGAAGCTGTTGTCAACGCTGTGCCATCCATGATTCTCGGCGCTTATCAAGATGCGCAAGCCAAGCCAAGGGCAGCACAGAGTCAAAGATGAAAACCCCAACGACACACGTAAACAAACCCTTTATGACTCGTAATTGATCTCAGCAGCTGACCAACCGTGCAACCCGATAAAGTATCAGAAGCCGGCTGTCTGCAAACACCGTGTCGCCCCTCGGTCCCCCCGCCCAAACCATAACTTGGGGACCAACAAACTTGGTCGTGACAATACGGATTACGGAGCAGGGAGACCAGACTGCTCAGACATCAGACATGTCCGCGAAGCTTGTTTCGTTTGTGTATGCGCGGAGAATTTCGAGTGGCATCCATTTGCGCCCCTTGATGTCCCATCTGGCTTGTGGGGCGAGAATATTTTCCCTTTTTAAGCCTAGCCGATTCCTATTTTGGTTGGTGCAAAAAAATATAATTTCTGTCCATTCTACCTACACCCGATTTCGCTTGGACCCCATGTCCTTGTCCTGGTCTAGATGTACAATAATGGGTGTTTCTGGATGCTTTTTTTCGCGGACTGTTCCGATTGGTTCTTCTTGTGAGATCGGACTTGATTTTGTCCAAAACGGGCCTGTCTACACGTCATCTTGGGAGACCGAACTGAGGTCCATACAGCTCAGCTCGGCCGGGATGTGCAGCGAGCCGACACCGATTCGTGTCATGCAGCCCTTTATTCATCATGTATGTCTCTTGCATTGTTTCTCTAGATACGGGCGGCCACGGGTTCGCGCTGTGTCTGCTTGGTCTGGACAGTGGGTTCTTGTTCTTGTGATTCTTCAAATTTTTTAAAAAAAATTTTGTTAGTAGAATATGAACTCGAGGTAGTCTGTCTAGAAGCCATTCATGGTCTGCTGAGTAGCTGCTCGTCCTGCTTGGCCATCCCACCTCAGATCGCTTGCCTCGGTGATACCTGCTGCAGTGGCCTGACACGCGGGTTGACTGTGCTAAAGCGTACTGCAAAGATGATGTTGCTTCGCTGTCGCTTTCGTGCTTATTCGTCCAGTATTTAGCGATATTAGATGGCGCAAGAAACAACTCAACGTTCTGAGCGGCTGCTAAAAGATCCAAGCTCATGACGGGCCTCACATAATGAATGCTGTAATCAAGTGTCAAAAGCGGAAGGCCCTTGCCCCTTTCATGCTTCTTGTTACAAGTATGGCTCAGCAGGAAGTCCCTTGGCTCATCCGCCTCTATGTGGTCCTTTCTTTGATTTTATTCTCCCACATTACTTATTCATCCCGCCTCATCTCGTTTGATCTTCATCGTGCTGTCTTCCGTGCTGTCTTCCGTGCTTGACCGATCACTTCGTCTCTCCTACTGTCGTGGTTGACTCGTACCACTTCGGCCTGCAGTAACGTTGTTCGATTGCATGGAAACCTTGGTGTCTTGGTGCCACTGCCTCGACCGAACTTTGAATAATCATCTCGTCTCCTCTGTCTCTAATTCATGACGGGGCTTGCTCAACTGCGCTAGCGTTCTGTCACAGGAGCACAATCGCACTGTCCAAGTTATTCTGCGGCCGAGGCCCTTGGGGCTCGAATCAAACCGTAGATCTATGTCGTCATTGTCTGTCTTAGCTCACCGTATCGGTAGTCTCATGCAACGCTTGGATGCCCCAGACTCAGATTTGCATCAACCACTCAAGACGGCAGTGACTTCTGTGGGCAGCTGAGTTACTCGATATCTCGCCATTGACAGGCGCGAAGGAGAGACGGCCTTGGTCCCTGGTTGATTCTGTTTTGGTTTCGCTGTCGTCATCGGATAGCCTTCGGTCACTTCGTGGCATCGTCTCTCGTTTTGTGTCCCAATGTATCAATCGAGGCTTTCCATACTTGACCGTCCTTTAACAGCAAGACACTGTCATGCGAGTGTCGAAAATTCATCGTCAGCATCCTCCAAGGGGATCATATCGGTGGGCAGGGTTGTGGAATGAATCCATCTGAACTTGGTAGTTCATGCCCGTGCGGTTGTCGATTAGAATAGTTTGTGTTGTAGCCAGGCTCTGTCGAGGATCGTTCACCATATGTCCTGGAGATAAATTTTGGTTCGGATCTCCCCATGAGCAACCTGGCTGCGCGTGGAACAGGGAAGGCGAGTAAGGACGTTGATCTGGCGAGGTTATTGAAGAAGGAGACACGCCCAACTGCTGCGAATGATGGCTATAACCGGGCATGGTAGACTGTGAGGATTCCCAGACCGAGGAGTTTGTCGTTGAACCACTTGCGATGGACGCTTCTCTGCTGGACTGGCTCGGCAAAGTGAACTGAACGCTGGGCTCAAGGTGCGCTACTCGTCTCGGAAGCATCAGCTGCTGTAGAGACTGCTGTACCGTTCTTGTTTCTATGGCTTGGGGGCCTTGGCCATGATTGTGGCTGGAGTCCCCGTGGTTCGAGGCGCTTGCCTGCAAGTATTGCGCAATGTATTCCTCTGACGCTCCGTACCTGTGAAGGAGCTTCCTCAGCTGTCTGTTCTCGTCAGCGACCTTTCGAGCGGCCACCTGCACCTCAGCAGACGCTTCGATACCTTGAAGCTCATAGACTCGCAGTCTTTGCTCCAGTTCTTGCAGGTACTCTTTTCTTCGCGCCCGTGATCGCCTTTGGTTGTCCCGAATACGAGCCAGATTGGCTTTTTGCTTTAAGCGAAAATGGCCAAGACTTTAGCAATTATTTTGACAACGTTTGGTTTTTGGTTGCGAGCAATTTGGAAGCACTCTGGTACTTACTGCTTCGGTAGTCATCTGGCGGGAATGCTGATGACTCCTGAGGAAAGGCTCGGAAGCCTGCCGTGTTGGATGACTGAGAGGTCGGAGGGGACAGCTCGGACGCGGACGCAGATGCAGATGCAGATGTTGTATAACGATGTGTAACTCTAGGCTACCAAAGAACAGAAGCTGTTGTGCCCGACCGTCTATTTGCATCTAAAGCTTCAATGATGGCCACTGAGATAGTCCAAGTCGGAGCTTGGTTTTAAAAGCCAATATGATGGTGCAAGAAAATCAGCGAATGATAGAAGCTTATGGTGTTGTTGACAATCTGGGGTATTGTCATAATATTTCATAGCATCAAAATTGGCCAAGCAGGCATTTATATCAAGATGAACCGGGAGGCAAAGCAGCCCGCGGGAAATAATATGCCCCGAGGCTTTCGTATTTCAAGTCAAAAGACGAAGGAAGTTATATTATGCAAATCTGAAAGAAGAATTGGAAGAGGAACCTTTGATTCAGACAACTGGGCCTCCCTCGGCAGTAAGTGACAGGGTAGTGAACAGACTACAACAGGGTCCTATATTTAGACATAGAAATTCGCTAGTAAGGAAGAGCGCAGAGAGACGGCCGCCTTTACGGGCCATGTACTCGGTAATCAGGGGAGGGAGTGCGAGGTGTGGGAACGGGGCCGACTCATGGCACTTGTCGGGAAAAAGGTCTCCTCGAATAAATTCCTCGATTCTAACGTATTCCCTGATTTTTTTTTCCCCTTGTTCTTCATGAGAAGCCAGGGTACTTGTTTTGTTGGTTCCCGAAGCCTGCCAGTTCGATGGTCGATGGTCGATGGTCGATGGTCGATGGTCAGTCCCTAGATTCGTAGGTAATTCAGGTCAAGCTGGCCTTTGTGCTTACCCACGCCTCTCCTCTTGCCAAGCCACAATGTCATAGTCATCGTACAAGGTAGAGTTGCACACGAGGCCTGCAGACGTACATTAGTGTACAACATGCGCAGGACACTGGCAGGGATAGGGCAGCCATCCAGTCTCGTCTCGTCAGTACAGGGTGCTGGGTAGCTGCCCGGCACAGAATAGGGTGCCGACCGGTCGTCGGTTCCCTACGAAAATGACAATATGGATGTTGATAATGACAATTAATAATGATGATAACAAAAAGCGGACACGGCAGAAACTGTCTCGGCTATTTATGTGCGTGCCTGTAACGAAACCGTGTGAGAGCTGTGGACGGAGGAGGTGGCGGGCACGATGGAAACGGTGGCCCGGTGCAACAAGTCAAGGTCGGATCCTGCGCAGGAGTGAGAGAGCAAAAGCTCAAACCAGACGCAACCAGACGCAACACGACGCAACACGACCCAACATGTTGAGCGCAGCAGGGTTCGGGGAGTTTTGACTACCAGAAGCGCCTTCCTTCCCATCCATTTGAGCAAGAGCGCCACGTGTTTTCTGTCCATGGTACCATGCTGCTGCGACACCTTGGGGACAGGCACCTAGGTACTTTGGTACGCTGGTACTTGGGTACTTTGGTACCAAAGGTTCCTAATCTACCAGGTACCTGGTAGTAGGTGCTTTAGGTACCTAGGTAGGTACCTAGGTAGGTACAGGTAGGTTTGTATCTCTTTGAGGACCAAATGACTCCAATCCGATACCGTCAAGAGGAATGTCATAACAGGCATGGTACCTCTTCTGGCATACTAGTTTACCCCATAATTCAGGTACCAGCAACAGTCCACGTTACAAAGAGGTACGTGGCACATCGCATAGCCCTATCGGCTCTGCTGAACCTCCTCGCGCTTGCGGTTGAAGGCATCGCGACTTGCACTGTTAAAGGCTTAGAAGCGGCCTTGACAGGCGAAGCAACGTGACTGTTTCCCTCAATAGAACCCCATTCAGAGGCACTCTAGCAGACCCATGCGGTGTGGGTCCACGGTACGGGGCGGAAGCCATTTCGTCCTTAAAGAGATACTCCGTGCTCCGTAACTACGGAGTACGCCCTTTAAACTTTAGCACTCAGCGAGGCCTGAAGTAGCAGTTAGTGCGGACCGCGCAGCAGAAAAAAAAAAAAATTGCTATCGAGGCAGCAGTCCCACTTTATTCCCATTTCAGTGTTTGCCCGCAAATTTATGTAACGCGCCCAAGAGGCACTAAATTTTTAACGTAATTAATTAATTAGATCATATATATATATATATATATAAGTAAAGGGAACTGTAGCCCACAACTTCGCTAACTCGCTTGAGAACGTGATCTCGTCTCATTTATTTATAGAGTCTCAGCTAATACATATTGTAGATCATTAGGAGGGAGCTTCCTCTACTAAGATCCTATACAATTGTGCGTAAATTTAGTGTGCAGTTATGGCAAGGGGAGTGTATCAACAAAATCAAGGGGTGGCTGCCTACGGAGTAGAACCATGGGTCTAAATGGGGGCTACTGCGACGATAGCAATACGTTAAAATCCTGGTGGACTGGTGGATTTGAGCTCTAAGAAGCCGATCGGAAGAGCTAGTCTACGCCACAGAGATCCAACAACCTAGTCAGGTCAGGTCGGCTCCAGATGAGCGGGTGAGATGTAGAGTCTCCCAATCGCCTCCCCAGGTACACACTCAGCCCTTGACGAGGCGACATTACATTGAACCAGACATGAAATGGACTGGACATAAGGGGAGCCCGGGAGCCACAAGCCATTCGCCATCTGCCATTTCAGGATCCTTCCTTTCTTTCCTTCCCCGCGGGCCCTTGTTTCCTTCGTCAGCCGCCTCGTTCAACATTGCCACAAGGCTCTCCGATGAATGGGCAGGCCCGGCACTGAGAACAACCTCGATAAAGATTAGCTCACCTGAATCACAGCCCAATAATAACTAGTTACGAGATTATGTTTCCCTAAGCCAATGAAAGACAAGGCCACATCCATTCATTATCCGGAACCCAATACGGAGGAAGAGCGGGACTGACACATACATTCCTTAATGCCCTCAATTTGCTAAACCACATTTGGTAATCCGGGAATGGAGCAAAGAACCGCGTCTCGGTTCGTTTCCATCGTTATGGATCTTGATAATATCGGCGGACCCAGCTAGCTAGCCTCGCATGACGCCCATCACCCCTTAATCTAACATCCTCCCATGCCTTCCCTAACCACCGTGCATGTCAATGTGGCGCATTCTTCGCATATGCAGAGACCACCCACCACAGATTCCATCTCGCCTTCATACTGAGGGGATTGTTTCTTGTTCGCTGTACGACAGGTGACGGGTGTACGGGCCGGGTTGCCCAGCTGCGGGCCGACCCAGGATGGGCCTAGCTATAAGAATGCTAAACCAATTATCTTTATAGAATAAAGAGGTAACAAGGATAGCTAATCGTATACTTAAAATCACTTGAGAGCTAATCTCAGTACTGGGCAACCCGGCCCATACACCCGTCACCTGTCGTACAACATAGTCAGCCACATCCCGTTCAGCCGGTGCCCCACACGACATCGACGATGCCGTCTCATCTACATTAGCACAAACGAGATGGGCGGGACTTCCCCCATGCTTGGAAGCTGTCACCTCGTTCAGGATGTGTACGGAGTAGATGGGACTAATAATAAATCGAACACTGGCGATTACCCACAGTAGCTTCCTTCACCTGGCGGGGCCCGTTAGAGAAACGTCTCCAAGCCTCACCAGTCTCGGCGGAATTTGCAGTCCCGCTCCTTGCGGCAGCTTTACGTTGTTTAATGAGTCTTTTCGCATCTAGAACGCACTTATTCCGTACAGTGGACACTGTTTACTTCATTACTTGTTAACAATGTTTCGTCCGAATCCTTTCCCTGCGCAGAGACACAGGACGCCGCCTTGGAACCTTTGCCTGCCTGTCCGTTATTAGTTAGCATGGTTGTTGTTTCCTTCCTAGACCAGCCTCGACGACATTCCTGGCATATTGGGGAGGTATATGGCTTACGTAATAATAGCTCGAGCTGGCATACATAATACGGAATATAGAGGGATTGTGGAAGTAGCTAGATAGAGGGATGAAGCATCATCATTCCCTAATTACAGAGTATGAAAATAAGCCCCAATGCCCCACGAACCAGGGAAGCGGTGTGCCTGGTTTTACCGGGGACGGTCGCCCTGTTGCCAACTAGCTATTCAAAGCCCAAGCAGATCGAAATTCGCAGACTGATAAGGCCGTCTTGTTAAAGCTCCTCGAGGTCTCGCTCAGATAGCCTTGAGCCACGAGCGAACCGTTTCAACACTTCTCGACGTTGTCCTTGCTGCCCCGTTCAAGCTACGTCAACCCTGCTCCTAGCTTGGAGAACCAGTAGCTTGCAGCTTGCAGCTTGCTGTGCTTTTGGGCGCAGCGCTACTTGTTGGGGAAATGAGATCTTGCCATAAATCGCGCAAGGCTTGTATGCTTGGACGCCGGTGATTCGGAACAACAAAGAGGTAGGCGTTTGTCCCTTTTTATTCCGAGTTCATCCGCCAGCATGATTTGAGGATACTCCCTGGTCGGTTTACCCCTAGCGAAGTCCGAGCGAACGATCACCTACATAGGGCTCGGTCACGCGGGCAATAACGGGGATTGCCATCGTGGGCTACGGTTCTACCGGCTTTTGAAATTGACAAAAACTCCAATGACTCTGTCTGCAGCCTTTTGATAGCGGCCACATCTGCAGGCTCGATCCTTTAGCTTTTCGTGTTGTGTGAATAGGAGTCAACTGTGTTGATGCTTACAGTTTGCATGCCGCATACAGTACTAAGCCTCCCCCTTCATAAATGAAATCTCTTCTAGTCCTTGCTATAGCTTCGCAGTTGATTTTACTTTGCCTTGGAATACCGCGGTTTTTAATATAAATAGCCGCCCTAAGCAAATCATGAAATTTAACAATACGGCTTCACGGGGAGAGGACACACCATCAAACAGACTGAGGACTGCTGCATATGATCAGTCGAATCATCTTACTGATTCGTGCTGGCGAAGAATTGCGTCATTGCACGACTTACTTGAAATGCTAAGCTACCATCCAGAATGCATCACTATCTTAGCAAGGTTGGGTGAACCGAGCGCTGCTTCTTGTAAGTAGTGCCGTAGAGAACCCGTCTTCTGATTATAGTGAGTGCAGAGAAGGAACGCCTGAATTTCTCGCAATCAGCAGTAAATGTATAGTTTGAAGGGTTAAGGTAGTTCCGAATCATACTGTGATTTCTTCTGGAATAAAACGATGAATCAAAACCCGTCGATCTATGTCAGAAACACCAATTCAGCGCATCTACACGAAGTTAGTCTTCCTTGTATCGACTATCTCTGCGTCTCAGTGTAGGCTTGCCATCCTAATGATACAAAGAGATTATTACTATTGCATGCGTCAAAAGGGACTTCACTGTTGAGGCCCAACTCTGATCAGTTACGAGTCTTGTAATGGTCATTTCTTTGAAGATCGGTGAATCCCCTCGAGTGCCTTCAACCGATCAAGGCATGGTCAGGTCAAAGTAAAAATGAATTGAGATATGTGAGCCTAACAATCAGGCAAGGGCCTATATTTCGATCGTTCTTTGCCACTTAGTGAAGTTTGTCACCATCCAGTTGATGTTCACATAGGCCACAGAGACTCTTTCGCCATGTGCTTAAGCCTTGGTACTGCGAGGTGTTAGAATCCTGTCAGCATCATTGCACAGCAGGCTTATGAGCTATCTCTACGTCTGCACTGTGATATTTCATTCACTATGCTTAACAACTGGGCTGTTGTAGCTTCGCTCTGGTTCACACACCCACCGTATCTGAAATGGGCCTGCCTATCCACCTGTAGTGTACATAGGTAGATCCAGCAGGGGAAAAAAAAGCGCTTAAACTCATCCGAAACGACGAGATAATCAAGTCGGGCGTCTTAATCGACGTTAGCGATGGGCTGCACGTGAAAGATGCTCAAATTGACTGCAGAGGGGAAGACAGAAGAGGCGAGGTGCCCAAAGGTGACGTAGGTCATATTTGGGGAAGGAGTCACCCAGTCGCGCTTATCAGCCCGGACAGCCGCTGCAAGATCTGCAGCTACTCTTGTGTCTGGCTGCCTTTGTTGCCGGGAGTGTAATAAAAAGTACCAGTTGACCATAATATTATTATGGCAATCGTGGGCGGGATTCTGGGGCAAAGCATGAGTAAGTACCGACTTTACTACCAAGTGCCCAGATTGAACTTGGTTCAATCTAGTCCATCGTAGGTGCCGCCGATTATACGACTTCACACGTTTTACCTCACATGCATCCATTCATTCCTCACGCCTTCCCATCTCCTTGATGTAAATGGCCATAATTGTGTATTGACAGGGATGCTTCGCCAGTGAAAATGCGAATCCAAGATACTCTATGCCAAATCAGGATTACAAGAGGCTGAAAGCACCAGAGTATCTATCTTAGGTACATTATGCAATGTGGGCATCTCTGGGATGGCGCTGTAATTCAGCATCACAGAGCAGTCGCCACTGCAATAAATCAATCGATATCAACACGATATCAACACGACAACAAGGGCTCTATGGGGTCATTTGGAGTCATTTCGGCATGAGGGAGATCTTGGCAGATTGCCCACCTTGACACTGTGTTCCGTCCGCTACGTCATAGCTCAGACCTCCCCTGCCTCAATGCTCTTCGGTTAGGCCCTTGATACTAACTAATAAAGCAGAAAATCTGTCCTTGCCACAAACAACTCAGACTGACAACTCCTTCAACCCAAATTCAGTGACAGCAAAGCAAGGCGATATTCTCGAGTTTCACTTTCAACCCAAAAACCACAGCGTCGTGGCTGGCGATTATAAGTAAGTACCCTTGTTCTCCGCTACCTATTGGTGGCAGTGGTTTTTTTCTCCGGTTTTGTAGCTATCGAGTCAGGAGAGGCCGTGAGCAATCCCTCTCGTGCATCAGCCAGGTAGTTCATGCTAACAGATTTCTACAGGACAAGGTTTTCCGAGTGACCGTGGCCAATACCGATCCTCTTGTATTCTACTCATCTCAGGGCGATGAGTGCCCCAAGGGCATGGTTGGCATCGTCAACCCCAACGACAAAGAAACACTAGATGACTACAAGAAACGAGCTGCCGAGTTAGCAAAAGGAGTGACTCCTGGTACTTCCAGCTATGGCGGAAAGCTGACCGATGACAAAGACGCAAGCAAAAGCAGCGGAAAGGATGGTGGTAAAGGTGGCAGCAAGGGTGATAAAAGCTCTGTTAGCACACTGACGGTTCCGCTCATGATGCTGGTAGCCACAGTGGTGAGCGTTACATTATTTGCACGCTGATGCGTGTGATTTGGCAGCAGCGGTTTTATACGATAAACTGCTGCAATCATTCTCAAAGAGCGCATGCAGTGTTGTACGTAGTGACCAAGAACTTCCGATTATGCCTGGCTGGACAGTCTATTTTTTGATTACATGGCTGGTAGTCTTTGGCATCAAGATGGGCGACGTGACTCAATGCGGAAACCAGTCTGATGAACAGGCACTCCGCCACACTCCCACTGACGAATTGGCCAGTCAACCTGAGCCAGCTGGCTGTATAAACTTGACGGAGCAATTTTTATCATATGGTCTCGGAGATGATGTGAGTGCCGTTGAAGGTGGTATTGATGGCGGTGTCCCGGCTAGACTTGTTCTTCACGTTATTCAGAGGTTAGCTTGGGCAAACAAGGAGATACATGGACTCTACATCGATATTGAGATAGTCCGGAGCGCGGTCGCCGCGTTAAGCCACAAGAGATAATTACGCAACCAGATTTGACCCGGTGTTGTCGTGTTGTCGGGCAAGGCCAGACCGTTCCACGGCCATTGATTTGGATCCCGTGCGGCTGTCGTCAACCTCGGCCCTTGGGGCGCCCCAGTCTTCCGCAGACTTCCGCGTCCCACTTCTCGTGACGTCGTTTCTAAATCCCCTCGTGGACTCCCGACCATCGGGCTTCTCGATTCACCACGCCTGCGCAGGAAAAAAAGGGCCTTGTGGCCGCACGATCCAGTATCTCAATGCCTTATCCATCGATTTGCAGAGGCAACGATGCGAGTCAGCGCGGCGCAAAGGGCCGCTATTTGGCGACTACGGGCGACAGAAACGAGGAGGTCAAGATCCGCAAGCACCTATACCTCCAACGGACGAAATCGAAACTACTCCCGCCCGACTGCTAATAAACCGGCCTTGCGGCAACCAGTACCTACGCCACTATTCGCCGTCTCGCCGCCATGTATAGGGAGCTTTCGAACAACAGCGACCACCGTGGACCGCGAGGTACGAAGCGGGGGTCCTTTGGCAGAGTATGATAGAAGGGTAGATGCCGGGCTACTGCGAAATGACGAGCACCAGCGAGGTATGTCGTAGATGACTTGGCTCCTATCTCGTTGCGGTTGTCATGGACGGAAAAGTTAAAACTCGTCCTTCTCTGAAGGAATCATCCAGAGCTTGCAGCATCTACATAACGAGCTGTGCAGTTACACCGCACCGGCGGTGGTTCACTCAAGTTTGGACCAGCTGAAGCCAAGCAAGAAGTCGGTATTCTCGTCTCTATTCGGAGGAGGCAGCTCGGCACAGTCGACCATAGGCGAGATCCCCAACAACCTTCCTCGAGGGCTGTACCTCTACGGCGATGTTGGCAGCGGCAAGACAATGCTCATGGACTTGTTCTACGATACGCTTCCCACCTCGGTGCAGACCAAGACTCGGATCCATTTTCATAATTTCATGCAAGACGTGCATAAGAGGCTGCATAGGCTGAAATTGGCGCACGGTACTGATGTCGATGCTGTGCCTTTCGTGGCCGCCGATATTGCTGAGCAGGGAAACGTGCTGTGTTTCGATGAGTTTCAATGCACCGATGTGGCTGATGCTATGATTCTGCGACGGTCAGTCCTCCTCTTCTAAGATTGTCTTGCGAGTTTCCACCAAGATTGTTGTCAACATGTCAACGGAAGTATATCTCGCTTATCTGAATTCAGCTTGTTGGAGTGCCTCATGTCTCATGGAGTTGTTCTGGTCACAACCTCCAATCGACACCCAGATGAACTTTACAAGAACGGCATACAGCGCGAGTCCTTCATCCCTGCGATCAAGCTCCTCAAAAGCCGATTACACGTCATCAACCTCGACTCAACGATAGACTACCGGAAGATCCCCCGACCACCGTCCGGAGTCTACCACACACCCCTCGACAAACACGCCCACTTCCACGCCGAAAAATGGTTCCGCTTCCTCGGAGACTCGGAGCACTTTGCGCCTCACTCCGAAACCCAGAAGGTCTGGGGACGAGAAATCCATGTGCCCCGCGTGAGCGGCAGATGCGCATGGTTCACCTTTGACGAGTTGATACGCCAGCCCAAATCAGCAGCCGACTATCTGGAGCTCGTACGAGCGTACGACGCGTTCATCGTATCGGCGGTGCCGGGCATGACGATCCGCGAGCGAGACCTAGCCCGCCGCTTCATCACGTTCATCGATGCCGTGTACGAAGGCAATGCCAAGCTCGTTCTCACGACGGAGAAGCCCCTCACCGAGCTGTTTGTGTCAAGAGACGAGATTGCGGAGAGTCTGCTTCAGGGGAACGAGCAGAGCAAGCAGGCTACGGATGAAGCTGTCTCTGCCGTCAAGGAATTGATTGAGGATGTGGAAACGCAGGCTGAACAGCTGAAAAACTCGAACTTGTTTGCTGGGGAGGAGGAGGCTTTTGCTTTTGCGCGAGCACTTAGCCGTCTTAAGCACATGGAGAGCAAGGAATGGGTTGAGCGAGGCATGGGGCTTGAGGACCAGGGGGGTAAGCAGGATAGAGATAGCTGGTCCAAGACGAGAAGTCGGCAGATGGAAGATTCGATGTGAATGGCGTGATGAGGGGATTCGACTATGGATTTTGCAGGCAACAAATGGCAGTTAGCGTTTTTGGGGGGTTTTAAGTGATATGGTGGAATGCCCTGCATAGGCAAGCGATGTTTTCTGGAAATAATGTCGAATAGATTATAGTTGGTGATTCTCGTTCTGAGCTGCTGTTTTGACCTGGTCTGGAAGTCTGCATGGATAGGTGTCTACGAATTGCAATTCATGCAAGTCTAGCGTCCATCATGTCAATCATTTCCGAATTGCCATGCCAACATATTGGTAGTGCCTGTGGGTAACAGTGAAGAGAGCGAACCAAAGCTGTCTGGGGCATGGAAACCACCACAATACGTTGCATGTCATATCCCGTTTATTCCGTATCCAGCTTCCTGATATCCGCTTGGCACAGGGATACTTGAAACGCGAATCACGTGGACAACAGCAGACTGATGCAAAGAGGTGCATGCAGCATGACAATATTATCATTCATCCCAAATCATGGTACTGCAGGCTCTGGAATTGGTGCACATACATCTTGCGACGGATAAGGATAAGAATAGTGCTGGTCGGGCGGAAGTGCTAAAGACTGCTGAACCCGTGAGATCCCCTGTGAGTGTGTGAAGACCTGCAATCCCCTCAGTAATAGCCGGAGGCACTAGATGTCCCTGTTGTCTATCCAGAATTTTCTAGGACGAATATTATATATTGTGAGGTTCGCAGGTGATAAACTGAAGGACACAGGCTAATTTGCGACGCAGCTGTCCTCTTCGCCCACTCAAAGAGATGGAGGGGGGGGCCACGGAGGCAACAACGGGAGGGGAGGCCCTAGATGATGGAGGTCAATCATCATGACTTGCTATTTATTATACGCGGTGCTAACAGCGCTCAGCTCAATCCATGACCTTGTCAAGCCTTGGGACGGTCTATGATGTTCGTGTGCCCAACCTGTGACGATCCCTCAGGTCGGACTCCTTGCTTTTGGTCTTAGATTGGAAAAAGTTTTGTAGACCGATGCAAGTGGACCACCAAATCGGGAGACGTGCAGCAAGGGCAAGGGCAAGGGCACCAACGTGCAAATAAATATTGCCTCGGGCTTGGCTCGTCCACTGCCCAAGGGAGACTGACTGACACGATACCATGCTCGCGACAGTTGATACGGAATAGTTAGTTACCATCAAACTCGTCTTGGACCTTGAAAGAGCGATACGGGTCATAGCTTGATCCTTCCAAGGGGTCCTTCCAAGGGGTCTCCCTCCTGATGAGGACGGGATTAAAGACATGGCCGAGTTTGCTTCGAGCATGACGGATGTTTGCTGACCTTGCCCCCCCCTTTGCAGGCTTTGCAGGCTTTGCAGGCTTTGCAGATGGCTTGCTGGACAGTTGACTGGATTACGCTGCGGTGGTACAGCATGACTCTGTTGCATGAGGGATTTTGGCAAGGACACACATACATGATGATGATGGATGGTGGCCATCATACGGTCTGAGAGGTCTCCCGCATTTACGGAATATTGACGCAAGACTCATCCATCCCCTTCGAGATCAGATCACGTACCGAAGGAGCCACGCGAGGGATACGATGCATGGATAAACAATCCATGACCCCATCATCCATGACCCCATCATCCATGACCCCATCCATCACCGGTGGGATGACGGGACGGGGCAGCGAATTTCGCGCAGGAAGCTTTGGAATATTGGGTCAGGTCAGCTCCACCCACAAACAGAGACTTGACGCTAAAAGCAGCCACCTAAGTTCTCTAGAAGCTCGACGCATCCATCAATCGGTCGACCAGTCAAGTCAGTCAGCCAGCCAGCCAGCCAAGGTACCTGTACTAACCCGGTCCATATCCCCAGGCGAAGCCAGTTGATCGCCGCCATGGCGTCAGTCAGTCACCGGGAAAAAGATGGGACGAGTGCATGCGGAGTAGTACAAAGAGAGGCAGGCAGCGCTCTGATGCCGGATAAGAGCGATTGCCGTTCCTAACAGGTACGTAGCAATCTCGCTTGTGCAAGGTACACACAGCGGACCAATCAGAGTACGGGCGTCATCGCCCCCTCCCGGCAACGTCCCTTGCAGGTGGGTGGCTCCATCGTGCCCCTGAGGAAAGTCTATTCCTGCCCGTGAACATGCGGACGTTCTGGCTGCCGCTTTAACGGGCGGGTAGCTGAGTGCCGATCCCTGGATGTTTGACCTGCACGACCTTGGCAATTGCGCCTTGAAAGAGCTAGTGACGATACCACGCACTGACCTCTCTGGCTTTGTGCCATGCTTTCTTCTGCGACGTCCAGGGCTAGAGCCGTCTTTGAGGCGATGCGGTCAAGTGCATAAAACCATGAGATTGCGGGATTGCACATTTATACGCGTGCCTGCTCTGATGAGTTCTATCCACCGGTGGCCGCGACCATGAGCCGATGACCGCCTGGTCCCAAAGAAGACTCGACTTTCGTTCTAACAGTAACTAAGTAAACCCATGTAACAGGTACGGAGCACCCCAGCTTGTTTCCCAGCCAGACACCAATAGTTTGTGCTACTATGGGCAACCGTAGGAAACACAAACAACCAATCACGCCAGCGCCCTGGGGTTTTGTGGTCAGTGCTTTTTTCGGCTTGGCTTGAACAAGGTTGGAAGTGTCTTGTCTTGGGTGTCTTGGGTGTCAACATACAACATGTCCAGAGGCTCGGAGCCCCCATTCCTGTGGTCGGCATCCGCTGTGGCTTGGCGCTCACCCGTATTAGCTCTTGTACTGTACAGCACGTAAATACAGTAGTAACAGCACAGTCTGGTCTGGAGGTTACTCTACCACCTAGGTACCTAGACGACCATCTATCTGCTCGAGTTTCCCACTTGTCCCCCAATCTCTCCCAATCTCTCCCAATCTCTCCCAATCTCTACTTCTCCTCACCATCAGTGGATATGCCTGCTGCAATTCATCGCATCTACACATGTTTGTGACCGTTTCTTGAGCGTTGCTGCCGCCAGCTTCGGCCCGCTCACTTCATTCCTTTTTTGCCCCGGTGCCTGTATCATAGGCTTTCTCGCTCTCTTCGACTCTTCATCTTCGACTCTTCATCTTCGACTTCGACATACAGGACTATCGCGCCAAACGGCCCAAACGTCGGATACCTATTCTCTAGTAATACTAAACGAAGCACCTGGCTTCACATCTGGTTACTTCTTCGACAAGATTACGACACCTCCCTCACTCGGCACCTGCCCCAAACTGTTTTTTCCCCTTCACAATTAATTTGTCTTGAATGGTGATTGCTGCAGCTACTGTGAGACATTGCGCTGGAACTCACGCCAACAACGCGCTCGTGGGTCGATAGGTTGCTGGTACATTCTCTTCTCGGTTGTCTCCCTCGGATGCCATCATCACATTCCAGTCAACCAGCTCATTGTTTTTCTCTCCACCTGCGCAATCAATATATGCGTCTCTGTAGCAGCACCACTTTGATCAGTTTCTGTTGAGTTTCCGATTCCTCGGACCATCGATATCAACCAAGATGCCTCACTCACGTCGACATCACCATCGTGTTCGTGATATAGCCGACGAAGGGGAACACTGGTTGAATAAGCCTTTCGGCGAGGACCTGAAGGAACTTGCCAAAGTCAAGAGGGATGAGCAAGGAGGAGGTAAACAACAAATTTTTTGTCCTGAGTTTCCGCTATCGACCTTTTTCTCTGCGACAGGAGAATCTCCGCATCCCACACCTGAACCGTTGAAGCTAACGCTAACTTCTATTCTAGATGGTCAACCTACTGTAGTTCAAACGGTCTACAAAACTTTGAAGCCGACGTTTGAGGGCCCGATTGCGGGATATTCCACCTTGAACAGCGACTCCGCAGCGGAGGAGACCCAAGCTCCAAGCCCAACACTGCTGGCAAGCACGACAGGGACGTCTCAACCACAGTCCACTCCCAACCCGAAGAATAAAGCAAATTCTTCCGTGGTTCCTACAGCTATTCGTCAGCCGACAACCGCCTCTGAAGCAGTCGGCAATGTCCTTGAAAAAGCCACAGGGCAACCGACCTTTGCTTCGACACCTACACTCAACTCTGTCCCCACCACAACGCCGACAAGCGATTCAACGGCATCTAAAGCTGGCGGCGGAGGAGATAGTGTGGGAATCAAGGCCGGCATTGCCTTTGGTGTGCTTGGTGGCGTGTTTATCGTTGGCCTCGTCGCATTTCTCCTCTTTACCCGACGTCGCAGACAAGCTGCAACTGCTCCCGAGGAAATAGACAATGAAAAACACTATCGAAATGACAGCCTCTTCGAGACCGCAACTACCCGAAGCGATCCCCATGCACCACGCATCAGCCTCCGACCTGTTACCCAATTCCTCCCCAACTTGAATTTCGATAAACGGCGAAGCAAAGGTGCTGGAGCAGCGCTTGCACCAGCAGCCGCTTTGAACGCGAATGGCCAGAGCAGCGTCATGAGCGACCGTCCAACTACGAACCAGAGCACATGTACCGCTAACCCCTTCGGCAGCCAAGCTGAGCGTGTCCCCGAACCTGCTATTCAAGAACATGCTTCTATCTCCCCCTCAGACCCATTCACTGCCAATAGTCCTGCGATCACTGCAGGTGCTGCAGCCGCTGGCGCATTAACCAGAAAAACATCCATTCGGAAAGATAGACCAAAGACTTTAGATCTTACTATTCCTGCTGCATTCGGCTCAGATCATCCGAGTCCTGCTGACACGCAATATAGTATGACCATGGTCAGTCCTGGCTCTAAACTGCCTCAGTCTAACGGAGCGGCAGCAATTGCAGCTGCCGGTGGACCTGCCAACTCCAACGTCCACCGTGTTCAATTAGACTTCAAGCCGTCATTGGATGATGAGATGGAAATGAAAGCTGGTGAGCTGGTACGACTGCTGCACGAGTATGACGATGGATGGGTAAGGAACTACAAACAGGAAAAAAAGTCTGTTTTTCCCTAGATTGTCACTGACACTTTGTCCCAGGCCCTCTGTATCCGCCTTGACCGCTCGCAACAAGGCGTCGTCCCGCGGACTTGCTTGTCCACGCGACCAGTAAAACCAAGAGTTTTCCAAGGAGGGCCACGCCCTGGACCGCCCGTTAACCCCAATGGACAGTTCCCACAATGTCCTGGCCAGCGTCCCACGACGCCACAAGGCCGCTTACCTGTAGGATCAGGCGTTTCGGACGGCCCAGGAGCTCGCCCAATGAGTCCAATCGGACAATCTCAAAGCCCTGGACCCCGTTCGAATGAACATCCTCCCGGGTCTCCTGGAAGTCGACCACGAAGCCCGGCGGGAGTGAATCGATCAGCTAGTGGCCCAGTAGGTGTTGTTCCCCCGATGCAAGCTCCGTCACCTCCTCGTGGCCCTCCCAATTACCCGCCGACTGGTCCTGTTGGTAGGAAACCAGTGCCAGGTCAGGCTTACTAGCATCCTCAGACCCAGTTCCATTATATCTGAACGTTTGGTATGGCTGCTTTTTCCCCTGAGCCATTGGTTTGGGAGTCAATAAAGACTATGAGAATGAAATATGGCGTTTCTAAAGAATGGATGGCTGATGGATACCCACACTATCCGACCTTTCCTTTTTTTCCCTTCCTTTTTTTTTTGGCCATGATGGTTAATGACCTGCTGGGAATAAGCATTGAGAAACATCCTCGGGCTTCCCTAGCTTCTGCGAAAGCTTTTGATCTATTTCGCTTTTTTCTGTACTTTGCTTGCTCTTCCATTCTTTCACTTGTAATTTTCTTCTTTATATTCTTCTGTACCAAGCACTACGCCTGTTCTCGGCCCACCAAACGTTCCGATATTTTGTTCATTTTCTCTTCCCTTTTTGGTGTTGATATACTCTCATACATATGTTGGGTTATGTATCGCTCTGTCATAGGTCGGAACCATGATGGAATGGTGATTTTTTTGGCGGCGGCGGCGGCAGAAATAGGCTTGATTTCTGAAGCTGTAAGGAGGCAAGGGCTCGCTAAGATTTTTCGGAGATGGAGAGAGAAGTTGTGTGTGTACAGTACAGATTGCGTCTCGCATATCTGAACTTAAAGTCAACACTCCTTAATGCTGTATTGTCTAAGTTGTTAGTCATGACTACGGGTAAAGAAATGAGACTAGGAATGAACCAGAACTCTTCAGCATGATGTTGTGCGTCGATACTTGCCTTGTTGTTTGTGAGATGGAGCAAAGTTTGCCCTTGTCAATTTGCTGCATTGAACGACCTGTTTGCACCCAACCTCAGCGAAGGTGATGCTGAGCGTACGTGTTCGGGCTGCGTTTTGATACTTGATACAGCGATATCTATAGGAAGATGAGTTCACCGTGAGCTACTTGAGTGACAATCAAACCAGCCCTTTCCTTCTCGACTTGTTCGTCCCGGCTGGTTCACGCCCACGCGTAAACACCAAGCGCCAGATTCGTGCCGGCCTCACGGAGCAGAATACACATGTCCCACCAGCCGGGCCTCAGATCAAGAACTTGCCCCCACACCCACCGCATACCTCCCCCAGCGACTCAACCACAGCCCCGGGCCCAATATGCTCAGAGGCAATTTGCGACAACGCCGACACATTCAGACAGCGCAAGTCACATACCGCGCATATCCGCGATACACCAGGCGCCAAGATTGCAAGTCCCGTGGCTGTACACGTAGCTATTGCACAAGTTTCAGTGTTTCCGTTCCCGTCCCACGCTGTTAAAGTATAAATGGTTGGAGGAAAAAAAAAGAAAGAAAAAAGAAAAGAAAAACAGGGGGTGAACCATACCGAAGGAGTGGCCCTTCTCGCAGGTAGATTCGTTGCCCAGTGTGACGAGGCACGTGTTGCAGAATACGCACCGCTGCTTGGGAATCACGGACTTGAATAGATCTCTGACAGACGTCTCTTGGAACAGGGACCGATCTGTAGTTTTGGCGAGCCAGGTTGGGACCTCGTGTATGGTCCCGTACATGGCCTCCCAGACTGTGCCCTCTGTTGTCAGCGACTTCGATGCAGCGAGGCATCTTACCGATAGGCGGTCCTCGTCTGTAGGCCACGAGAACATGACTCTTGCGCGCGGTCGACGATCAGCGTGCTGTGTGACGTGCTTGGATAGCACGGTGGCAAGACACCCGTCGCCGGGCGAGGCGGCCATGCCCCAGAGTCGAAAGCGGTGGGGATGGACTTTGGATAGATGTTCTTCCTCTGGCATCAGCGTCATGTCGACTTCTGGCTCGTCAAACTCGGAATCTGTGTCGGATTCGGAGTCAATGCCGCCTAGGGCTTCGACTCGTGGTACCGCGCGGGTTGCGGCACGACTGATCCGCTCCACCCATTGGGGCAGCTTGGCGTGAGAGGGCAGATTGGTTTGATACCAGTCTTGGTTGGTGGGTGTAGCAGAGAGGCGAATTAGGGAGTAGAGCGGTTCACGAGGTTTCTTCGATGGATCGGGACGGTGAATGACTAGGCCTGTTGTTGAGTCAGTCAGACAGACGGTATACTGAAGAGTGAGTGAGAGTCGCGGTTCCTTTTTTTTTTTTTTTTTGGTGCCGGACTTGCCTGAGATTGGGTTTGTAGATAGCTCTTCTGGTTTGGCATACAGCGTCGAACAATCTACGGGTGAGTGTGAAGCCATGGGCTGGGTTGGAGTGGCGCATAAGTCGACTTGGAAAGGCTTGACTACAAATGGGGTGGCTATTATGCCACGGGCCAGATATGAATCGCCCTCTTGCCATATCTGCAACATCCGACTTGTCAGCCGTGTCGTACAATGGGGATAGCCGGGCAACAACCTGTGATTTCAGAAGTCATACGTACAGAGTCTTCCCACTCCACGAATGCATCTGGCGCGAGAAATGTACAGATAGCCACGGAGTCGAACTGCTCAACTCTGATGCTCGGGTCTTGACCTCGTATCCACTCCCCCTGAATGGTTACTCTCCTGAATCCAACACAATTCCTCGTCACGTACGAAAGTGTTGCAGTCCGGTAGTTCTCTGCGACAAACCAGGGACTCCAATTGAGACAAGAAGCACCACCGCTTGGCATAAAGTCTGGGTCTCCAGAGTCAACCGTCTGTTCGATATCATCAGTCATCTCCATCTGCTTACTCCGGAAATTTCAAATGAGAAAAGACAATATAGGGTTGATGATTGGTAACGGTAAAGGAAGTACAGGAAGTATACGACTCACATCATGAGGCCCCGTGCCATCAAATCTGTCAATCTCAAATATTTCCCATCCCGACGCGTCGCTCATTGAGCGCGCAGATCCTCGAGCCTTCCTAAAGAACTGTACACCCATAATGACTACTTGACGATCATCATCCATGTAAGCTAGTAGAGCCCTCCCGGAGCCAATCTGCTGTGCCCACGCAAAAGAAACAATGCGCTCATTCATTTTTCGAAACCCATCTGCACTCGCTCCATCAGGAATAGGCAGCTGGGCGCCCAATCCCCATAGAACCTTCCAGTGCTTGAACGTTCGTGATCTCGAGCTAGAGGCCACGGCCGCTCTGCCATCAAAGTGCTCGCCTATGGCCACGATGCTCCCAGAAGTAGTCAAGATACTCAATATGGGGCGCAGATTCTGCCCCAGCCCGTTCGGCGACCATTCTACTCTGAGGCTCTGCCCCAGCGAGGAGCCTGACCTCGTGGCCTCCCCATTTCCTACTCCGTCGAAAACAAGGCTCTCAGAGGCATTGGAAACAGGTAGACTAACACCAGCAAAGGCGCACAGCGGGCCGTTGATGGCTGGATCTGGGCGAATGATGCCACTTGTTGTGAGAGCAAGAGTAAACTGTGGCTGGAAAGCGTCATCATCGGGGGCGTCTTCTGGCACGTTTCCTGGCCGTGGGTACTCAGGCAAGAAGATATGAAGAGTGTCAGCTGTGACAATAGCCAGTTCCGCATCGCAGGACCATGCTATTGCGTGCGTTGCAATAGGACGTGCTCTAAGCTCTAGCGGCTGCAATGGTCGAGCCTATTCATCATAGTTAGGTCTCAAGCGTCTTCAATGGAAGCTTTGCATCATGTGTATGTCCATTTTAGTCACAGTACAATAGAAGCACTTGGAGGGCTAATTTGAACCGAAAGATACGCAGGATTGCGCTCATGTGCTCTTTTGCGCTTAGGAGTCAAACTTCGTGCAGAACTCACTTTGGAACGATCCATGTCTTGTAACGAAGCAGCTTACGGCACAGACTGAAGTCCTGTCACTTCAGCTCCATTACTCAGACCCCATCATTCAAGCTGCGCAATCATCAGAGCTGCCGTTCAGCGACTTGTCGATTGAACTCGCAGGTGCTTAGAGGACACCCGTTTCCATCCCCAACAGCGAGGTTTGTTTTTGCTGACTAAGGCAACTTTGAATGCTGATCATCCAAGACCATGTAGGAAAATCCAATTAACGTGAGAACATAGTGTCGACATCATGATTCGTGACCTAGCTTATATGGAATCTGGACTGAAATAGATACATAATTAGGTTTATAAACACGTGTACGCAATGCAGCCTCCATGGAGCCGAATCAGCAACCCTAAATGTGACATTAAACGCCGTCGCCGACTTTTCCTATCTAGCGAAACATACCTTACCAACCAGTCATCTATGCGCTTCCGACCCCATTACTCTCGATGCCTCAATTTCTTGCTTCTGCTCATATTTCCAAAAACGACCCCAAGGCCCATAACAACCCGCAGCCTGCGAGGGCTGTCGCGCCGACAACCTTCTTGCTCCACCAATTGTTTTCAGTTAGAACTGTTGCACTCTGCATCTTGGTGACGGATTCATGCGGAGCCTCCATGGGCATAGATGTTGTGTTTTTGCGAGCAGCATCATCCTCCGCCTCCTTCTCTCTGAGTAAAGTGATAGTCCTACTCAAAGAAAGCAACTGCTCATCTAGTAGAGAACTAGCGTCTCGGTCCACTTCAACGTTCTGGATGTTGCCAAAGAAATCAGTGATCAAACGACTTCGGGCTTCCTCGGCACCGCCAGGGAATAGGTCGTATCGGACTCCGGCGTGCGAATGTATCTTCTCGTAGTCATAACTGTCAAAGAGCTCCCCCACAGTCTTGCGACTGTTCAGATCCTTGACTTGATTCTCCAGGAATTCCAAGTTGTAGTAAGTGTACCGATCGATAACCGCGACGCCAACGTCGTTATCGGCATGATGGGAATACGATGACTGGTCGAGCTCGGACGATCCGGTAGCAATAATATTTGGAGAATATAGCCTGCTGTACATGGTGTTCGCTTGGCACGTATCAATCATGAACAATATCTCGTGATATCTGGGTAAAATTCTTTTGGTTAAGAGCCGTAATCGGGTTTTCTTGTGCTACTGGGATAGCCAGCGATTGTCACTTCTCTTTACGTACCTCTTTTTCTCCCACATTTGTTGAAACGCATCCGCAAGATCAAAAGAGCCTATTTCTTCAGCATCCTGGAATTTTAAAAACTCGTTGCCGCCGTGCCCAGTCATGTAAACCAGAATATTGCTGCGCTCGTCTGTCAACAAGCGTTTGCTGCGGGGCATCTCGTCGCCAACGCGATCGGTAAGAAGACGAATGAAATTTTCGACCGTGACTTCGTACCCACGGTAGTCAACCTCAATGTTGTCTCCGTAGAGATCGACAGCGCGATCTGAATTACTGTACACAGTGCCGGGAAATGCATTGCGCGGGTTGCAAGCCATGTCGTCAGGAAGCATGAGGATGATTTGCGAGTCAGGAATGCCGAGCCGCTTGACGGTTCGATAAATGGAGAGGACGTTTGCGAGGTGACGATAGTTGAACCAGAATCGCGACGTACACACCAGGACTGCCCAGTTGCTGGTGTGCTCAGAGAGGACAGCCGATGCAAATATGGCCACAGCCAAGACTGCAACTATCTGCAGGTGCAGACAGCTACGTAACATCTTGGCTGTCGTCGAAAGCATCTCCTCGAAGAGCTGTTATACGTTCTTTGACATCCGAGTATCGAGGCGTGATCGTAATCCAAAAAAACGAAAAAGAAAAGAGCGAAATAACGAAGGAAGAAGGAAAGAAAGGAAGGAAGAACAGGTTACCCGGTAGGTTTATGGAATTGAGCTGTTCGTTATTAATCACATTGCGGATACGGTGCTGGAGGTGGCTGACGCGAGTTTGACAGATGACCAGGGCTCCGCTTACATTATTACAAAGGGGAGCGGGGGCGCATTGATGCCATCTGTGACTGCTCCACATTCCCGACCCATTTGCGTTTTATTACCAGTTGACCACACCATGTATGCGTGGTCGTTTCCGCATTTCACAATGTTATGATTATTGGAAGCAGGCCGCTGCTGGAAAAAGGTAAAGGTCTTGGTATCTATCATGCAATGGCCAAAGTGCCCAAGTGCCCATTGGTGTTAAGTGTTTCCACGCGATCAACTCCGTGACATCGTACTGTTTGCTATACCATCTTTATCTTCACCAAATTCCCGCAACTTAAGCTCCCAGATATATTAAACACGTTGCAAGAGTCCCACTCTGCTCGATCTTGCGTTCAGTCCGATTCAATAAAATCCATTTCTTCTTCATTTATCATATAGCTCAAGAAGGAAGAGCTAAGATGCCCTTCACCACAGCAGGGGCATACGCCTTCGTCATCAGTCTCCCATTCAGGCTCAGCAATCTCGTATCCCCCGGCTCGGGAAAACTGCACCCAATTGCGTTCCTCGCTTTCTCGCGAGATGGGTACTCGTTTCCAAATGACCTTTTCTTCATCACGAGATGACATGGGGTGGCCCTCTTCTGGAGGCACTGGAGGCATGATTCCTAGTCGTGGATGAACGTGTCTGTGACCAAAGAAGTCATCATCGTCTGACTCCTCGGTATCGTCATAATCAGTTTGAGTCTTGTTCTTCGATGCGCGCACTACGCGAGCACACCACTTTTTGCCCGACAGCCGTTGCAGGTATTTTTTATGAGCGATGTAGGTCGCAGAGCCGTCCAAGTAAAGACCTTCGTCCTTGAGCATACCGCTCAGCTCCGCTGACGCCTTCATTCCAGCATCATCAAAGGGCATGCCAGTGATCTGAAGCTCGTTGAGCGTGCATCCAAGCTCGTGGGACGCAATCTCATGCAGTTCTGAGCCCGAAAATGGTAAGAGGGTCTCAGAGAAATTCACAAGATCTAGACGAAGCGTTAAGAGGGATGGAAGGAGGCGAGGGCGAGGGCTGTGCTTGTCCTTATAAGACGGCTCATATGGAGCGCGAAGTGCCATCAAGAAGTCCGCAATTTGAGACCAGGTGTAACAACGAAATCCGCCTCTGATCAGAGGCGGTTCTTTCGGACGCAATCGAACATTGAGAAGCTGATCCTTCTTCAGATCAGGGTGGTATCCTCGCTCCAATTTGTGCTTACGGCGCTGGTCGTCATAGTAGCGGGCAATAACTCTGAGATTAACACGAGTGATCTTGTTCCGATACTCGGCGCTCAACTCGGAAAAATTACGGAGTGCTTCTGGAGTTGTGAAGACGAAATTGTTAGATTCCCATAAATACCGAGTCCCTTCTGCGTGAAGTGCTCTGCATGTTGCTAGAAAGTGAATGGCGATTTGATTGCCGCGAGCACTCTCAGCGTCGGATAAATTTTCAGGAACAAGACGTGACAGAGGATCGATGACTGGGTAAGGGCTCTGCAAGGCGTATTTCAGGACTCTGAGAATGACTTCAGTTGGCAGACTAGGGCATCCCAGTTCATGCGAGGACATGGAGGAACGAGTTCGTCTCCGCGAGGCAGGATTCTGTTGTGCCATATGCGCTTGAGCAATTGGAGACCAGGCTATACCATTCTCGCGTAATATCCTCTTGAGTCTCATGTTCTCCTCAGCGAGGACTAGATTAGTGCGTCTAAGTGGATGGTTGTAGGAAGCCTTGGCCTGTTCTTCCCGGTCCCGACACTCCCAAGGGAATGCTGCCTAGAGCAAAGTTAGGTTTGGATGAACCTTTAAGCCAACAAGGATGAGAGCTTACATTCGCCAATCCAGCCATTATTAGATTTGCTGAGGTATTTTGGATAAATTGGTGGCTCCAAGCTTCGCTGCAATTCAAGAGCAAAGGATACTGGATGTCCTCCAGATTCGAGGATAGATTATTGACGCAACCTCAGACAAATGTGGTATTTTTTTTTTTAAAAAAAAAAAAAAAACAGACAGAGAGACAGAGACCCAACCAAATCAGGCGTTCCCACCCTATCTCGAGAAGTGAAATTCTGAATGTTGGCAGTTGGCATAAAATGTGAAGAATAGATCAGCTCGAGACCTGCGAAGGCAATCCAGGTGCCATGAAAATTGGCCGTCAGCTGGATACAGCTGGGTGAGGTAAAAGGCGAAGTGTCCTATCCGCACCTGCCACTTACGACCGACCACCTGGATGTTTCAGATCAAGGACAAAATTTCCACACCCGAGTGACGTCGTGCGCTGCTTGCTCAAGAAGGACGAGTAGTCGTGACACAAGAACTGGTCGATTGGGACGACTTCGACAGGTCGGCATGGATCTCACAAGTTGCGAGTCCCCGCACAGATAGGGGCAGATGACCGCGTTGAGGAAATATACCTACCTAGGTAGATAGGTAGGATCTCTGACTAATGGCCGAACCACAGGGACGTTGGGGCAAATACTAAGGCAGAGGCCAGGCAGGATCGCACAGCGAGGAAGATTAACGAAGGTGGTGTAGGACGCCGGTTTGAGAAGGAGAGTTTGTGCCTAAAGGGAATTGTTCGCATCTACAGAAGGCCCGGGTGGTTGCGGCAGCCAAATGTACTAGTTGACCTCAATTTCGGTCCATTGACAATGGACACAGCGCCGTCAGCTTCGCAGTGCTGTCCGCTCCACCTCACTTACCACGCTCCGACGCAAATGCACGCGGGGCAGGTGCGGGAACCTCACCGACGACTTTTCTGGCTGGCTGTTAACGTTACCGTCCCGTCCGATAGTTGTATGCATCGCCAACCGGACATTGAGAAGGAAAGTGGATATTGGGCGATAGTTTGTCGGGGCTTACGATCACGTGATCAGAAACAGTACACAGACACCCAGGTAGTTAGCGGGTGTCCTTTACTCAGGGGAGTAAAGGAAACACACAACAGCCCAGCCTTTCTGCAGAGGCAAACACTCTAGCCCCAACGCACATGATTATTTCTTGGCAATTCTAGACTATCGGCTTGTTAAGGGCTCCGTCTGCGTTCCAGGCGGCAAGCCTTTACATCTCTATCTCCTTTAGCGAGTGCGCGAAGTTCAGGAGTTAGTTCTGCCTAGAAATTGGTATACGAAGATACCACCTTTCATTTTGGGTTTAGTTGCTAATTAGTTACTGTGCGTGCAAAAAAATTCCGTTTCTGCGCGTCCATGCACTCGACAGGCTTACCTGCTGTTGCTGTTTCCATTTAACCTTTCTTATCCACTGTACTCCGTAGCCAAGGCGACTTGCTTTTGGTCATTTCGGTCATTTCGTTCGTTTCGTTCGTTTCGTTTATGCTGTTCATAAGACCCCTTTTTGTGTGCTGACCACAAGATAGAGCCCCTAGCGATAATACACGACGCTCCTGAAAGGGGCACGCAGGGGACGAATTTCATGACGTGTCCCGCAGTCCATTGCTCTCCTTAAGACCTGTCGTGTAACTTGTCCACCCCTGGCGGACTTACTCATGAACAGGTTGTATAATCCGTGTATACATGATAACATGAATTATAATGGCGCTTCTGTTCTCCATCAACTTGGCAGCAACTTGCGTTGGGCCCTTTGTTGGAAAGCATGTGCCGCCCATCTTGGTTGCAAACGACGAGTCCGACTACCCGGAAGGTTTGTTCGCTCGCGGCACGGCCTTCAATATTAATCCTGTTCGGTGACGTGACACCATCAGCGTCCAATTCTCATCGTCCATACATCCCAGTCACTGATTTCAAAGTTTGCACTTGATCTTGAGCTTCCAGTGCTGAGGTTTTAATGTTAAATGTTCATCAGCAGTCTTCAATTTTGCCCCTCACAGCTGCTTGCCATATTCTTCTCTCCAGATCTTATCCCATTTCTCCTTGTCCACAGCAAACTCCCGGACATAGTCGTGTTCAAGTTCGTGTGTCCGCCGTCCCAGTAGCACGAGGCTGTGAAGAGGCGGACCGAGTTCGTCATCGGCGGAGCATAGTTCTTGTAATGTGCCTGCCACGAATTTCTCGGTTTTCCCGCCAACACGAGCGGCACCGATGGCTAAACTGTTTTGACTGTAGACGCCCTCCTGCTTTTCATTTTCAATCTCAAGCATTTGCTTCGCACACTGGCCGACAGTCATGTATCGAGGAGGCTCATAGATCTGCCTCCCTCTAGCCATGTTCTCCAGGCTCTGTTCCTTAACCTTGATGTCGACCAGCACCAATGTATGCAGACCGATATTGCGGTTCTCCTTGATCCTATCATAGAATGAAGCAGGCTTCCACGTCTCTGTAAAGAAAACCATCGAGACAGTCTGTCCAAAATTGTAAAGTTGCAAGCCACAAGCGCCGATGCCAGACA
The DNA here is from genome assembly GCA_000729835.1 of Atkinsonella hypoxylon. Classification (NCBI taxonomy): domain Eukaryota; kingdom Fungi; phylum Ascomycota; class Sordariomycetes; order Hypocreales; family Clavicipitaceae; genus Atkinsonella; species Atkinsonella hypoxylon. Next base: position 142,957 of record JFHB01000012.1, on the reverse strand, counting down.
TGATGGAGGCGTTGGGGACGGTTCGAACGGGTATAGACAATTCTCGAGCTCGAATTACAAGATCGGCGTGCGTGGTTGCTCTGCGAATCAGTCAGTATGTAATTCATCAGTCACTAACTAGTCGAGAAACGTGATTCGTACTGACCCGAAAGGATCACCAACGACGCAGAAGGCCACATCTTCAGTTTGGGCATTGCGCAAAATCTCGTCGCTGTTTGACTCGACCATTTCTCGATCCGCAATTGTGATTGAGCGACCATAGTAGCTCTCCTATGCCGATGTAAGCCAATTGAAGCCAATTGCTAGAAATAGCGGACCGCTGAATCGTACCAGCACAGACTGATCTACCAAGAGAATGCTTGTGTAGGCCTCCAGATAGACCCTTGAGGCTTTTTTTACGATCTCGAGGCCTTTGACAGTGACATCGGTCTCGTCTGAGAGACCGAGGCCAACCAGGTACAACATGGCGTCTAGAGTCAGGGTTTGCGCCTGCTACTATGTCAAGAGCTTGTTGTTTGGCAGTGCGAAGAAGGAAAACTGCCCCTCCGCGGGGTTGTTGGTTGAATTTGGAGCTCCACGCCATGAGCTGCATCAACTGCATGTTCAGCTGAGAGATGACGCAATGAAGACCATAGAACTGGAATTTGGGTCATTTCAGGCAAACATGTGGTATGTGCGCATATAGCCACGTGGAATAGACTCTTTCGTCGTATATTTATTATGTAGATATTTTGTACCTCTGTTCGTGGTATATTCCGGTCGCGATGGCGGGCATGCCCCACTCATTCCCAGTCGACCTCTTCCATTCCTTTTGAGCCTTCTTTAGTGTCGAATGTGCCACCAGCAACACGTGCAAGGCTCATGAGGAACAGACGACGACTTCCGTGAGCCTTCGCCATGTCAGACTCGAAGAAAGGCGGTGCCTACGGCGCGCCAGCCGGCGACACCGACTTCCGCAAGAAGTGGGATCTAGACGAATATGCAGCGAAAGCCAAAGACCGCGAAGCCAAAGAGAAAGAAGAACGCAAGGCACGATACGAAGCCAAGCTTGCCGGGAAAGCATACCACAAGCCATTGACGGGCGATGAGACCTACACCACAGCCAGAAGAAATGTCATCGACCTCACAGCTCAAGTGGGCAAGACCCAACTTGTCCCTGCTGGTGCCGGTGTCGGAAAGCGAGGTCGAAGTGCAGGATTCTACTGCGAGGCCTGCGATCTCACTTTCAAGGACAACATACAGTTCATTGAGCATCTGAATACCCCGCAGCATCTTCTCAACACTGGTCAAACGATGGAAGTCAAGCGCGCGACGGTGGAGGAGGTTCATGGGCGAATCACCTTTTGGATCCGCAAAAAGGAGGAATTAGAGAAGGAAAAGGCCACGAGTTTGAAAGAAAGACTGCAAATCAGGGAAGAGGAGCGGGAGAAGGAGCTGGAAGAGAGACGGAAACGCAGGAGAGAGGAGGCTGAGAAGAGGAGGCTGGAGAAGGAGGAGGCGGCCAAGGTCAAGACTGAGTATGGCGATGATGTACGTATTGAAGGCGAGCATGACGAAGATGATATGATGGCTCAAATGGGCTTCAAGGGTTTTGGTACATCGAAGAAGTGAGCGCACGGATGATTAGGTTGAGGTATGAATCAGGATCGCATATGATACCCCTATGTCACCATGTTATTTTTTGCAATAAGAGGACGTTCTTGACCGTCAAGAATTCTGTGAACACTTTGGGAGCAAATTTGACAGTCTAACGTCTTATTTTCTAGATCCACATCAGCGTCCCTTTGAACTTGCCCCCTCTGGGCATTGAAGAAGACTGACTCAGAAATATATCAGCACGCTTTCCCGATCAACCTGACGCTCCCCAGCGCCCATCAACGCAGTTACTGCTCATAAATTTTGGGAAGGATACTCATACATGAGTCCAACTTAAGCAAGATGGTCCCAATCAACAGGTGCCACCTATTTATTCGGCCAACTGGCTGCTCAAGCAAGTTAAAGTATATTGTAACTTCTACAAAGTTCTTCGCATTGCTAGTAAAAGGTCAAGTCTCTAAAAATTCGATTAGCAACAAGAACGATCTAGCTTAAGGGGGCGTTACCTACCAGCTACAGTCGCGCAGCATCCTGGAATATCTGTAGAGGCTACCAACAAGGTTGGAAAGCTGACAGTTGCACTGCTAAACGCAAATCTTGCCCAAAATGAGACGAGAGCATACGTTGTTTTACAAGGGCCATGACACCCGTTCAGAGGGTAAGAGTTGATCTGACTTGGGGACAGTCGCTCAGCACTCCCGTTTGATTCCTTAGTCCGGATCCCTAGATCATACGATTCCTTATATGCACATTAGTTGGATGTTTTCCCGGAGAAGTCCAAACTATGTTCCCTAGTGGAGTTACCGACGGCCTAATCAGCCTTTAATGGCACGGATCTTGTTCCAAGTAAACTCACTGAATGATATGAGACACGAGCTATATTGAAGAAATTTCAAATCATCGCTGGCTTTACTATTGTGGAGCTTATATATCCTTATTGTTCCGTAATAGCCAAGGCATCAACCTCAGTATCACCTGTGTGCCAGCTGCGGAGGCCTCGTGCAACCGACGGCGCTCATAGCCAAAGGTATAAGAATGGCTTCTGCCGTGATTCTTGAGTTTTCAACTTTTCCCCTCTCCTCGCATCGAGCCTTTCACAACACAAGTCGCAAAAGTTCTGAACATTTGGCCTTGTCCACGCTCTATACACATTCATCACAGCCTAGCCCACCCCCTTCACTATTTTGGTGAGATTGACTCCTCTGAAGAAGAATGCTGCATATTCATATGGCAGTGATATCTTAGACTGAGACGAATATGTCTGCTACCAGGGAGCCACCTTTTCCCCTTCACAAAATTGTCTGGGACATTGAATACGATTGTAAAATTAGAGGACCCTATCATCCTATGGAGCTACTTGACCATGAACATCACAGCCTATACAAACTCCGCCACTGCACCTTCGATTTGCTGCGCAAGCAAACCATTGACATCTTTGACATTTCCGATGAAGATTCTCAGTTCAGCTACGATGCCGAAGTTGAGATGGAGGGTCTGAGGGTCTTAGGCAACATCACCGATCAGTATAGTTAGAATCTATTCGCTAGAACGGTTCGACCCCTCGCCGAAACCGCCAATCTGCCAGAGTTGATGACAATCCATCTGGTAGCTCATGACATCGACAAGGGTGAAGAACATCCCATGAGCGAGACCGACTGCGAGCCTGAAGAGACTGAAGAGTCTGAAACGCTTCGGGTAAGTCTCGACGCTCTGAAGTTTCACATCCATGAATCTGATCCAAGTGCTTGTGTACGTACTACTGTAATGATTCTAATTGAGATTTTCAGGCTTCTGGAGTATGCTGATAGTAGACCTACCAAGCTGCTTCACTTCTTGCGACTCTCTGCAATGGAGTTATAACCACTGTGTCTTTTCTTTAGCTTCAGACTACCTCGAAATCGTTACAAGAACGGGCTAGCCATAGTTTGCTAGATTTTTTTCAGCGGGAACAAAGTTGATTTTTATATGGTGTGCACTATATCCAAAGGAGGATTCAGAACGGACGGCGCCATGGCCGAAGTAGAGCAAATCGCTTCCTTTAGGTACTAATAAGAACACGCCGTTAATCATCGCTTGCTTCTATACTTTCGGCAAATAAGCATCCACATTCGTGAAATAACGCCTGGCCATGGGAAAAGCCGACGGCGTCAAGATCTGCGTTTCCGAAGGCGAGGAGGGAGAGGCTCGTTTTGAGACAGGGGAGTATCAGGAAATCAGATGTTCCGGTGGCCACCTTTGATGGACATGACAGAATCCAAAGCACAATTCAAGTTGCGCACGACAGCCCGTAGTCTGCGCTCGTCACTGCCACTGGGAGTCCCCATACCATTGCTTGGATTGGACCCTCGGAACAACTGACTGTCATACAAGCCATGCGTAGAAGCGTACGCAATTTCCCGATACTGGTTTGCCACGTTGACGACGGATTGTCCGCGATCTGAATCAGTCGTGCGTTCATTCCCAAGCTTTGCCAATGCTTGCTGATGAATCTTGAGTTTCTGCTCCATATAGAAATAAGGACTGGCAGGCTTGACTTTACATGCATCGAAGGTTTGGTCATCCTTCAAATCAACGCCTTGGGAAGGCATTACAACAAGCAGGCCACGAAGTAAACAACCAAGCAATCGAAATGTTTGGCATGTCATCAAGGCGTCAGTCCACGAGGGCTAAGTGTAGCAGGTCTGGCCCTGCTATCTCGAGATGGCCTCGAGAACAGAGCTTTTACCAGACGACTCGTCACTCACGACGATGATCTATGGCAACGTGCCAAGCTCTAACCCAGCCCCTCCGAGGCCATCGATTGTGTCGAGCAATGCTTATTGGCCCCGACCGAGTTGACCGAGAGGTTCAGCATCTGACGTATCGTTCATCTCAAGATACCACTGATTCGTTTCTAGAATTTCGGCTCGAGTGGGACAAAGGACTCGAGATGCCGCCGGTTGAGGACCCAAAAATGAAGGACGTTTGAGGAAAGGAGACAAAAGAGGAAACGAGCAATATTCATGGATAAATGAGTGAACTGATGCCCCTGAATTATTCACAAATCAACTTTGCAGGGTAATTTTAAGCCAATCAGAGGTCTCATTAGGACCTGGTTATAGGAAACTACAGCGGGGTGTGGCTATCCACACCCCGCTGTACGGAGTAGGCAAGGTGCTCTAGGCCTCTCACCCCGCCGTGGCCGCCGCCGTTGATGCACCCTGACCGGCTGGCTCCCCATGCAGCCTGGCAGCAAATCTTGCTGGGCAACGTCATTTATCACCAAGTGGCCGTTGGTGAGGCCTCGACCACGAACCTTGATGCAGCTCACGTGTTGCCCCTGCAAGCCTTCGAGATTGCGATAATAGATTCGGCTGGCGCCACAAGAGGCGTCGCATCACCAGTCTGTCGCGTTGCGACTTTTGTCCTCCAGAGCTCCTGCGCGCAGGCAGCTTGGGGGTGCAGCGCGGGAGACGACAAGCCAATTCTTGTTGGAAGACTGCCGAGACAGCTCTAATCATCTCCATCGGCTGCGACAATGGTTGTTCCATTTCTTCTGTCCGTTCTTGCGGGCATCATCTTTGTTTTCGTGCTCAAATACGGCTACCAAGCTTTGTCGTGGACCGCATCGGCCCTTTGTCGTACGATCCCAGTCCGCTACAAGAAGCCGCAGAACCCCGAGGACAATCACATCCAGATCTTGGTTCTGGGGGACATTGGTCGCAGCCCGCGCATGCAATATCACGCCATAAGTGTTGCGAAGCACCGCAGAAAGGTTGACATTGTCGCCTACAAAGGTACAGCCCTTGCCACTGTTTGCAACTCCCGCCTCCATCCCACCGTATGCTAATCTCGATTCTTTATCAGAAACTTCGAGACATCCTGACCTCATAGGCAATGACCGAGTATCCATGTATGCTCTGGCACCGCAACCAGCATGGATTGCCTGGGGCACGCTTCCCTTCTTCCTCAATATCCCATGTAAAGTCATACAGCAATTCTGGACTCTGTTCTATACCATGATGTGGGCGACACCCCCGGCGCAATGGATCATCATTCAGGTACACTTTCAAGGCCTGAAGCAACAGTGGAAGCAACGGTGACTGGGAAGCTAACCAGAACAGAACCCGCCATCCATTCCGACGTTTCATGTAGCTCTCTTCGTGTCCCTGGTCCGGGGCAGCAAAGTGGTCGTGGACTGGCACAACTATGGCCACACCATCCTCGCCCAGAAATCACTTTATGCCGTGTTTGTCCCGATTTACAAGTGGTATGAGATCATTTTCGGCAAATTCCTCGGAAACGCCAATCTCGCTGTTACGGATGCCATGGCTCGTGAACTCCGTGGTCGAAGATTCAATCTGCGGAATCCCGTCTACACGATGCATGACCGACCTGCAGAATTGTTTCGGCCAATCGAATCAGCAAAAGCGAGACGGGTCTTGCTCGAGCGCCTTCCGGAGACCAAACCCCACGCCAAGAACATCATGGATGGAAGCATGCGACTGATTGTCAGCAGCACGTCGTGGACTCCGGACGAGGATTTCAGTATCCTTCTCGAAGCGCTAGTGATGTATGCAGATCCAAGCAAAGAGGACGCATCAAGAGAGCCCCCGTCTCCTATTCTCGCCATCATCACCGGTAAAGGACCCGAGAAGGAAAAATACCTGGAATTGATCCAGCAAATACAGGACAATGGTCGTCTTCCTGGAATCAAAGTTCTCACAGCTTGGCTTTCAAACCGCGATTACGCCGCACTTCTCGCCTGTGCTGATCTCGGCATCTCCCTCCACAAGTCTAGTTCAGGCGTGGATCTGCCGATGAAGGTTGTCGACATGTTCGGAGCCGGTCTGCCTGTGGCGGCGTACTCTGCCTTTGAAAGCTTCGGTGAACTCGTAAAAGAGGGCCAAAATGGATGCGGGTTCGAGACAGCGTCGCAGCTAAAGGATATAATGCAGAGACTATTCAGCCAGGAGGGCCAGAAAGAGCTTGAAAAGCTCAAGAATGGAGCTGTTAAGGAAGGATCACTGAGATGGGATGAGGAATGGGATCGAGTAATGACGGGACTCATTGGGCTGTCAGACGGTAAGTAGAATGCCGTCAGCACTAACAGACAAAAACCATAGAGGATTTCGCTGGCATGTATCCGCAACAAGATTTTAGTTGCAACAGACACATACGTGAATCGTATGTACCATAGATCATGAACCTTCAAAAAAAAATCGCCATCCATGTAGTCTTGTACCGCTGAAGCCTGATCCATCCCATGACAAAACCTACCAATGCAACGCCGCTGCGCAATGGAACACCGCGCTGTGCTCAGATAGCCTGTCCCTGTCCGGAAACTAACGAAACCATAACAACGCGGACCAAGTCTCCATTCCTCGCCAAAAAAAAAATTTTTTTTTTTAATCCTCTCCCAAGCTCTCCCTCACGCACTTCCTGCATCGTTTCCTAAAGTCCTTGTGCTTCCCCTCTCTTTCCTCACGCAGCAGCATCGCAGCCTCTATATTGGCAGCACTGTCGATATTGGGGTCATGAAACAAGCTGATGACACTGACGAGAATTGTTTCCGGGCTCTGGACAGGACTCCATCGCTCCGAGGCGGCTTCGTACCCGTATTCGTCCTCCTCGGGTGGATGCAAGATTGATATGCAGAGCTTGCCATCCTCGTATATGTTGGGATGGAAGGGGATCGGGTCTTGGAACGTCAAGGAGGGCGGCATGTGAGGGTATGTAGGAGGAAAGACGAGCACGGCGCGGAAGTTGCCTCCTGCATTGATGAACTTGTCAGCACGTGTTTCTCATCAGACCGCTTGCGTTTTTTTTTTTTTCCCGCTCTCGCATCGGGGGTGGGCAGGAGAGTGAGGAATGGGGGCATCGCACCACCGTAGTACTTGCAGTCGTCGTTGATCATGAGCATAACTTCCCATTCGAATATGTTGCTTTCGTTGACGAGCCCGCATGATACGCCTTGGAGGACCTTGTTTGTTTGGATTTCTTTGAGCTGTCGCCCGAGGAGGGACGCAGCAGCCGATGCCATGGTCGTGGACCTGGTTTGTTTTTAATTGGTGGGAGGGCGGCGGGCACAGCGGTGTTGCGTGCTTAATTTTTTCCTTTTTTTTTCCCTTTCTTTTCCCTTTTTTTTCCGGGTTCCGTTGTCTTGGTATTTGGTGGATGGGACAGTTGCACCTTGTCGCGGTACAGAGGAGAGGGAAATGTCCGGTTGGATGTGGTGGAGAAGAGGAAGCTGCCACGCTGGGAGGTTACGAGCTTTCGATGTGGCTAGACGGGTGGAAGCTATTACGGGCAGTTTGACGAAAACGCTAACACAATGTCTCGCTTAGTGGCAGGCAATCCTCAACCAGCGAGTGCACTGACAGAGTACGCCTCCACTTGTATCTTGAACTCTTGTTATACCTGTCGCCAGTTTATCTCTCGTCCAAGCGTGCTCTAACTCTTGACGCACCACCTAGTGTCGCATCCCCCAGCTACTCATATTTCTTGGAAAGTATCGACATCATATTCGTTCAGATCAATAACGAACTCGAACTCTCGAAGGATCGGACCCTCCTGCAGGCGCATGCGTCATAAACATGTGAAACGTGTCTAGGCCTTATGTTGGAGGATGAACGAGATGCGTGGAGCTGCCCGGGGGATTCTGACAAGGGGAGGTGTTTAGTGAAGAAGGTGAGACGGGAACTTTTGTGAAAACGCAGTTGATAACTTGAGGAGCGCTTGTTGATACGCTGTCATATCTTCATTTGACAGGGACAGCTGTGTACGGCTGGCGGCCCAAGTGCCTTCAAGTGCCTTCCTTGATCGTAGTGACTGTCAGATCTTTCCCCACAAACAAACAAATGCAGGCATTACATTAACTTAGTTTTCAAACGAATCCAAGAATCCTAGATTTCTGAGCCAGAAATCTCCTTTGAAGCTCCCGAAAGTTATCGTCATAAAGTTGTTGTTCCTGTGGGTCATGAGCCTAGTACTAGTATGATTCGTCAATCGTAGGAGAAAGTCCCACATATCTATATCTATTTCACATGATGACGATTCGAATCACGTTGCTGAATTTTGCCAAGGAAATCCATTTGATGCTATTTGCAAACGCCATCGCGCAGGAGATGCCGGCAACGCAATGAAGTCCCTAGGACTGAACCTGATCTGGACCTTGATTCAGGTTAAATAAATGGTCAGGCCCCTGTTGAAGATGCCAATCCAATCGGTGCTCCGCGAATAAGCTGGGTGCCTCGGCTCCCACAGCCTCAAGTTCTCAACCACCATCCGGGTGGCCAGCAGGTGACTTCTTGCTCCCCGTTCATTTCTGGCTTAGTTAGACCATTTTCCAGCTGTCCAAGTCAGAGCGATAATGAAGGGCATCGAGATCAAAGAATATGTCAAGGTACGCCTCCCGTCCAAAACCAACATCACCATGTCCGCAGGCTAACCACCACGGTGTATTGCTCCAGAGCCCGAAGGAGCTCAAGGTCACAGAACTGCCAGACTTAGTCCCCAAGGATGACGACTACGTGATTGAGGTCCGCGCTGCAGCCACCAATTTCTTTGATGTCCTCCAGATCGCGGGCAAATACCAGAATCAGCCACGTACGTACTGCAAGGGAACCACTTCGCCGCGTCATCAGTCTGACTCCTAACACCATGTAGCTCTACCCTGGATCGCCGGCGCCGAGTTCGCCGGCGTCGTTGTCTCTACCCCCAAGGTCTCCCAAAACCCCAAGTTCCCCAAGGGAGCTCACGTCTTCGGTGCCTCACAAGGAGCGTATGCCACAAAGTGCGTAGCGACGGAGGCGTCTATGCTGCCTGTGCCGGAAGGCTGGTCTTTCACTGAAGCCGCTGGCCTGTTCGTCACCGCTCCTACTAGCTACGGAGCTTTGGTCGTCCGAGCCAACGTGAAGAAGGGAGACTACGTGCTTGTTCATGCTGCTGCGGGGGGCGTCGGCCTTGCGGCTGTCCAAGGTACGGGACATGTGCGGTCCTTGCAAGCTTGACCTCGAAGACCAAAACTGACGGAGGATTGATTTATTTTTTCTTCTCAGTCGCCAAGGCATTCGGTGCTACAGTAATTGCAACTGCCTCTACGCCGCGAAAACTCGAAGTCGCCACGTCCTTTGGCGCAGATCACGTCCTCGACTACAAGAATCCGGATTGGCCCGCCAAGGTGAAGGAGCTCACACCCAAGCGTCGTGGCGTCGACATTGTCTTTGATCCTGTTGGCCTAGTGGACAAGTCCACCAAGTGCACTGCTTGGAATGGCCGGATTCTTATCGTCGGGTTCGCCGGCGGAGCCATCGAGAAGGTCGCTATGAACAAGGTCCTCTTGAAGAACATTGCGCTCGTGGGCATTCACTGGGGTGCGTACAGCATCAATGAAAAGGAGACCATTCCCGTCGTGTGGAAGGGCATCACAAAACTCGTTAAAGAGGGAAAGCTCAGGAGCACAGAGTTCACAGACGAGGAGTTTGTAGGGCTGGATCGAGTCAAGGACGCGCTGGCCGCTCTGTCAGGACGCGGAACATGGGGCAAGGTGGTGGTTAAGGTTCCTCAGGAAGGCAACAGCCGATTGTAAGTTCAATGTAATGGCATAGAGTGGTTCGATCTAAACGAACAGGCATACCAAAATCAGTTTTTGGATATACTCCAGTGCTGAGCTGCAATGAGGCGAACTGGCCAAACGAGGTTACCCAGAATCACCGAGACACGGGAATTTATGCACGTAGCGCGGCATAGGGAACAAGATTTTTTCTGACATAAATGCATTCCTATTACCATGAAACTAACGAACATTTATATACATATAAAAGCGTATCTCTTTAGCCCTTCCCTTCCATTGGCTTATGCCTGAAAGAATGAAATTAAGGCTATGATTTAGAATACAGAATTAGCATATGACTTTCAATCCTTACTGTCGTCTGACAATTTAATGCTACACACTGTTAATCCCGCGTCATTGGCGTCACTAGGAGATTCATCGGTTGAGATTGGAACCAACCTAGCTTCAGCGATTGCACGGAACATAGGCTTTAGCTCTGTACAATCAAATGTGTTGACGTTGGCCTCACCCCAGTTTTTCTTTAGGAAGCTTTCTTTCCCAGGGGTCACGATAAATATGATGCCATTTCATAGCATCATGTATCAAAGCGATGAGCCTTGTTTTCATTGGCACAGGGGGAAGTTAGCGACGTGATAGTAGGGGAGTAATAGAAAACTTGTAAATTACGTCTGTAAGCTATACAAGAATGACTTGCGCACTAAGGGGCAGCACTAGTGCTGCGTAGGCTAGGGAAGGGGTTGCGCGCCCTGCATACATGCTTATCAAGGCTGCAACTAGAATCTGTACATCTTTGCCCACAATGCTAAGCTTTAACGTTACTTCTTCTGCATAGAGACTCGCCCGCCTTCGCTATTCAATTGCCCGCGCTGCTGTCCCTGCCTCTGAGGCCTCAGCTGCCCACTTCGAGGTTCCCGCCGCGCCCGCGGGGGCATCAATTTCCCACCGGAGAAAACAAATGCACCACTGCATCTAGCTAAATCAGGAATGGTCACTTTTGGTGTGCTTCCTACCTAAAAGTACTCTAGGGGTTTCTTGTCGTGCTTCTCTTTTTCCCCTTCTTTTCTGTTTCCCTCCGTTCTATAACTGGAGAAGTATGTTAGCGTACTAACAACATATAAGCCGGGGTTGACTGCTTCTAGCGCTATAATAATACGTTAAATTAAAGTCTTTTTAAGCAGGTCCGCTATATCGAGCTCACTAGAAACGAAGCGATCCTACAGATAAATTAGTGGTCGCCAATTTATATATAGGATCGCTTTGTTTCTAGTGAGCTTAGCATAGCGGACCTGTTCCAAAAGACTTTAACTTGACAGATTAATATAGCGCTAGAAGCATTTAACCCTAGCGTATATATTGTTAGTACGCCAACATACTTTTCCAGTTATGGAACGGAGGAAAACAGAACAGAAGGGGAAAAAGAGAAGCACGAAAAGAAACTAGGGGCGGTGCGAGGTCAGGGCACACTCCCAGATCGGCGCGCTGGACACGAAGGTATAGAGGGCGAGGGCGCGACAGGACTAGACAAAGTCCCCACTGGCACAGCGAGGGGTGTTGTTGTTAGCCACGGGACCTCGCGACGCGGGGGACGCGTCGGCGTGACATGCTCCAAGTAGGCCGAGAAAAGTTGGCGCGAGACCTGATTGGCACTCGCGACCTCCGGACGGAGCAGGGACATCTCCTGACGCATTTCGCCAGCGAACCCCTTAGGGAAACCCTAAGGGACGGGAGCGGGCGCGGGCGCGGGAGTCGAGAGCACGGAGACGGGGCTCATGTCCATAGGGACAGGCGAAAAGTCCTCGAAGGCCGAGGAAGGCACCACGGGGGCGGGACGTCGGGACGCGGGGGCTTGGGGAGTTGCAACGGGGGCATAGGCAAAAGGCGCAGGCGCGGGTGAGCAATATCACGGACGTCATTCATTATGTCCTTGTCAAGATTATTAGAACCTTCGTTAGGACAGCTGAACGCAGCTTGATAGCAAGCATACCAAATGTCAGCGGGAATTGCCAGCATGGCTCATCGCGGATAGATCCGAGAAAGGGTTCGACGAGAGGCTTAAGAGAAGCTTGAACGTCTACCAGGATACAATTTCAGAACACGGAGTGCCTGAGGGCAGTAACTGAGGCAGAGGGAATAGTGACATCAATGCGGCAGATCTTGCCGTATTCAACGATCGCCCCAAGGTGGTGTGCATCTTATTAATGTCTGTCCATTCAAGTCGTATTTCTCGGCGAAATCTTTGACCCTATTCTACTTTTTGAGTGGAGCTCGCAAAGGTCAAGTCGTACGAAGGCTTGTCAGAATGAGGCAACCGTTTGGCTAAGAGGTCGAAATTATCGTAAATGTTGTAGGAGTTGGTTTTGATCTCGCCATCCCACAAGGGGAAGAGCAAGGTTGCAACATTGAGTGACTTAATGCCATTGTACGAACATAGAGCACAATGAGGTATTCTGGGATGAAGTCATGGACGAAGATCTCCGCAAAGTCGTGGATGACTGGGACCTGACTAGCACCGACTCTGCGAAGGTAGTCTGGGTGACGGCCAGGTAATGGTTTATTGTCTTTCAATATAATCGCTTTGCCCATGTTGATCCCACGGAAGAGCTTTTGTAGATTCTTGGTACGATCAAGTTTGGCATCGTCTGATTGCTCTTCGTTATCTCCAGACTGATTTTGATTATTGTCGGATTGAGCTCGATCTTTCTGACCATCCTTGCCTTGTCCCCAGGTGCCTTGCTTACTGGACTGGTCCTGTCCCAAGGTAGAGTCTTCTTTCAGCGTTGGAGAGGGAACAGCAGGTGCCTCAGGGAAAAAGGATTGGGGGAAGTGACGGGTTCATCAACCACTGGCTGCAAACGCTGCAGTCCAGAGTAATGATTGGGCATCGTGGGATCAAGACGGTCCACCATGATCCAAGTTATGTTTGGCATGGAAACGAGGAAGACCTAGCGAGGTTCACAAAAGACACCGAGGCGGTAAGTAGAGGAGGTGACGGAGTCTAGAGCGAGAGTGCGCTGGTCGACCAGAAAATTGTTCGTAGGCATCTCTGGAAGTTGCATGTGACGAGTAGCCTGCCCACTACTTTTTTTTATGATATTGATCATGGATCTGGTAGAGGGAACTTGATAGCTGGCTTCATCTTTACGTTGAACCTTGAGACTGTGGGCGAGTGCACGAGCTCCGCATTTCAGTTCTTTGCCAGAGACATGAATCTTCTGGTATCCATCTGGAAGTCTCGTTCAAAGAGCGAGTAGGCTTCAGGACTAGCCATCTTCCCAGAGAATTTTATGGTGGTGTGGTAGTGAGTTGTAGTAGTATAGATCTGATGTTGCGGGGTTGAGATAGTGAAGTTGCTTAAGAACAAGAAGAGATGATGTTCTTTGTCTCAAATTTGATAAGGTTTGATAAAACGACCAGAAGGGACGAAGGGTAGGAGAAGGGTGCAATGTTATGAAAATTTCTGGGAAATACCAGCTGGCCGCCAGCTGCCAGGACTGCCCACCACACTTCAGTTCCAGGTGAACGACAGGTGATAATGTTCCGAAATATGTAGTCAATATGTATTGAGAGAATAAAAATGATTTCATTGTCATGCCACACGGGCATACGACAACAATGGGGGCCTTCTGCTACTAGAAATAATCCAGGTGTCGTGTTTAGATAGGCATTGCGCTATGATCTGAGGAACATCCTGCCGCAGTATTGATTCTGGTTACTATGCATTGTAGTCGTCAGAGTAACGAAGGCAGCGGATCTCGGATTGACATCTCTTCCCAAGACCAAGCATTGCGACGATTTAATCTGCATTTGGCCGCATTCGCTTTGCAATGGATCTGGGGGCAAGGCTGTGCCAGTGCCTACCGGTTCCAAATGTTCAATGTTGCTTTCCGGGTGCCACTTGAGACATAAAAGAAGCGATATCTCGTAACGCAGAGAACTATTGTTCTTTGTGGACGGCCCTGCTAGGGAATCTGGCTGAGAGACATTCAGGAGGGCATCGCACGTTCAGAATCCGGGTGCTTCTTAATGCCACTTAAGAAAGCCAGTGGACGAAGAAGATCGAGGCAGCGAGCTGTTTCCGGGTGGCCTTCATCGCCATGCACCAAGCGAGAGGCGTTTGGGGCTAGAGCCCAAGGAAGGCAAACGCGCTGATGCCCGTCATGAATGTTACAGGGTGCCGATCCCTTGATTCGGTGAAAGTAGTCAGTTCCATTGCTGTTACAGGGGGTGGCTGGGGAGACAAGAGCAGACGTACAAGATAAACTGAAGGAGATTAGACGGCCAGATTGGCAAGGACTAGCGTTCGAGAGAGGTGCTTTAAATTTAGGGGTTTTTTGGTGTTGAAGGAGGTAGTGTAGTGTTGATTCCTTGTTTAAGGAAAAGAGCTGCTTGTATTGCAGCGGATATAAAGCGTCTTTTGAAGTCTCGTTCGCGTTTTGGAGGGGCTTATTGCCCATAAATGGGAGAAGCTTGAGTGTAGTGACAAAGTTGTAGGTTGGTCTCTCTGCTTAGTCATGATGTGCTCTAGTCGTCTCCAGATATTTAGCACAAATCGAACTCGCTTTAGGGCCGCGACACACCTTGAACACGAAGCATTTGAAGTCTAGCATTGACTGTTGACATTTTTCTTGTTTTTTATTTGTCCCGGGAACATTAGAGTACACTTTTGAAGCTTGACCGTGTTTTTGCCGCTAGAAACACACATGGCTCATGTGGAAATGCCCTGCTTGCTGAGTGTGTAGCAATGGAGACCGTCGTGCTGTCAGATGGCTCGGACGAGGAACTGCACACCTCAGAGACGTCAACACCTCTATACGCACCGAAATCCTCGAAAATCATAGTAGAGCTCCGACCGAGACCAAAATATGTACCTGGAACTGGTCCAAGCCTCCAGCCAGTGGGACTTTTACCGCGCACAACTTGCACAGGCTATATCATCGAGCGAATTCTGTTACCATCGCCAGGCCTAGCTGCCGATGGCAGGCCACTTCCGAAGCGCATGACATATATTGTTGGTTGGCATGACTTGCCAGCGGCCAGCTTGCTGGTTCCCGTCATGGATATCCTCCAATATGTATCACCAAGGGCTTTGGAAGAATGGGAAGCCCTTTTTGAAGCTAAGGTGGACCAGGACCAACAGATTGAAGCCGAATGGAATAATCAAACGCGCAGAGGCATCAACCGGAAAGCTAGACATCGGCCACCGGCACATACTAAAATCGAACAGCCTTCTGCCATTGAACCCGAGCCAGAGCCCCAACGTTCAACTCGACCTATGACCCAAGGACTCAGCTTGTCCACGCCACAAAAGCGGAAGCTAACGGATTTCGAGGGCCTTTCCGACGAGGAGAACAGCCCGTCCGAGCAGATTGTTCGAGAGCTTACAAACGTTTATTCTAATGGAAGTTCCACAGATGCCTGGGACGATGATGAACGACGCTTGCACACGGCAGTCGATGATGTTATGGATCAAGGGAACACTGCAATTTCGACTCAGTACAAACGTCCAATCAAAATTACGCCGGTACCTTTACCTCCGTTCGCACTCAGACAGAATGCCAATGTCAATCCTCAACCGCAAGACAAGAAAACTACGGTTGTGGGTCTAGGAACGAAAAACCAACCCGAAATTGTCAAAGAGAAGGAGGTAATATCACGCTCCGTGGAGGGGGACACATCCTCAAGCGGGCCAATCTCAATAAGTCGAACGCCTGCTAGCTCAAGGTATCTAGACCCTCCGTTCGAACCCGCGGCGAAGAAGCAGGTGGAGCAGCAGATCGCTCCGCCACCTGAATTTGATGTCAGCAAAGATGACGAACCCCTCTGGGACGTTGAGAGGCTAGAGGATATGGCTGTCTACGACGTGGAAGGTCGAGGATATGTGCGGTACTTCCTTGTCCGCTGGACCGGAGATTGGCCTCCCGAGCAAAACCCATCCTGGGAACCAGAAGACAATATTCCGCCTGATCTGGTTAGGAATTACTTGAAGAAGGGCAGAAAGAGACGGGCAAAATTGTCTGCTCATCATAGACGACGAACACAAAAGCAGCAAGGATTTATACCGGAACAGCGGTATAGTTCTGTGAGTCAAGCTTTTGAAGGGGGTTCTTTACAGAGTATACCATCGAACGAGGTACGGCATGGACAACCCGATGAAAATTGGTTGGATAATGAGGTGTTCATTGTTGACTAGAGAATGCAGGACACCGTGCGAAATGGAAAGGAAACCCCAGTCCCGCTACCTCCATCGGCGTTTTTATTATTAAAGAGAGTCAACAACATGAAATCTAATTAGCGGGAAGCATTGTGATTATGGGAGAGAATTGATGTAGCATCTTGGAGTTCCAGGACGAGTGGCATTCTTCAATGGAATGACATGTCTGTGGAGTTTGGGGCATGAATTTGGCGTTGCATGGAAAGGGACCGGTTTTTTTTTTACCAAAGGCGCCATCTTGGCATTATGGCACGATACATATCCGGGAATGGACATTCTTCTCCAAGCCATGCCCTGTGTTTTTCGTCTGGTCTTTGCGGTCCGCGAATTTACCAAGACGTGCCGTGCAATTATTCGCTCCTCGCAGAAAGTAATGATAAGGGAAATGTATCATGTTACCTGTATGTTGCAAGTTATCAGGAGTCAATGCACAGGGCATACCGGTAGCCTGTCGTCGGACACGACTTTCAGAGATATACGCTCGAGTTTAACTTTGTCATTAAATACCTCATTCAATCGTCTCTAGCACGAGATTTCTAAAGCGAGCCAAGTGCAAGTGCAAGCCCCCCTTTTTATTGTCGCGGCAAACCATTTGGCACCTACTTATTTATAATCTTATTGCTCTATAAGTTAGGCACAGCAACACTTTATAACTATATACCCATACTTTACAACTTAGATTTAAACTAGCTTTAAAATAATCTAGGTATATCTAACTATTTAAAGAAATAGGGGTATATGCTTATAGTAACTTAATTCATATTAGTAGTAAAGAATAGAGTTATAACTACGGAAGAAGGTGCTACTATTCCATAGGCTTTATTAAGGTTATCTGTTCTCTATAATATTTATTTTTCCTGTTGCGCTAATAATTTCAAGTTCATAAGCAGTAAGTGCTAAGAAAATTGGGACGCTCCTCACCACATCATGTCGCTTACTTGAACTCCGGAAGGGGTCCCATTGCTTCGCCGCGCAAGCTGCTCCTGGGATGAGGGTCGTGGCATGGTGACCCGAACGGCAGTTGATGCAGCTCGCTCCAACCCGAGAAAGAGTCGCTTGACTGAGTCAAGTTCAAGCTTCGAAATGTGGTCCTGATCGTTCTCAAGTTAGGGGCCTAACTATGGCATCTAGTACCAAAGACATACAGTTGGGTATATCATATCAACGAGATACATCTTGTGTAGGTGAGGTAAGAATATGAAGCAGTCAGGGTGAGGCCGTGGATTAGAGTTTGCAAGTATGGACTTTCGGTGTTATGGTTCGGTCGTTCAATGGCTGACTTGATATATTGGCGGCTAGGGTGGAATTGATGGCCAGCTCAGGATATTCCATCACCAACGACATCGTAATATAACGTCCCAACCAATTCAAATTAGTCTCCATTACGAATCTTAAAGCTATCGTAACGAATATCTCTACCAACGCACTAGCGAAATCCCAAATTCAGTGTTGTTTTCTCCGCTTCTCCCAAGATAACCCATCGAAAGTTGCCTGCAGCAATGCTCCCAATCCCCGTGACGATATTTTTTTTTGTAAAAAACTCCATAAAAGCACTTTTTTGAGAGGGAGAACCATAGTGCCGCAAGCTATCCGTCTTGAATCATTCCTCGCCGTCCTCGCGCTTGGTGCACCACTCTCGGACGATCGACGGGACTGGCAGTATCTCCAACCCTCGACACCCCCATTCACAGCCGTCGCAACGAGGCACAACCCATGGATCAAGGCCTTGTTCAGAAGCTAGCTGTCGGCGATGCGCCGCCAGCATTCCGTAGCGCTCCCAAGTCCGAAAATTGATCGTCCCTTCCGCTTCGAAATGTGCGTCCCACTCATCAGCCCAATCTGGATCATGGAGCGTATTTGCCATGAGAAGCTTCACATTGTCCTCCTTACTGATGCTCCAACTGTACTTGTGACGCGTGAGGGAGATATTGCTCCCTATGATTCTATACGTCGTATCCCGGAAGTGCCTGCGATCCTCGAGAAACTCCAACACTTCATCGAGTTCAATGCCAAAGTACT
Organism: Atkinsonella hypoxylon; assembly: GCA_000729835.1. Lineage (NCBI taxonomy): Eukaryota > Fungi > Ascomycota > Sordariomycetes > Hypocreales > Clavicipitaceae > Atkinsonella > Atkinsonella hypoxylon. Next base: position 124,577 of record JFHB01000012.1, on the reverse strand, counting down.
CCGCGATCACTTCCTGCCCTGATTTCTCTCGAGGCACCGAGGCTGTCTTGTGGTGATGAAGGCACGGCTCCGGCCCGTAGGTCGGCCAGTCCACGTTGAACGGCTTTTGGTCCCACCTTTTCTGCAAGATACCAGGCTCGACGTATTCTATCAACCCCCCCGTCCTGGTATACAGGTCCTGCATGTCACCCTGAGAAGAGTCGGACACATAGCGCATTTTCTTCCCTGCCGTATCGTACTTAACGCCCAGGCAACCTCGTTCCATAAGCTGATGGGTCTTATCAGCCTCGAAAAGAGACACAAACTCGATGACCAAGTCCCTGCCGTCTTGTAATTCAATGTAACTGATGGCATTGATTCCAATCTTCAAGATGAGATACCAGATGGCTTTTACTGGAAACTCCGGCAGACAGAGTGCTCGTGTAGCGCCTGCGCCGAGGAGAGCATGATTCAGCTCGTTCTGGTACCAAGACGGTGTTGGAACATGATAACCTTTGACCAGATGGTTCACTTGCGCACTGTCTTGGAATCTGAGCCGCCCTTGCTCAAGTTCGGACACAAAGCCGGCGGCGGCGTAGGCGTAGACAAAGTCTACTAGAGCAGTCTTGCATGACTTTCGTCTGCTGACCAGATCATCCGCGACCAAGGCTGAAGTCACTCCTCCATGGCAGCGAATCGCGTTCAGCACTTGCATGATATTGGTGTCATATGGCAGAGAGTGAAGGACCACGCGGCGGCTATGCGACCTGTCTACAAATCCGAGGTGCTGTGACGGAATGAAAAGTCGTGGAAGCTTCGCATCGAGGACATCCTCGTGGTACTGCAAGGTGTACATGGTGGTTTCTTCGGCCTGGATCTCTCCACTTGAGTCGGTTAAGGCGTCCTCATCGCCTGGAGCGGCAACATCCCGAGCCTCGTTGTCGGACGAATACGTCGAGTACACCAGCTCTTCGCTTGTGCTACGACTAGCCTCACCCTCTATGGCTTGTTTCGTCGCTGAGATCATCTTCCGAAACTTGACGATTGCAGAGATGTTGGTTTCCATGGCACTCTGTATGATTGGACTCGTCGCATGTAACGTCGAGATCACCTCGATGCCCGGCAAATCCCTGTTCTTAATGAGGGTCACTGCCTTGTCCTGTGTCGTTGTTAGCGAGTCAAAAGTCTTTTATACCATTTGAAGCATTATGGAGAAGTGAGAGCCTCAATTGCCTTCAAGTAATCAAAACCTCCTAGATCGCGCTTTGTTCGCTCAAGGATGATGTGCATGCTGTAGAAGTGAGCGGATAGCTCTGTGAGCTTCTGGGCGTAGTCATCCATTTCTGCCTGAGGAGCTGATTCGCATGATGCGATCACGTCCTTTTTGCTCATTTTGACTGTTCCATTCAAGTGTGTTGAAAGCTGCCTCCTCTGGGGTTGTGAGCAGAGCTGCGTGCTTGCTATTGATAGCGATGAGTCAAGTCAATGTGTGCTAAGCTCTAATGTTCTAACGATGAGTATTGCATCCGGAGGAAAGAATCATTTAATATATTGACTCTCGGGACTTGTGACGGTTAAAACTGTGAAAATTTGTAGCGGGAGTTGGATTGTGAAGAAGAAGCGAGCTTGAGTGGTGTGCAGCAAGTGAAAGTACAAAGTGAAGGGAAATGAGTAGCGCAGCTCCTCGAAAGCTCACTTGTGAGGACAAGGTAGATAGAGAATCCGAAATGATTTTTGTGAGTTTCTCTGGGTAATTGAGGCAAAATATGTTTAGCTAGTGCTGTCATGAAGCTTGCGCCAAGTTTCTTCAGGCTCTTGAATGGCGTGTGTGGTTATTTGGTGTCCAGACCCGGCACTTAGTTCACCGACATGGCCCTATTTAACTGAAGCATTATTACGACGTATCTTGCTCTTGGCTAAACGAGTGAAATTATACTCGTGGTTTCTGCTCATGATGCAGGTTGCTTGACATCTCATGATGTAGGTCGCTGGCATCCTCCTGGTTCACCTAAGGCGAGCGAGTTCACAACCGTGCAGTGGCCAGCAACGGGTTTACTGCAATTCGAACATCCAACCTTGGCAGTGGTAGAGGCTTGTGTACATAGCAGGGTTGAGTCACTCGATTTGACAAAATCAAGAACGGCCGCTAGTTAACCAGAGCAAGATCTGCATCGGAATCGCCCGACAGGGTAACTAAGTATTCGATGCAGTCTCCAATTCGGCTCGGGTCAGTCAGCACCTGGTGCTTTCCAAAACAGCACATGCCGCGGAGATCCCTATTTGGCGCCGCCGCTTCATTATTAATAAGCGGCCGAACTGGGTCAACCCGCTGCCAGACGCTGCCAGACCTGAGTGAGTGAGCTGATCACTGATCAGGGTGAGACAGTGCGCCCGGTTGGCGCGACAGCGAGCAGTTTCGGCCAATCATGTCGCCTCGTTCGTCAGCATAGTCCTGCAGCGTAACTCTGCAACCCTGCAACCCTGCAACGCCTACCGTTTCCCCAGCCCTGGCGCTCCTCTCCCGCTGCCTCAACCTTATTCCGGGTTTTTCTTACTCAATCGATACTGCAACTTGTCGGGAACTCCATAAGACCACACTTCAAATCGCCTTTCCTCTCGGGCAAAGCTTGAGATTTACTATCCTCCCTTGATCCACAATGTCACGACTTCTCATCATGTCAAAGATACAACTGCGGCTGGGATTAGCGACAAGACTCGACCTTTACGACTATGTACTCGAGTCCAACACGCTGACGAGACCAACCCCTTTGTAAAACACGGCGCATCTTCTACCGAAACCTCGGGCTGTATTCCTTAACTTTTGGCTCTTCCTATTCCTTCGGCCAATTCATCATCATGACTCTTCCTCATAGAAGATGGAACTTCAACATTGATCAGTACCTAAACCCCTTCGTGCCGCCACCGCCATGGAAATACCTGCCCCACCCGGTCGCGAGATTCTTTGGCTACCGCAGGTCAAAACCACAAGAGACGGGGAATTTGATGCCCATTTTCTGGGCTTTTATCGGCGCGTTGGCTGCTATTCTTTTGATTCAAGGCGTATCCAAGCACGTCCCATCCTTTAAGTCTCATAGGGCACCCATGATTGTCGGAAGCTTTGTAAGTTCTTTTCAGCGTTTCCCTACCTTACCTGGGGTGACCCTTGCTTCGTGACATGGCCATCCCCACGAAGCATCCCCACGAAGCACCACATTTGCTAAGCAATCGGGACAGGGCGCGGCGGCAGTCCTAGAGTTTTACTCCATCGAAGCACCACTCGCCCAGCCCCGAAACTGCTTTCTCGGCCAATTCATCTCCACATCCACTGGTATCGCTATCGCCAAGCTCTTCCAACTCAGCGATCGATTCGATGATATCCAATGGGTCGGTGGCGCCCTCGCATGCGCATCGGCAACGGCGCTCATGGCCCTGACTAAGACTGTTCATCCGCCAGCTGGAGCCACCGCACTGCTGGCTGTCGTCGATGACACGCTAGTCGAGATTGGATGGTTCCTCCTGCCGGTCATTATGCTGGGATGCACACTGATGCTGGGCGTAGCATTGTTAGTCAACAATATTGAGCGCAGATTTCCCATCTACTGGTGGACGCCTGAAGATTTGAGCAGCAGGCAGCAGCTTATCATGAGGAGACGCTCTGATGAGATCATCCGGAATGTCCTGGATGAGGAGAAACGTGTCGAGACACCGGGTCCCGCGTCAGCAGCGGCTACCGCTAGTCATTCTGCCATCAGAGATGATGAGGCAGAGAGCCGTGCCCCCGGGTCCGGCAAGGATGCTCCAGCTAGCCGGTTGAACTTCACGAGGACAGAGCAGCATTTGGGGGAGATTGTTATCAGGTGTGGAGAAGTCGTGATTCCACACCAAACGTTCCTCACGCAAGAAGAGGAGCAGCTTCTAGAGACGATGAGTTACCGACTTTGAGATTTGCCCGCTAATCTTTTATCGCATAAAATGGAATTTGGGATGCATTGCCGACTATCTACTTTATGTTCATCAAAAGCTTATCTGATTTTGCATCTATGCGGATTGATGGGGGCATGATAAAATTCCGTGCTCCAAGATATTAGATATTAGACAGTACAACATGTCTTCACTACTTGACGATGTGAAAATCCTCATGTTGACCCTTTGTACGGTCGATCTCGGCTCTTGATGGTCATCATGTCAACCAATTGTTCCCACCAGAACGTTGACATGGTTATTATTTTCTGGAGACAGATCGGAATTGAAGGCAAAGTCATTGGCGGCCATTGAAATACATTGGTGAAACGAATCAAGGACTTAGGCGCCCTCTCTTCATGTATCGCCATGTGCGATGTATTAGGAAGCATGGAGGCCCTAACTATCTTCGAGATAAGACAATACAGTTCTAGTTCACAGCGCCATCAATCTCTCTCTCCTTATAGCTGAGATAATGGCTTCTCTGTCTGCTAATTGTTCGTAACATTGTCCGCTAAGTCGTAGATGCAGCCCTTAACATGTCTGAATTTTCATTAAGAGGAGTAGCTATCTTAACGCATTTTATAATTAATAAATGTTAGTTTATGGCCGTATGCAAGAAATTGCTTCTCCTACTGGCGCGCAAGTACGAGCCCAAGGCTGATGAAATAGTCAAGCGCATCTTTCTATTCAACGGCATGCAATTCGATGAAGCAGGGGACGATTTCCACCGCTGGATCGCATCGTGCCATGAAATTTTGAAACTCTATGAAGCCGAGGAATATGAATTGCTTGAGTTCGTGTTCTGGCATCTGGACGGCGGCAGGCACCTCAACCGGCGCAAAACCAGTCACGATTATAGACGAGAGGACTTGTCTTTGTAAGCGAGTACTCACTGGGAATTTTGAAGGTAGTTGTCGAAGAAGGGACATTTGAGGACGAAGATGATGAAGGGGGCAGTCATCACCGAGCTGTTATCGGACAGAAGGCGCACGGTTTGCGCAAAGCCATGGATTGCTAGTGTTCGTCAAACCCACCTAGATACCCTATTGTTCCAGCATACTGCTCACAGACACCAACACGCCTCAAAGATAGTCAAGATGCCCAGTGACGACGCAATCAGTTCATGACGCCCATTTCAGGCCATCAGTGCCGCACATCCGTCCGGCAACCAAACGAAAATACCTGATGCCATCGTGACCTGCAGAATTTTCAAGTCTCACCTCACAGGTCCAAGACAGCCGGTCTCGCAATTGCAATTCAGCCAGCACAAGGGGGTGGGCATTTGGCGAGCATCTTCTCGCCAAATGGCACAAGTTGCAACACCACGTTTAGTTGTTGGCCGGTAGATGACGACAAATGTGACGCGATCGTGACTGGAATGTGCGGCGCAGATGCTGTATGGGAGTGCATATAAAAGACATGGCGGTACGGATAGCTCTGTTTGAAAGGATGGCCAGCCACTGTGAAGAATTGGGCCTCGACCGTGCGTGGGAAGAGGTTCCTCGTCACGGAAAGGGCATATACGCGAACCCCATTTGTACCATTTCCTCTCTTCCGCGATAGCCGAGCGAGATCTGGAAAGTTCAACTTGCACAACCAGCGGCAGCCATGACCCTCACTCAGCACAGCCAACATGCCCAATATGTCATTTGAAACCATGCACATTCCGCAGTCCTCAAACATGACCACCTAGAAACATGGAGACCCGTCTGGGGACGCCTCACTCCCCCGGACTTTGCGGCGTGGAAGGAAAAAAAAAAGTCTCACCATGTGCACGATTTCTGTGCCGGCCTCAGTCGGGGTGTGTGCGCGCGTTTGGAGACGAGGACTGGTATGCTGGCGCTAGGGAGTCTGGACTTTGCTCACCAAGGCACCAAACAGTTAAGTCAAAATGTCTCTGATGGACGGAGGTGTTTTATGCAGAGGCATTGGTGAATAGCGGATGTCGCAACGGGATTCAACGGGAATGATCAATTGATACGAAAGAGGCGGTTGAAGCTGTTGGTCAGCCTAGCACAGCTGTAGGCAGCTGTCAGCTTGTTGAGTGGTATGTCGTCACTGCCGGCCTTGTAAGGAAGGGGCGTCTACTGAACACCGTTGCACCATCGCACTGTTGCACCGCTGCATCGTTGTGAAATGTTGTCCTGAGCGCTCTCTGACCGGTTTTGCAATCGACACGCTTGAATACCCAAGGGGGGAAACCCAGTCGGATTTGGCAGCAAATTATTATACGTTCCTTTTTTTTTTTGGGGAGACTGTCATTCCTGCAGCTATAGCTCGGCTCACTCAATCAGGAGCCTATTTTCGCGCCAGATACCGCAACTGCCCGAAATCCATGGTTAGATCTACTTGATCTAGATTCGATCGTGTCACGGGTGCTTCCGGACTGCAGATGCCATTGCGCGACGTGGAAATGCTTCTCAGACGTGAGCATCACATTCGTGGCCAGGAACGCCCTCCTAATCGGGTCTTACACAGACAATAGCAACCGTAGCCCATGTCTCCCAGTGCAACAGCTTCACTAGTGTACTTTAGGAGTGCCGAATTAGCCTTGCGCGTTTTGTCCTGCCCATATTTCGTCGCCAATGTAACGAACGCTGCACGGTAGTTGACGTGCGGAAACGGCGCTCCGACCATCTCGCCCGTTTTCTCATCTTGGACCATAGGCACTGGCACGTCCAGGAAATTGCAGAGCGGCTCGAATCCGTCCTAGACGGAGAACTCGATGCGTCTGTCCGCAGGGATGGCATCCTGCACCTCCTGGTTGAACCAAGCGATTGCCTTGTCCTTTTCGACGCCGTGATCATACTTCAGGCCGTACTTTGCCCGAGCCTCGTAGAAACGAACCCAAGCACGGTGCTGCGGATTCAGCGCGGCGCAGTATAGGTCCTGCAGCATACCGAGGACGGAATAGGGGTTGTAAACGCTTTCGTGGACACTTTCATAGTTACCATTTCTCTGCATCGCGATTCAGCATGACAATCTTGGCTTCGGGATACGCCTCGGTGAGTTCAAGGGTGAAGAGGGCAGCGGGCAAGCCAAGACAAGCTTGCGAGTCTCCCAACAGCTTGTCCCAATCTCCTCGTGTCCTTTTTCTCACTCTTGCCGGCAAATTTGGCTTCCATAGCACTGATTCAGAGGTCGGCGTCTGGATCGATATTCTCCTTAACATTGATCATGTGGTAGCAATTATGGAAGCCAAGTTGGTGCAACGCCGTTCTGGTGCTCATCGACCCTGTGCGATGTACACCATGGACAATGACGCGCAAGGGGACCTGTCGAGATGGAATTCCCGCTATTTCCGTCTGTGCTGTCATTTCTTATGGTTGCAGCTCGAACGCAGGAATGGGGACTGCTTATCTCGATGAGTTGCCGGCCGTGATCTCGGCTTGGACAGCGCAGGGAATTTTTATCGAGTGTAGGACGTTACGATCATCGGAGAGTAACTTCGAAAAACCGAAGACGCCAGATTCATCTTCGAGGCTGCTCGGATATTTAAATGGACATCCCATAATTGCTTTTAGTTGGACGACACCTGGGTTGGTTGGTTGGTTGCATTCATCATTATGCCGGCTAGAGACCCGCGAGGGTCACGTGGCGCCACTGAGGTCTCCCCCAGGGACGACGTGTGTACAGTCATGTCCAACCACCTCAAGGAAATATTAGACATCGGAGATTACTTGACCAAGCCAGCCACTTATCGGAAAGTCGTGCGTTGAACCATATTCAGGACTGCAGGCGCAGCTAGATAATTCGAGACAAGACTGGACAACTGGGCCAGTCAGCGGTGCCGATCTCTGGAATCCATAGACATAGACGCGAGGTTGGGGACACATAGCTCATCTCATGTCGCCCGATTTTTGTGCATCGCAGAAATATACATGGCGGGGCTAAATCGACGCCGATCACGATACGCGCAGTTACCATATGAGCTCGCGGGCAAAACTAGGCTATAACTGTTGGCGATAAAACCAGACAGAGTAATGTGGCTTAGAGGAGCGTTGAAAGCCGTGCCATGCTCGATCTGCGTCTCGAAAGGGATTCGAGGTGTGTGGAAGGCCCATCTAGATGCTGCGCGCCGCCCCAATTCTTGGTCAGAGCCAGCAGACACTCTTGTAGCATATATTTCTTCACTGCAAGTGCTACAAAGGTCTAATAGCTGATTGAAAATAATATTTGTCCTAGAGCTTTTTCCACAAATTGGGGTGGCGTGCGAAGGTAGGTAGGTACCTAGGTACATGGGAGTAAATGTATCCATCGACGGCCAAATAGCAAGCTGCATGGAGCTTTCGGCTCCGAGCAGACACCTGACAAACCTGGCATTCTCTCAGCTGCCGCACGCTCAAATTGTTCCCCGGCCTTCGAAATAATCCCAATCTAAACTCTTCTCTCTCCACTCTGGATAGGACGACAGCCCTGGCAAGATTGCGCCGCGCGTCATGGATCGTGGTCTGGCGTACGATAGGTGCTAAGACATATTTCTGCTCCCAACCGTGCCTGTCGGTTGACCATCCGCCGTGCCCATGACTGCCCATGACCGTGCCCGTTCATGGTAGTGGTGATCACATAGTGAATACTACACGTGTTATCGTCATCCTGGACCCGCTGCAACTGTGTCATTGTACCCGGACGCCGTGTCTCACTTCCTGATATCTAGCATTTAGTTAATGGCATCAGGCACAAGAATGAAGATGGATGAAAAGTGGGATCAACAGCGTTGGAATAACTCCAAGCAGTCGCAACATCCGCCAGATGCCGACATCTGGCCTCCCCACTTCACTTTTGACCTGGGCTGATCAAGTTGCGTATTAATATGGCTTGCGGAGCTTACGTCGAAGTTGCACTACGTAACTCAAGCTGCTATATTAAACCGCTGTTTGCATGTCTTAAACGCGTTCCCGCCATGGTATTAAAGGTACAAGGCTTCCACATCTAAGCAAAGCAGCGCTAATGATCCATGTACGAAAATATATTCATGATATGCCGCAAGGTAGTGCCATGTGTTGGAACGAGAGACAAAACTCATGGATCTTAGACCGCTATACGCGTGGAACGATACTTGAGTGATCAACTTTCCGAGCCATCCCGAAACCCATGTGTACTAGTTAACTAACTATGGTCGCCGCGCATAAGCCTGCTTTAGGTGCTTCCATTCTACAAAGAAATGCAAAGTCGTATCGTATCGTCTTTGATGCCTGACCGTGCCGTCTAGCCTAGTGTTAAGAGATAAATAATACCGTAGGTTCCCAGCGTTGGGCGGGGACTATCTAGTAATTGTTAGACCCCTACTAATGTATACACTAGCGGGCAGGAGTTACACGCTCATAATTTGCCACAGTATCAAGAATGAAAAGACAGACTGTAGTTATCTTATGCATTACGATAGAATTCTCTAAAAGCTTGATACAGCATAAGAATCTTTTCAAAACCTCAAAAAAAAAAAAAAAAAACTCTTCTATTGATGTATTTTTAAGAGCGCTCTTAATCATCCTTGGAACGAATTATTTTTTGGCCTTTCTTTATCTTAGGTAATTTTGGTTAAAAAATACTCGGGAAGAAGCAACTTGGCCAGTGTCAGGTACTCGGATGCATGTGCCATGAACAAGGTACCTGGCCGGGTTGCCTCTTCTGGCTTGGCGGCAACGGACGGCCCCCTCGGCGCATGGAGCACAAAACACTCTTTGAAACTGAGGCCGATTTTCCAGGTTGAGGCGCCAGCCATATCAGGGTAGAATTCTGCAAAGACGTTCTGCAAACAAATTGGGTAGAATCGTTAAAGAACTTACTGCAGAGGCAAGGCCGGCGTCTGAAATTGAAGGAACCAGCTTATCAGCAAGGTTGAGCAGCCGGCCGGCCCACACAAGCAGATGAACTTGGATTGAGCACCACAGGTGATGCAATCATCAATCCAGGGCTCTTGCATCCCAATCCATGTCGACTTTCGTCGAACTCGATGGTGAACCTGCCTCAACGGGCTTCACGTGACAAGTCGTGGCGCCGACATAGTGCATCGTGGTACACTGTACATCGCACCCCAATGAACAGATCGTCACATGTGCAAGCTTCGTGTGGCGAACAATGTGCTGTGTCCACTCTACCATGAGATCCAGTTAGCACTTGTATAGTGACAAAAATCGAAACTATCCAGTTGCCGTGCTCGCCTATCAGCAGTCTGGTCTGGTTCTTCCCGAGCATCAGTCACCAGTTATTCGTGTTCTGCTGGTAAATCCCGTTGCATCTGTAGGTTTTGGTGGGGGGCGAGGGGTTGGGGGGGGGTGGGTTGGCGTGGGGGGTGGCGTTTGGTTTCCACCCTGCTCCCCCTTTTTCTTTCTCCGTCTCGCTGGGACCCGATCTGGCCATGGCTGGCATGCATGCATGCAACCCATCTATCTTGCTTCAGAGCTGTCATTTTCTGTCCACACAAGGGGTAGTCAGATTGCCACCGTGCCTTCCAAAAGCAGAACTTCCGCAAGGCAGCTACTCCCGGCGCAATAGTACACGTCCTGTTAATACGAATGCACTTGTACTATGGCAACTGGTCCGAAGCGCTATTCGACTGCAATCGTGCCAGAAGGCCCATCCATACGACTTATCATCAAGGAGGGGTGGCCACAACTCGAGCTTTTCTGGCACACCTCAGAAGAGGCATGAACCTTCTGAAATCTGAATCAATCTGTTGAGGAGACAATTCGCCGGCTTTCATTCACCGTGCACCGCCCATTGTCCTCGGTCATCATCGTCCTCGTCCTCCTCGAGGTCAGCATTGTGAGTGAACTGAACTGAACTGAACTGAATTGCTCTGCTTCCCGGCGAGTTTGGAACGCTGAAGCCGGTGGATCATCATATGAATCATGCACAAGTTGTTTAAAATGGGACGGCAGCGGGCTATGCTGGGCTTGCTGCATGTAACCGGCGGTCGGGATCGCAGCCGTCGTCAACGGATCCACAACGGGTCCATAACCGGACGCCACCATAGTTAACTATCGACTAGAAGTAAAAAAAAAATATGGGTTGGCGCAAACCTCCGTTACGCCTTCCGCACGCCTTGATCAAAGTTTTCATCTCTCGAGTGCCTCGCCGTTGAAGAGGAGCCTCATCGATGGAAGAAACCATCTCGTATCGTTTTGGAAAAGGAGGACCCGCCCCGCTCTTAGTCCTTTTTCCATCATCCTCGAAAGATGCTCGAGACTAGGAAAGTATCATGTAAGTCCCTCCTTCCTAACCGCCCTTGCTCAGTGCTCTGCCTATCATAACTGTCATCTCCACTGCGAAAGCACCCAAAGCTATCTGTGCTTGTCTTACCATTTTTACTTCAGTCGCCGCCGATCTTTGTTTCCACAAAAAAATAAAATAATAATTACACACACACACACACACACAAGCACGCACGCACACACACGCACATACACACAAGCTGTCCTCGACGCTATCCATGCAGTCAGTCTCAGTCTCAGGATCGTATCTAGAGTGCTCCATCTTATGCCGTTGACCCACAATGACGAGCCCAAAGGCACTTCTGGTTTTATCTAATTACCTTTCACATGGATGGCCGTTTTTCTTGCCTGGTGCCTGGGGACCACAATTGGCCCTCTTTCCTCGACACAAGTCTGAGATGTGTTGCCTCTTGGTGCCAAAACATAGATTTGCCTTCCGGTTTGCGTGGGCGCATCTTGGTGTCCAAAACTTCGCTGTGTCCATGGACCCCATGTTGCTATCGGCTTTCCAATTGCGCTTAGGGTGCTATGCTTCCAACCTTATTAGACGGCCAAAGCAGACTCGACCCAGGCCCTTATTTATTGTTTACTCTCCTTTCCTCTTACATTTGTTGTTCATACTCCAACTTCATGTCTGAATGATATATCTCTTAATCTAGCTCTGAGACAGGTCTCAGAGCCAACCACTTGCAGGATTTTTCGTTGCCAACCATGGCACCAGACACCACCAAGGATAGCTCTGACTCCAGTTCCCACTCTAACACAAACGCACCAACTCCAAAGTTGAAGAAGCGCGTTGTCTGGCATTCAAGCAGCCAAAGCCCAACTAGAGCGCCAAAGGCCGAGGGATCACCAACCTCTCCATCTGAAAAAGAAACCGCAAGCCCGGCTTCGACCACCGTTCGCCATGACGTTGCCACATCAACTCCCGTTGCCGACCCAGTTTCTCCGGGTGGCACCACGAGAAGCCCTGTCCGTGAAAATAGACCTGGTGATGAGAATAACACTTCGATTCCGACCGTGGCGATTCAAGACTTTGCAGCCTCAGCACCAGCCTCTCCGGGACTCTTCTCTACTCCGCCCGCGGCATTGGACGCAAAGGAGTTGAGGATCGCTCTCAACATGGTATTAACAGAGGAGGAAAGACGACGACGAGAGAATCAGCTGTTACCTGTGCCCACACAAAGAGCCCCTAGACCGGCCTTGAGACGCAGCACTAGTTATGGTGTTCCAGAGGAACGCGAGAAGGCGGATCTAGCAGAAAAACAGGCTACAGAGCGTCAACTTCGTTCTATGAATGACGCTCGCCAACGAGCGGATCGTTTAGCTATGTCCGTGGGGAGCAACCCTGCTCCAGGATCTAGGCGAAATTCAGAAGGTGGGCGTCCATTCCAGCGCCTGGTCAACGATTCAGATGATCGTGACCCTCCCCCAAGAGATGACGCTGCCATGCCGCCGGAAGGTCATGTCCACAATGATCCTGTGAAGAGTCGCACCCCCTTGAGTCGCCAAAAGACCTTCCAAGTAGCAGAAACCTTGGTCAGGACTCACACCCACGCAGTTGATCGAAGTGCCACGCTCGGCATCTCTCCTGGCTCATCTGGCACAAATACACCTCTGTCCCGGAGACTGACCGGAGATGACTACGTCCCCTGTCCCCCCAAGTATCGAAGCGGTGTTCTGTCCTCGCTACTCCAGCTCTATCAGAATGAGAGAAACGCCTCCAACAGTAATAGCAGCGGGCAACTCACGCCTCTCTCCTCATCTTCAAGTCCTACCATGTCGCCTCTGCCCTCGCCTCCGTCTTCGAGACCTTCTTCTGCAGGTGGAACAGCCCGATCACGGCTTAGGAGTGGTTTGTTTTCCAGTAACCGAGCACATCCATCAACTACTTCCATGACTGAACTTATGAAGTCTTCATCCCTGTTTGCCGCGCCCGGCTCTAGCGAGATATCCGAAACGTGGACCGAGACCATTAGGAAAGAAAAGCCCTCTAAATCTAAAAAAGAACAATTTAAAATCACGGTTCACATCGCCGGCATAATCGCGCGACACCACTATCTACTCAAGTTATGCCGTGCTCTCATGTTATACGGTGCGCCGACACACCGCCTCGAAGAATATATGACTACGTCATCGCGAGTCCTCGAGATCGAAGGCCAATTTCTTTACCTCCCCTCCTGCATGATTATTAGCTTCGATGACAGCAGGACGCATACGGCCGAAGTGAAATTGATACGAGTGCCGCAGGGAATCGATTTGGGAAAGCTTCGAGACGTTCACGACATTTACAAGGACGTTGTTCATGACAAGCTCGGTGTCGAAGAAGCAACGCTAAGGCTTGACGAGGTGATGAAAAGAAAGCCAAAGTTCCACACTTGGCTCAAGGTCATAATGTACGGTATTGCATCGGCCTGTGTCGCACCTTTCGCTTTCGAGGGCCGTTTCATCGATTTGCCCATTGCTTTTATCCTGGGATGTATTGTGGGCTTGCTACAGCTCGTGTGCGCTGCGAGCAACGAGCTGTATGCAAACGTCTTTGAAGTCTCTGCTGCTGTTATCACGTCTTTCTTGGCTCGTGGCTTTGGTTCGATCAAAAACGGCCAGCTGTTCTGTTTTGGTTCGCTGGCCCAGAGTAGTATTGCTTTGATCCTGCCTGGTTACATGGTGCTGTGTAGCTCTCTGGAGTTACAAAGCCACAACATTGTCGCGGGAAGTGTAAGAATGGTGTATGCCATGATTTACACGTTATTCTTGGGCTATGGAATCACAATTGGAGCTTCATTGTATGGCATGATGGATAGCAATGCCACGAGTGAAACGCACTGTCATAACCCTCTGCATCGCGGATGGTATTTCTTGTTCGTTCCCTGCTTCACCCTTTGTCTCTGCATCATCAACCAAGCAAAATGGAGACAGACACCGGTCATGACTACCATGGCTTTGGCTGGCTTCTGCGTGAACAGTTACTGTAGCGAGTACTTTGAGGGCAACAGTCAGATCTCCAACATGCTGGGGGCCCTCACCGTGGGCATACTGGCGAATTTATACTCCAGGTTGGGCCGGCATGTTGAAAACATTTGGCTAGACTTTGTGGAGTGGTGGGAATTCCGAGTGCGTCCGAGATTCAGCAAGAGCCGTCGCCATAACTCTGACACATGGCCGCTGCCCTCCAGGTCCGACTCCGAAGCCAGCGCCGTTCCCTCCAAGAAAGAGTGGCGCCGGCCTCGAAAGGTTGGGTACACCTTGGCTGCCGCTGCCATGCTTCCGGCTATCTTTGTTCAAGTCCCTTCCGGACTAGCAGCAGGCGGTTCTTTGCTGGCTGGCATCGCCTCAGCCAATCAACTCACTGGCAACAGCACCAGCGCTGTCGATGCCAACCTGAAATCACTCGGAGATCTCGACGGCACTCCGTTCAATGTCTTATTCAGCGTCATCCAAGTGGCTATTGGCATCAGTGTTGGTCTATTCATGAGCGCGCTCATTGTGTACCCTCTCGGCAAACAAAGAAGTGGCCTTTTCAGCTTTTGAAAGCCGAGTCCGAATATGGAATGAAGCAACTAAAAATGAACACCCACCATTCACAAGGTGTGTTTCGGACTTCTATACTACTCTCCGATTAGCACGCAGTGGTTTTGTCTGCTTCAGCGGAGCAGACTACCTTGCATCTGTCAATATCAATATGCCCAATTTCAAAATGTCCATAAATTGATTCGCGGGGCAAGCATATATACATATATGTTATACGCCGTCCTCAACATGAAGACAGACGTTTCACTCGACACAGAGGATTGCACCGTCAAACGCTGCGATCGCGTCGAGGTGCGGCCTGTTCTTTGACTGAAGGACGGTTCATGCTTTATAGCCTTTAACGATACGGATACAAAGCATTCTTAACCAACTTTCTTTGTCAACGAGGGTATTTTTCTAGAGTTGTCTTGTTCGTGGGTAAAGGGATTGTCTATAATCAGCTCTCGGCTTGGTTATTAGGTACTAGCATAGCATATATCTTCTATACTTCGACGTATAATATTTATTGGCATCAAGAACATTGTATCTTGTATTATACAACGTTGCACATGTTGCAGATGTGTATGCGACCGTAACCTTGCGCGTGACGTTTGTGGGCCTGTTTCGGGATCGTCTACAGTTAGTCGCCTTGTTGATGTCATAATACTGCTGGTCCACCATAGAGGACTCTAGTGGTTAGGAGGATGCTGGGTTTATTTTAAAGTTTGACTCCACTTTCGCTTGTTATATGCATGGCACCCCAGCGCTAGTCATTTAATCAACGAGGTAACTAGTTAATTAAATCAATTCTGGGTGCAAGACGTGGCCGTGGCTGTACCTTTTGCACCTCCCACCGATGAGTCACCAGCCTCGACTCGAGTTCGGGTCACTTCCGGGCATGTGCGCAGCAAGGGGCCAAATGCAGACTTTGCAGACAAAGAGCTGCTGACAAGCCGATGTTCCTCCTCTGTTCCTTGCGTTCCTGTTCTCTGGCGTATTTCCTTTCCAACTCCCAGGTTGCTGGTGATGAGCATTGAGGACGAGCCTATGCTAGGGTCGCTGGCAACGCACATCTCAGCTTACGTCTATGCCGGTATTGGCTTGCCTGTCTGTCTCGTCCAGCTGTCTCACACTCGTTCAGATCATTATCCGACATCATAATGAAGCCCGACTATCCAGACAAGCTGCCGGCTCTGGCGGTTCTCCATATTGCTCTTCCCATTGCCACTGGCGTCATCTTCGCCTGCTGGCCCATTTTGAGGGAGCTTACCCAGAGTCCTGGGCGTCGAGTATCGTATACTGTCGGTCCTGGACACAAGAAATGGCTTCAATGGCTTTCACCGCTTGTTACGCTTACCTTTGTGAGTTTTTGAATTGCGGCACGATGCATGGTCGAAGCCATACCCTGACCGTGACGAGAGTAGGTCTGGGAGGGTATCGTCAGTTCGGCGACGAGGCATCTGAACACTACAGCGACTGTACCGAGCGAAACCGTAGGTATAGCACACTTCAAGTAATGTCCAATACGGGAATCAAGACTATAATGCTGACTTGTTTGGAGCTTTATGCTTTCTCGAGTATTCTCATTTGGTCAGCAATCAGCGTCTTCCTTATCGAAGGTGATTCCCCATTCTGGCCAGCGTATATCCTGGCCTGGGTCGCTGGCGCGCTTTTTGATGCCGCAATCTTAGCACTTGCTGTATCGGACTTGGCTGTGGATGACAAATGGGGGTTCTGCCTCGTTGGGGCGCAGGCTTTGCGCTTCGTGCTATTCACTGCGGCTTCCATACACTGTTTCGCAGTATTGAAGCGAGATGCGAAATGTGAAAAGGCCACGGCTGAGGAAACCCGTAGTCTGCTTGGCGGGGCATCTAGAACAGATGGGACATGGGACTCAGTTTCCACAACCGAGTACGGTTCCGCCTCTCGGTCAAATGAGAACGACGACGATCAAGGGGAAGAAGACGAGGACGACAAGGAAATCAAGGCGAAGCAGCAGAAGCGGCTCGAAGAGGCGGGAGGATGGCTGGGGTATTTCAAGACACTACTCATATTCCTCCCAGCTATTCTTCCCTACAAGCACAGGCCTACGCAGATGTGGATTTTGGTGCTTTTTCTCTGCATTGGCGCTCAGCGGTTTCTCACATACATGATCCCCAAACAGTTTAGTATATTGACCGAGGCCGTCAGTAGATCGGCAGTCACAGGTATGTACAAAAACGCGACGAAACACCTCGTGAGAGTCAACACGTTAATATCATGCAGGACAAGCGCCTTGGAAGGAGCTCATTATTTGGGCAGCCTTGAGCTTCCCCATTGGTTCTACTCTCGGCACGCTTCAGTCCATGGCTGGAACACGCATCTCCCAATATGCCTACCAGCAACTTACGACGCTTGCCTTCCGCCACGTTATGAATCTTTCCATGGACTACCATACCTCCAGATCCACGGGCCGCGTAGCAAAAGCCATTGAGCAAGGCAGCAACTTGAGCTACATGCTTGACAGCTTGTACCAAACGGCACCCATCTTCATCGATTTCTCCGTAGCTCTGTTCGTCCTGAGCAGCCGTTTTGACGTCACAATGGGCTTCATCATTCTCGCGACGTCCATGATCCATCTCTACGTTGCATACAGGGGCAACTCGAAGACGGTACAGATTGAAAGGCAAGTAAACGAAACGAGCCGTGTGGAAAATGAAACGTTGTACGATTCAATCACCAACTGGCAGACTGTGGCCTATCATAATCGACAGAAGTACGAAGAAGGCCGGTATGCCAACTCAATATGGAAAGCGATTCGTAGCCAGCGCAATCTTTACGACTTCTATCAATACGTTAGCATGACGGAGACTTGCATCATGGAGATTGGGCAGGTCACCGCGGCGGCTTTAGTCGCCAAGAGAGTTGCCGACGGCACAGACAGCATCAGCAGTTTCATCTTCGTGATAAGTTACTGGAATACAATCAGTTCGCCGATGAGCTCACTGGCGTGGAACATCCGGGAAGCCACCACGCATGTTCTTGATGCCGAGTGGCTCTACCAGTTGATCCAGACGAAACCGTCCGTTCAAGACAGACCAGGGGCACGCGATATTGAGCTGAAAGGGGGCAAAGTCGAGTTCAAGAATGTCTCGTTTGCCTACGATCCTGCAAGGCCCATTCTTCAAGATATCTCGTTTACAGCACAGCCGGGACAGCGTGTCGCGCTGGTCGGTGAGACTGGGGGAGGGAAATCGACCATCTTGAAGCTCCTGTACAGATTCTACGATGTGACCGAGGGGTCCATCTCCATCGATGACCAAGATATTCGTGATGTCACGTTGGATAGTCTTCGCGACATTCTGGGTTCTGTGCCGCAGGATCCTTCCGTCTTTGACCAAACCCTGATGGACAACATGCTCTACGCTCGCCCGGGAGCGTCCGAAGACGAGGCCATTGAAGCCTGCAAAGCCGCCCGTATGCACCAACAAATCATGCGGTTCCCCGACAGATACAGAACCAGGCTAGGCGAGCGAGGTGTTCGGCTCAGTGGCGGTGAACTCCAGCGTCTTGCCATTGCGCGCGTCATCCTCCGTCGGCCCAAGATCGTCGTGCTAGACGAGGCCACGAGCGCAGTGGACTCGGAGACAGAGTCACTTATCCAGCAGGCCATCAGCGCGCTGAGCGCAGGCCGTACCGTGTTCATGATTGCTCATCGGCTATCGACGGTTGTCAATGCGGATTTGATCCTGGTGATTGATCAGGGGAAAGTGGTGGAGAGGGGCTCGCATAGGGACTTGTTGGCGCTGAATGGGAAATATGCGCGGTTATGGAAAATACAGACTATTGCCAAGTAGCTGAGCAAGTTGGCTTGATGGCATAAGATCACTATTCCAGATATAGATGGGCCAAGTTGACGGGCGACATGACTTCTTGCTGGTCGCAGTCCGTACCTGCCTTGGTCGCAAGCCTTTGAACGAGGTACCTAGACAACATGACAGGTCCTGTCGGAAGCTAAGCTTTGTGATTTTATACGTTAGGTTAGGTTACAAGGGGGACAAATAACATATATTATAACGGGAGTGCTGCCGCGGGCTGGTGGTCCAGCGCGGCGGAGCACCCCTTTTTAATGGCAGAGACCTCTCCGGGGCCGCTTGGGCCCCGGGATGGATAGAATACAGGAGCACCGGGTTTTTCCTCCCTGCTGCAGGGTTTTTCCCCGGTGGATTAGTAAGCAAAGATTCTAGCTATCTAGTGTAATTTGATAATAACATATATTATCATAGTTGGCGTATCTAAACATCTGCATTCCATCATGTCGGGGTACTTCAACCGACACGGCCTTGGAGTCATGATAGCTTCGCCATAATGCACCTGACGGCCCATCTCATGTCAATGGCATGACAGTCGGCGAGCAGCAAGACTTGTTCCCGGCAGGATGAATTCCCAGAGCTCGGCACTCACGCTTAGTTCTCGGAAGTTGCTAACATCTGGGTGAGTGGGTTAGAACAAGTCAGACTGCAGATACTCGCGGCACGCAGGACTCGTGACCATTGTGACCCTGCCAATCTTCAGTGGGAATAATATCACGTGGTATGAGGGCAAGAAGCCGGGTCTTCGTTGTCACGAGCACAATGGATTCAACGTCAATACATGACGGTGGGATCGGTGATGGGCAAGTTCGAGGGCACGGCGCCTAGATAAGGAGCGCTGAAGGGAGTTGGGAAACATTCGCCGAGGTATTTGCTTTTTGTCCGGCCTGTCATGTTTTGCGTTCTGTTCACTGATTCTCTACGTTGACTTGCGGAGCTATAACGGAGCATCTGCATGATTCACCATGGCATAAGTCGGCTTTACATTCTTAGTTGTTCATAACTTGCTCCATTTAGGTCGAAGCTAGATTCCGTCGAAAGACACCTCTTGTCTCAACAATACTCTACCTCTACGCATTCGAGGCATCAAAGTTCCGCACGAGATCATAATAGAACCGTACAATCTCCATGTGCTTCACCATACGGATACGCTCATCAATAGTGTGCAGCCCGGTTGCAGAATTCTTGTCGATGGGGGTCCACCTGTAAATGTTGGGAGTGAGATCTTCTCCATGTTAGTCCATCATGCTTAGACGCGGTTCTTGCTTCAGATATGGGTTTTTTTTTTAAAAAAAAAATCAAAAATCAAAAAATCAAAAAATCAAAAATCGCGTGACGTACTGCCATAGTGACGGGTGTCTGTGTTTCCGGTCATGGTCTCGCTAGCTGGCACGACAGTCCCATTCTTGAAGGCCAGGGTGCTGCGGATCGTGCCCGCAAAGACATCCCAGATTGGTCCTGATGAAGGAGAAATGGAACTGGGCTTGGTAACATCCGTGGCCGAGATGACCAATGTGCCGTTGTAGTCGACTCGGTCGGTGGCCGAGCGGGCCAGAAGCGCGGGGTGCTTATCGGCGACGTACTCTTCGAAGTCTTTATCGCCTTCAAATGCGCTCACTTTGAGGTCATATTTGGAGATGATGTCTTGAATATACTTGACTACGTTGTGTTGCACGAGGGGTATGCTGTCTTGGGGGGCAACGCGGTAGTTGACGCCGAGAGTGGTGACCTCGGGCATGGCGTTGATCTTTTGTCCGCCGCGAATGAAGTCGACCGCCTGGGACGTCTGAATCATGTACTTGGTCATCAGGCTTGCATCGGCCATCAACTTGGCCACACCGTCCAGGTCTCCCTTTGCCAGAAGATCAGTCAGCTCGGGCAGCGCGTCAGGAGAGTAGCGAGCCTGGCAGAGCAAGTGGTGATGAATAGGCCCATTTTCAATCAATTTCGGCTCATATGGTCGGGCTTCCAGGGCAGTGACCATCTCAGAGATGATGCCGATTCCAGTGTGCGGGAAGGGAACAGAGCTGTGTCCTCCGACGACATGCAGCTCGAACCAGATGTCCACGTGTCCCTTTTCGTAGACCCCGGGCAGAGCGTACAGCACGTTGTCGATCGTCTGCATTCCCAGGCCGCCTTCGTCGAGAATCATGGCAATGCCGTTCTCTCCGTATCTTGCCTCTAGGTGCTTGGTAATCGTGCCTGCACCACGTTGGCCTCCGCATTCTTCGTCGAAGCCAAAGGCGAGGATAATGGTACGATTCGGCTCCCACGTGGAATTCGATAGCAGCGTCTCCATGATAGACATGATGGCCGTCAAACTGTTCTTGTCATCCAGTGACCCACGACCCCATAGCCATTCGCCGTCCCAATGAGCGGAAAACGGAGGATAGGTCCATGTCTTTGCATCAGCGACAGGAACCACGTCCTGGTGAGCGACTAGAAGAAGGGGCTTCAGGTCCTTGTTGGTGCCATTGATGGTGTACACTAAGCCAAAGGTGTTGACCTTTTCCAGCTGGGTTCGCTTGTGGCTGCTTTGCTTTAGCTGGGCGTTTACTCCAATCGTTTTAATTAGTAACGAGGAGGGAGAAATATATGAAAGCCATACACTACAGGATAAGTCTCGAGCAAGACATGGTGAAGCTCATCAAACGGCTGCCACCGCTCATCCTCCTCGAAAGATCCAAGATCATCGTAACAGATAGAGGGCACCTGTACGATAGCTTGGTGGCGGCTAATCTGCTTACGAAGTGCCTGCTGGGAGGAGAAGAGTTCTTTGGCCGAAGGCAATCCGTCTTTGGCCGGGTCGAGGACGGGCGGGAGATCACACTTGAAATCGGATTGCGGAGTTGAGGGTGAAGACCAGCTCAGTGGCTGCTGTCCGCCGACGATGGGTGCCGAGACGAATGCAGAGACGGAGCTCGCGATGACGAAGAGTGACCATGTCTTGATAAGCATTGTGAAGCAATTTGTCCAACTACTCTCCGAGGTGCGATGTGATTAACAGTGGGGAAGGACGAACGAGCCCCGTCGCTTGTCCGGAGGTTCTACGGAGTAGTAGTAGGAGGGGAAAGAGGCAGAGTTGCCAATAGCTGCTGGCGATGGTTTCAATTTACTTTCTAGAGCTTGGTTACGAAGCAACGTACTTCCCGACGAAGATGCCAAGAAGCAATCGAACCGGGTGCCAGACCCAGCGCCGCTACGTTTCAGCTAACTGAATGAAGAAGGGAAGATGGAAGATTCAGCGTTGAGGTGTGTCACACCTTTTGAAAATGTCGCATTATCGCCGTTTCAACCGAGTGTCGTCTCTCTCCACCTCGTGAAGTTATACGACATCGGTACAGAGCTACATTTGGAATAACTATTGACCTGAATTTGAGAGGCCCTACCATGATTCCAGCCTGTGCGGGGTTGGCAAGCCACCACTCGCTAAGACGTCGTCGATATCGGCCGCTATTGGCTCGGCTCGTAAAAGAATGCAAGTAGCACTGTGCGATAAAGATAACAACAAAGGGCAATGCATAGACGTCACGAATGTCTGCAATATTGGATTGGAATAAGCCTTTAAGGAGTGGTGAAGAGTTTGTCAAAAAAGTTTTGGGGTAATCGCCACGACTCGGTACCTCAAGTGAGCCACTTTCTTCACTTCAATGTAACGGCATCGGAAAAAAAAATCAATCATGTGTTACCATTTACGACATGGGAGCAGTTCAAACCCATCCAGCCTTGGGTATCTGCGAGCAGCGAAAGACACCAGCCTGTCTCCGCCAGGGATGATCAAGTGAAATAAGAACCGAGGCACGTCAAGGTGAGATGTTCTATTTTAGGTGTAAGTGGTGATTCGGTCGTTAGCATGTCATCGCCGACGACGCAGTGCAATCGACGGAGCGTCACTTGGCTCTCATTGAGCACGGCCTCGCGGTGGCCGTCGATAACGCAGATAAGCCCATTGGATACTTGAACAGCGAGATTTTGGACGGTGACTTGTACATTTGGCGACATGTCACTTCATCACCGTCGTCAGGGCAGCTTTCGGGCCTCCGCTATTGACACACGCTTGGCAATAGGCTGCCAGTTTTAATATGTGCCATGAAACGAAAGGTTTTAATTGTCCTTTGGATTCAAAACCTTGACAAAGCTTGACATATCTGGCATAGTCCATGAAGTATGACTCCCATATAGGCAAAAATTGTGAATATACAAGTGTACGAGGTTACACGATTGTACCCTAACCACAATGTCCTCGTCTCTAGGTCGAATGCGGGAATGATCTATGTGTTTAGATCCTCGGGAAAGGTGAAAGCAGCACTTGCGGCGCCCGAATTAAGTGAAAGCGCCATCAGCCAGTATTCAGGAATACCCCGTCAAACTCAGGGTCCCCCAGACTGTCAGTCATGGAAGCAGACAACATCAGTTGGTACATTCTGTCCACTTACTTTGTCGCGGATGCCGAGGATCTTAGCCACAACAACATATCCGCGTTTTGGCAGGATCCAAATCAGTTGCTGGCGTGGAAACACACTACTCTCGAGGAATATCTCGTCACTATCGCCAGGCGATACCCGCGAATGTTGTTAGGAGACCGCACTACGGCGCGGCATCAGAAGGCTGTCGACATCAAGATAGGTTGCCTCGTCGGTTATGCTCGATGGGATTTACCGGTATCCCATGCTACAACTGCAAAAGGTGCACCATTTTGGTCAGGGGCTATTGTTCCAGAAATTCAGCTAGAGGAAGAGCCTGAGATCCTGCAAGTTGCTAACGCTGCACTGTTTAATTCCAATCGCGACGCTGGTGCTCTCGATAAGGAAGCTAATAGAGTCAGAAATGAAGTGCTAGAAAAGGCTAATAACCCTTTCATGCGTGAGTTGCCAAGTTTCCGTTTGACTGGTTTCTACAGACACAAATCATTGAGAATAGAGCCGCGTGTTGACAGCAGAGGCATTGCTACCCATTTTGGTTCAAAATGGAATGGAAGTAGCTGCAGAACTGAGGCTAGATATCTTCGTCGCTGCGTTCAATGACGCTTTTGGTCTCTACGACTGGCTTGGATTCCGCGTTGTAAGGGAACCAACTCAGGATGACTCCGCATACGGAGGAAATGGTAACTGCATGGTTCGGTTTTGTGTTGAACCAAAGATCTAAGATCTACATCTATGACTCAGGAATGCGCGGTCTCGCCAGTCGCATTTTGTACTAAATGGGGAGCGACAGAGACTAGAACGAGATTGCATTCACAGTGGAAAACCTGTCAATTCATCGAACTGTGTTGCCTGTCGCGGGAGAAAACGGGCTGATGATGCACTTGAGATGCCATACAGGAAGAGACCAAACTGATGACGGTGGTCGCCATGAACATGGTAACATGCCGTTTGCGTGGACGGTTACAACAGCGAACGACAAATGGGCAATACTCTCTCGACCTTGCCCAAAATTGACCCCAACACGGAAATTAATTAGGGTCAAACACCTCTGGGTTGAGCCACTATTTGAGTTGACGTCACAACCTCATATAGTTGATGAAATCCGTGTCAATACGTCTGGGGGTGCTGAGATGGGATTCGGCGCTGTCATGAAGGCGCTTATTCTGTTCAATCATGTCGATGTCTTCAAAGTTGACAAAGAAGAAGACACGCCTCTTAATTTTCCCATGAAGAATGACAATGGCGTTTTTCAACTGTGGAACAGTGTCCATTTACATGGAAGGTTAGGTCGTGGAAGATGGTGATGGTGATGATGATGTTCTCAGCAAGATCTGAGTCACTGTAAGTTGCTCAGTCGAAGTCGTTGTATGAGACCTTTGCCTTGGAACCTAGCACGAGGTGTGGGTTTATGACGAAGTTTGCCATATTGCATAGCAGCTACGCCTTTATTATTGGTCAAAAAATTTGCCTTTTGTATTTGCAGCACGTTTTGAAGCAAAAATGCCTGCTTGTCGAACGCCACTGCACTAAGAAGAGAAAGCCTAATGAGACGATGGAGGCACCAACAAACTTTAATTAACTCTTTAAGTAAGCATCTATTCTTTCCGTCAATAAAATGGCCTCTTCTCAGCACATTAAAAAAATCAGATCAACTTATTCTTTGAAACATACTAAAAAGCTTCTCGAGTGATGTATGCAGTCATATTGCGCTGCGTTCTTCTAGCAGCCCTAGCAACCAGCTTGTCGACCAAAGACGAGCCTCCGCCGCTTAGATTTGGCCGCGATGGACAATTCCAGATTACAGTCTTCTCTGACTTGCACTTTGGCGAAGGTGAGACCACGACCTCTTATGCCCCTCCTTCCACCACTCGTCATGAGTTAACGCGGTTGGTAGCACCCGTAATTGCCAAGGGTCCAGCGCAGGATCAGAAAACGCTACAAGTCATGGGAAAGGTGCTCGACCTCGAGAAGCCTGACTTTGTAGTTCTAAACGGCGATCTGATCACCGGAGAAACTACTTCTTTCAAATCCAGTACCACATACATTGACAAAGTCGTGAAGGCCCTTGAAGAACGCAATCTTACCTGGGGTTCTACGTATGGCGATCACGACCACACGTTTACCCTGAACAGCAACAAATTGTTGAGGCGTGAACGTAAACATGCCGGCTGTCGAACGCAAAAAATGGTGCACGACAAGATGGCGGGCACATCCAACTACTATCTTCCCGTCTACTCGGACAACTGCACGGACTCGAAAACCGCCCCCTGCCTGCCAGAACTTCTCCTATGGTTCTTCGACAGTCGAGGAGGTCACATTTATAAGCATTATACCGAGCAGGGATCACCCCAGGCGCAACAGAATTGGGTGGCCGGTTCCGTCACAAAGTGGTTCCAAAAGGAAAGCCAGAAATGGAACAACCTTGCTCAAGGGCCCATCCCAGCCCTTGCCTTCGTCCACATTCCCGTCAAGGGCGCAGAATCCCTCCAGCACGAGCTCGATCCTCGCACGAATCCCGGAATCAACAGAGACGTGCCTGTCACTTATCAAGGACGATCTTGGTGCACCGACCAGAGTTATGACTTTGGCGACAAAGGATGCACCTTTGGTGGGTATGACGAAGCCTTTACGAAAGCCCTGGTTACAACACCTGGACTTATAGCCTTGTTCTTCGGCCACAATCATGGCAATTCGTGGTGTCGCAAATGGAATTCCGAAATTCCCCAGACAAAGGTTAAGGCGAACGGACTGAATTTGTGTTTTGGCCAGCATACCGGGTATGGTGGGTATGGCAATTGGATTCGTGGCGGTCGCCAGATTGTCATCAGGCGGGAGGAGTTGAAGAATTTCACGGTCGGGACACATATTCGCTTGGAGAGTGGCGATATTGTGGGTGCGGTGATGCTCAACTCGACTTTCAATGAGGATCAATACCCTGTAACACCAAACGACAAAACTTATCTTGATTTAAGTTCTAGAGAATAATAAAAGCTTGCTATTGCATGTAATAGAGTGTTCAGATTTTGATCCAAATAGATACTCGCCCACTAGTTTCAAAGCCTCCTTCGTTTCAGTGGAACTGCATTGTGACGGATTTAGAGGCTGAGCTTCCATCAATCGAACACCACTAATTAGGCCGCTAATATCGCACGCTCAGTAGACCTGGCTTACGTTTGGAACAGACCGGTTGATCACGATGAAAAAGAGATGGCTTACGGTCTGAGAGGCAAGAACAACTTCGGGACTTGTCACATAAAAAGCCGTCAAATCCTGTTCACGGCAAGTGGCTCTTTGATCATGACGCATATACAATGACTATTACAGCAATTACCACAGCGATAATATGGGCGTCGATGCTCGATGAAGTTGAAGATGAGGTGCTGGAGAGGAGGGGGGTGGTGGCATAGAAAGAGGTAATAGCTGAGCTGCTAGTTGTAGACTGTGGTTGATCTGTATGGTAGGTGCATAAATCCGGATGCTCGCAAATAATAATGTTGTGGTTTTGATGAACGTTGAGGTGGCGGAATTGATCTGGCTATAGGCTATGACCATGGACTGGCCAATATTCGACTTTTTCACATCAAGGACTGAACCTCCAGAGCAGCTCAAACAGAGATGCGGGATCGGTGGTGATGTCCCTCGTACAGCCTCCTACAACGACTGGGTCGATAGCAGAGACATGAGCGAATGCTCTATGTTTGCGCTGGTCAACATTGGCTGTCAACCTTCAAGAGTTCCCTTCCCGCAAGCGACCTACTCAGGACAGCATACAACGGTTTCTCGCCAGCTATCGGCGTTGCAACTTCTACACCATGTACTAAGACGGAGGCAACTGAACCCGGTCACGTTGACGGCCGTGGTCCAATCCTGAGGGAAAAATGTTTCCCAGAGTAGAAGTATCCTGGGCCGGCTATGTCGTCGTAATCGGTGACGTGTGGTAGACAGGACGGCGGTGTCAGCGATGGCCATAGTCCTTCAAAGTTGATAATAGCGCATAACTCAGAATGTTCCAACAAAGGTCCATCGGCTGCATTGTGACGGTGGACGAAACAACGTGGGCGCGCAGTAGTTACCTAGGTACCTAGGTAGTTACCTTTTGGTGCACTAGTGAGCTACCTAGATACTCACGTGACATGTGCGCTTCGTCAAGGCCCACCACATGCCTGGCTCTAAAATTAGCAGCTGCAGAGTCGGGCCCGCACGCTAATGCAGCTAGGAAGCGCCTCAAAGCCACTGACTGTACTGTAGGCTTATCGATAAGCCCTGCTAGACCCTACCTATCTGCCTAATCCAGGAGCTACAACGTTCGACCTCAGATGTTCCTCCATCCTCAGGCCCGGCAGCTTCTTGCTTCCTAGCACCCCTCAGCCAGGAACATTAGCAGTCATGTCTCAGCCAGAATACACGGTATACATCAGAGTCCCGATTCCTCGAGGTGATTTTGTTGATCCTCCGCCGGTAAGTACAAATGAAACCGCACATTCATGATTTCAGTGAGCGCCGCTCATCCGTACCTCAGGTTCACTGGGATTCGTCGAAAGACGACGAAGCTTTGTGGAAGATCCTTTCCGGCGCAGCGCAGAAGGAAATAGATTGTGGGTCAAATTCCTTCTACTGCATATTGCGATGTTGGAAATATGCTAATTTGCACCCATAGGGAGTGCCGTGTACGCCATGAATATCACCTCTATCGGCTAGCTACTGTTTCGGAGCTAATATTCTGATAGTGCCGCACAATTCGATGTGCCCGTTGATTTTTTGTCACAACAAGTTGCTTATTTGACCGAACGTCATGCCTCCCAAGTACGAGCTCAGGTGCGAAAAGCTACCGCTGCCGCGAAGGGCTCCGGTGCTCCATCACCCGTACCGAGCGCCGAGCCTGCCGTATCTGCTCACCAACGAACAATCTCGGCTCTTTCAGCAAGACGTGACTCGCCTATACCAAGACCAGAGGTCGGAACAAGTGGCACAACGACGACAATCCCGTCCCGACCCAATATGAGTCGTGGCACATCGATCAATACTATAGTTCTTAAAGACGGGGCCAGTTCCCCACCTCGACACGGTACATCGTTTCCCGGTAGAGCCGGGGATCATGCAGTAAGGAAGAGATTTCCCTCCCTGCCGGCATCTTCACCAGCGCCTAAGTCTCCCGATCCGCAAGCGGCGCCGATTCGTGTTGACACAACATCTCCTGATCCTGCGGTGTCGAGCTCTACTGAATCTTCGGACAATGATTCCAGCCCTGGACAATCTCGTATCATCCGCCGCCCGCCTCGGTTTCAACAACACGAAGACGCAGAACCCTACCAAGATGACGGAGATGACGAATCTGAGCCCGCATTCCAGCTTTATCAGCATAACTCTGAACAGGCCGCACAGGATATGGGGTCCACCCTGAGAGGAGATGAAAGAGCGACCGGGCGAGGAACGCACAGGAGCTCTTTAAAAGAATCCAACCACCAGTCTCAGACATCAGAAGACTCATCAACTGGAGAGCCAGTTGCTGTGCATCAACCTAAGTTGCGTGAACTCAAGCCGCCAGGGCCTCTTTCACCTAGACGAACAATGGAATTGGCAGGTTCTGGTAAGGGGAAGGCTAGCTCGCGAGAGGGGAGTGAAGGAACGCCCAGCATGGGTAGCAGTTTCAGTGACTTAGACGGTAAGTCTTTATATCGCCTGATTTCATGCCCTAGGAATTTAACGAACTGCTTGCAGATGCGTCCGTGACACAATCTGCTCTTGAGGAAGCTTTCGCTAGCCATATGAACCGTCCAGGTGCCAGCAGTCGCTTTAGCATAAGCCAAGCATTCAGGAGTCGATACAACTCCAGTTCTCATTGAGTAATCCTGACAGTGTTTGATTCTCCCGGTCACCACAAGAAACCTGTGGTTTCCGGAGGCTACCAGGTGTTCGAGGCAGCGTTTCTTTTAATTTAGCGGGTGGATTATCTGTTTCAATCATTTTGAGGGCATCTCGCAAATGGGTATTTTTGGTTACGGAATGAGCAGAAATCCTTGCAGAATCGAATGTTGCCCTGAACTTTGATGAAAGTTTTGGCGATTAATTTTGAATGACTACACGAATGCTGTTAAAGAGATGTCCAGGCTGCTAAATTGGCCTGTGCATCCTCACGAAGCCTGCTCGCAGCTGGCGCAGCTGCCATCAGGCCGCACATCCCCCATCTAATCGATGAGCACAAACACGGTCTCTTTTCCCCCTCTACAAAACTTGACCAAGAGTTTGTAAGGCGCATCCGCGTTTTTTTACACTCGCTTGATCTGCCTTCGCACAGATAAATAGTCCAGCATGTTTCGTCGTCATTGGTCGGGGCTACCCAAAGATGCTGAATTTCCCTCCAGCCTCGAAGGTCTTGGGTATGTCAAATCTCGAAATCGGCACTTTTATATATAAGTTCTAACACGTTCAGATATTTCATCAATGAGGACGATGAAATCCGCTCTATCGAAAACCCAGACAACTACTTCAAGTTTCACCTGAATCGCAACCCGAGAGTGAATCTGCGGCAACGATTTGAGTTTGACGGCAAGTCACTGTGATTTCTGCCATTCGACTGCCCAGGGAGAGCTAACGATTTCCCGGCACTGAACAGTTGCCCTTTCTGACATCATGCATGAAAGATTAGGCAACGAAGGCCTCCAAAAGATACGTCTCCCACTAGGAGCAGGTCCGCGCGACCCCCATGTTCCTATTTTTGCAAGTCCTCATCTGGCGTCCAAATCTCGCATCGTGGTCCTTTTTGGCGAGCACACCAAATGCATTGGGCTTCTGGCAGGCAGAGTTGCCAATGGTCCCGGCGGTATCAACAAGGGCAGCATGGTGTCCGTGGTGCGGGAGCTCCGTACCCAGGCCTCGAGTGATCAGGACACCTCGCCACCTGGAATCATCATTGCGAATCCTGGGCAGTTGTACTGGTGGCCGGAAGGGAAAAGAGCTCTAACAATTGGCGACAGCGTGGCTATGCCGCTTCCTAGTCTCGTCCATACTGGTAGACGGTATATGGAGCATTTGAACAGTGCACCGGGCAACAAGACTTCCGAAGAGCATGTGTCGTACGTTCTCGACCAGGTCCTGGGTCCAGAACTGAAGGAAGGCGCAAAAGTCAGTCTTGTTGCTGTCGGGCAGAGCTGCGAGTTGCTGACTGATTTCCTCGACAACGCTCTGAATTGGGCCCGATGGCACGGTAAGCTAGATGCCATGCTGCTGCTGGGGACCGTCTATCCCGTCGACCACCTGCAGAATGCCCAGTTCAAAAGTTTTCTAGCCAATGTAAGCTATGTAACCCAACTTAGACCACACTTGTCTGCACCGATCAGACGTCTAACTTTTTGTCATTTGATAAGCGTTGTCGCGCATATATCCTCTCGTCAAAGCCCCTCAACACACCACTTGCTCCACCGACAGGCTTTCCTGATGAATCAATTCCGGCTCTAGGATCCCCCTGCTACTCGTCCGCTGAGCCATTCTATACTGAAATGATCCCTATTTCTGCCCTGAAGCCGGCATTACAATACTTGGAGGACGTAGCCACTTCGCCTGGTTATAAGAACGATGACGTCGTCGTGGTAAAGAAACCCCGGCAGGATTTCAACGATGATGATTGGGAGAGACTCCCTGATGGGGAGAAGCCCAGTGTCGGAGTGGTTGATGACGACTTCATGAAAACGCAGTTGAAAAATGCCAGACGATGGAGGAAGATAGTCAAGACGGGTGAGATTCCCGACACAGATAGCTCGGAGAGTGATAATGACTGAAACTGGGCACCTACAGAAGGTCATGAGGGGAGAACGAGGATTCGGTGGCCTCGTGCCAGCCATGAGCTGGACGGGCGTCATTTTCTTTAATTTGCAGGCTACTTTGCAGTTATTTTTACTTTGATTTCGCTCATGATTAAATCATACACTATGCCTTGAAGTAAGACATGATGCTTCGTCCAGGAGGAGCTATATCCTCCATGAGTTCGCGGGTCCGCCTCGTTCTTTCCTGGACAACAGCTTCTTCCGCAGCCCACCGACCCTCTGCATCTGCGGAGTCACCCCAGAACGGGAACAAGCTCGACTTGCTTCCACTGCTCTTTTTGGCCTCCTCCGCCTTGGCTAGCCTGGACACCATGACAGACCAGTTATCCAGCCCCGTGGAGAGACACTCGCGGCATACCCGTTTTGCTTCTTTATCCTTACTAGCAGTGCCAAGGGTGCGCAGTTGTTCCTCCGCTAGGTCAACACCCTCTCTGGTCCACGCTAGGCCATCATCTTTGGATGATGTTGCGTAGAGTATCTCTCCTATATACAGATTGAGTGAAGCTTCTTGGCAGCGCTCATATGGGCAGCGCCATGGCGCTTCCGTACCGTCTGGCCCGGGCGAAGGGTACGCCGGAGGGCCAAAAAAATCCATGAATTGCTCGTATAGGGACTGGCGCTGTTTTTTGGGGCGGGGGGTCGGCGGAGGGGCGTCCGGGAGTGAGCGTCGGGCCTGAAGAAGTGAGACGTAGATGGGGAGTGCGGATACAATGTCGCCTTTGCGGGCCTTGTGGTTTGCAATAGCTGTGAGAGCTTCGAGTATATTAAGTGACGGTGCGGGGCCATTGGCCTTGACTACCAAGGTATTGGGGTCGTATGGTAGTGTCGCAGGCTCAATCCCGGCTGACGCCTCTTTCAGCGCCAGGCTATATAATGCATCAACGCCTTCTTCCATGTGCTTGAAGTCCATAAACATGGCATATTCTATCGCAGCCTCCATCTTCTGCCGGGAGTTCAAGCCTACCGTCGTCAAAATCTTGGTATACCAATGGTCAGCTGAGAGATATGCAGGTTCGCATACCTCCTCCCGCGGCGCGTGCGGCTGTCCAGGTGGGATGGGCTTTGGCCGAGGATTTGAAGGTCCGATAACAAATTCTGGCGCGCATACAATATTGCGTTCTGTGTCGCGCATCCAACCATCCACATGCTCCGCAGCCTTGGCAGCCAACATGATGGCTTCAAAATAGCCCCTTCTCCAGTCCTCGGACATGGCTGAGATGTCGCAGTTTATAAACTCGCCGGGGACTTCGAGAGTCGGGTCAATCCTATCACTAAGCTTCACAACCTTGTCGCCTCCCAATTTTGGATCTTCCAGTCGAATGACCACGCTCCTCGCCAATTCTAGGCATCGAGCCCAATTGACCTCCCCATTTTTGGGATCCTTGAAGCAATGTGCGTCTCGTAAGAACTTTCTCGTGAGGTAGTGCCACTCGTGCGGGGTAGGATGCTCTCGTTCAGTGGTCTCCTCGTGGATGGCGAAGAATATAACGAGCACACATGCTGCGAGTCCCCATAGTGTCAAGGTGTATCGGGCCACGAGCTTGGCTTCGTGCTTGAGCCAGCCCTTGCGTTCAGAGGTAAATGATCGAGCAGTAGATTGGCTGGCTTTCGGCATGACGAGGAACGGAAGACAGGGTCGATATTTTGTGGAGGTAAATTTTGTCTGGTATGCGAAAGACCGGACGCAGATGAGGTGAGGGCTCGCCAAGCTGGGAATGACGGGCTGCTGACGTCGGACAACCAGTTTGGCACGCATGGCGAATGCGGAGGCCCAGCGGGCCGGATAGTCGCCTTCAAAGATCACAGTAATACCTGTTGTTTCGAGGTTTCTTGCTGCTCGAATTAGTTGGGTTGACCTTGCTTGGCGCAAAAGCAGAACTCGATTTGACGTTCAGCAGATGATCTCAGCCGTGGGGCGAGTGGTAGTTGACTTGGTGACTAAGCGAGACTTCACGCGCGAGACCAAATTTCATTAGAACATTTTGATTCACTTCATTGGGACTTTGTGGTGTAATCGGCATTGCAATTGAAAATCATGTCATAATATGCCATCTTTTATTGCGGAGACTCTCGCGAATCCGCGATTCCAATTGTTTGCGACAGCGGTCCTTTCAGGTGCAACTGTTGCATCCCTCATTCTGGGATATCAAGCTCTTGACAGGGAAGAAAAGCTTGAGAAACTGAAAAGCTCTATCCCTAAGCTCGTAGATGGCAGTCATCAAGTTAACAAGGTAAAGCAACTACATGATCTTCTCCTTCCTCCCACCAGCATTATGAATTGGTCTTGACCTTTCAGTCTTCTTCTGCAGCTAACACATGGACTCAGCTCAACGACCTCGGCGCCTCTTCTGGTACGCCCGCTGATAAAGAAGATGCCAGGAATCAAGCATTGGCGAAGCGCGCGCAGGCCGGTGACTTTGATGAGGAACTGATTCTGGAACAACTAGCGCGCAACAGGGTATTTCTCACACCCGAGGGCCTGGCGAAGCTGCGGCGCTCATTTGTCATTGTCGTGGGATGTGGTGGCGTGGGTTCCCACACCGTCGCGGCTCTTGCACGTTCCGGCGTGGTCAAGATTCGTCTCATTGATTTCGATCAAGTGACACTCAGCTCATTGAACAGGCATGCTGTCGCGACATTAGCCGACGTAGGCTCTTCCAAAGTCCACTGCTTGCAGAGAAGGTTGATTGCGATTGCGCCATGGATCAAATTCGACTTGCGACAGGAAAAGTTTGACGGGACGGTGGCAGAGCGAGTTTTAGGGCCATGGGAAGATGGACAGAGGCCAGACTTCATCGTTGACGCAATCGACAACATTGATACCAAGGTGAACTTATTACAGTACTGCTACAATAACAAACTGCCAGTAATTAGTGCCATGGGAGCAGGATGCAAAAGCGATCCTACGAGGATCGTTGTTGGAGATATTGGCGCAAGTCGTGATGACGGTCTATCGAGAGCTACGCGGCGTCGTCTGAAGTTGCTTGGTATCACCAGTGGCATTCCAGTGGTGTACTCCACAGAGCAATTTGGCCAAGGCAAAGCAGAGCTTCTCCCATTACCAGAAGAGGAGTTTCAAAAGGGCTCGGTAGGAGATCTAGGTGTTATGCCCAACTTCAGAGTCAGAATCTTGCCCGTCTTGGGTACCATGCCTGCTGTGTTCGGCTTGACAGCTGCCAACCATGTAATACTCAGCATTGCAGGTTATCCGCTCAGCTACGTCCCTGCCAAAGGGAGGGAGAAGATGTACGAAGGCATACTGACTTATGTTCAAGGCTCAGAGGATCGCCTCGCTCGCACCTTGGGCCTGGACACAGTTGGGTTGAAAACTCCTCTTACTACCGGTGACGTGGCCTTTCTATCAGAAGATCTCTATCACGGACGGAGCGTGATCAGCGGCATATCTACCAAGTTGGTCCTGATTCGATGGCGCCGGCCTGAGGGATCAAGCATGAACATCATAGGAGAGGGCAAAGACGTGCAGAAATGCTCGACTGTGAAATTACGAGATCTTGTATGCATGACAAAAGAGGAGGCAACCAGACATGAAAGAGAAATCTTCAAGGCGCATAAGAAAGTAGAGGATCTGTATGATAAGGAGACTATTGAGCGAGTAGAGACGAAGCTGGCTTTAGCCGCCAAATACGAGCAGTTTCGATAGCTCATTTTGAGCACTGTAACAATAACTCTTTGAACGATGACACAAAACTTGGAGATTGTAATGACAGGTTCTGAAGCTGGTTTTAGCCCAATGTCATGGGTATCTCAATCTTGATTCTGGAACTACAACCATCGAGATTGGTCTATCGGCGATGGTCGCATCACGACTTTTGTATCTTGTCGTGCGAACTGTCGCTAGCCAAATTAGGAAATCGTCTTGGCGAGCGCTCCCACCAAGCGGAATATGCAGCATCACCGCAGCTGCAGCTATTATTCGCTCTATTGTAAATGTTCCTCTCTGACGAACGCGTGGATTCACGCATCGAAAGACAGGTCGCGGCACTTTTTCGTTTTCCCTCTAATGTGATCGATATTCAGGTACCACGGCATTCAAGCCCGAAATTACCCAAGTGACAAGACCATGGTGGGAAGGCTGATTACGAGTTCGGGTCGCTTCCTCTCTGCAATTCATTCTAGATCTGCAAGCCTATTTCTTTACGAGAAAATATTTGCAGGCGGCGCGCGGCCAGATCTGCAGCCCGTGTCACATCCTTGCCGAATCTTCTCCCTCTGCATACAAGACGAGACTTGCTTGGGCTGTAGACGGCGAAGCAAACTATTTTAATACCTAGCCATGAAGAAATACGTGCAGCTATTGCGCAATTTCACGCGCTCAAAAGAGGTTCTCACAGGCCGATGAATGTGAAACTTGATTTTTTTTTCTATAGTCTCCTTGCTGCAATGCATCTCGGCCCAGGATCATACATTCGACTTTTCGCGGACACTACGGAGCGCAAGATGTAACATGATGAGATTGGGTTGAAGAATAGACGAGAATCAGCATAGAGGACAAGGCTACACAAAAAGTGTTGATGCGCTGCTGGCGGGTATTGTTTGGTTTCCAAGTTTCGGTTAGGCACTGCAATCTGCGAAAAACTTGAGGCTGATGTACGAGGCGAAACACTTTGCGAACTAACACGCGACGCTTGCCAAAGCTGAGATGGAGCTCATAATCGGACCCTTGTTGAATCATTGGAACCAGAGTAGTGGTTGCTTGTGGCCAGTTATCGGATCAATGGATGCAAACAATGACGCACGACGTCTCACTACATTCAGGTGATGATAATACTTAATCTGAGCGCCGAGGCGACGCAGAGGCATACAAGTACAAGGCAGAATGAGAGTCAAGGGTCTTAAGGATTGGCAAACAATCGAGTTCAGTAAAGTCAAACCCAGTCAGCCTTGGAGCGCGGCGGTAGCTGAATTATGAAATAATGACTGGCAAATGAGGCCAGGAGGCTGTAACCATTGTCGATGCTTACCGAAGGAGTGGATGGCGCCTCACCGAGGACGCGCCATTTGAACCGTGCATGCGGAATCCAGCCTGACTTAACGTAGTTTGTTTCCAGCTTGAGGTGCCTCTTAAATGTGATGAAATCAGCGGCTAATAAGCCGTTGTGGGTGGCGCACACGCGTTGCCTTGATAACACGCGTGGTCTATGTGAGTCAGTTGCTTTGACTAATTACCACACTAAATACCTCCCTAGGTAGGTAGGTACTCTGCACTACAACCAATATGCCGGTATGTATTCATCGACCAGACTAAGGCTTGAGTTCTCTATTTGTTCGTGCATATGGAACCTCGTTGTCGCAGAGACAACAATCACTGCCAAAACGCGCAGTCAAGGTGACAGCTAGAGGCCACGCCGTCGGCTTGCTAAAAGCGGTCAAGTCGTCAAGGTTCTGTTCCCTGCATAAGCGATAGCGGAGGTTCACCTGCTGACATATTAGTGACAATGGAACCGAGATAATTGTGCACATGTGGAAAAAGACCAATCTGTCTATCCGAGCATCTGCGGCGGCTTTTGTGCGATGCTGAAAGGTCAGAAAGGTCAGACCCGAGACCGAGCGCATTCACCGGCAGGCGTCAGCTCCAAAAAGGTGTCAGGAATTGATCATCATTCTTTTTGTGTGAAAACAATAGTAGAGAATGCGGCTTCTTGAAGAATCATAATACGTCAACAACTATCGCTGAGGGCATGAAATACCTGCCTGCTGCCTGTTCGTGAGAACCCAAGCGGGAACGATGTATCACCACTGTTGTCAATGACGCGCATATGTTGTATGTAGCTGCTGGGCGAGACAATGATTCTACTGCCTGAACTTTGGCGTCTCGTAAGAAGCTGGAAATTTAACTACAAAAGATGAAGGAGTGGTTGAGCGCTCTCCTCCAGTTATAAATGTACCTAGGGTTGCTCCTGCTTTGGAAAATCCCGCCATGCTCTTCCCATTGTGGTAGTTGTGTCCGACGGCTGATACGAAACAAACGTCGGCATTCCGCGAGTCGACACATTTGTCACCTGCCATCCTAGCCGTATATTGAAGTCGGATCTTCGTGATTCTCAGTCGGTAAGTTCAGCTTGTCGCTGACCGCTGCGAATTTTGCGAATATGCTGGCCGAAAGGCATTTACAAAAGGTTTTGCCGAAGATCGAGCCTGTTTGGCAGTCCATCCTCTTGCGCAGTTCTCTTCAAGACGATGAAAACCTCTGGGCAAGCAGGGTCGCATATTGAACCATCGGCTTCGTTTTGTCGACTAATGCCTTCACCCGTTAATCTGTCGGACAGGAAATATACGTCTTCGAGCCAAGGAGGCAAACCACAATCTCGGGATTGTCAATCTCGCGGTCATATTGGCTGGTACTGCACAAAGCAGAACCCGACTTTTTCAGGTCAAGGTGCGACGGTGCAAGGTGTTGATGTTGTTGAGGGATGAACCACTCTAGACTACAAAGCTGATGAGTATGAGGCTCTTTTTGCGGCGCATGATTGGCTCAGCAAAAAGGCAACCAGGCGCACCACGCGACCTACCCATGTACACTTGAGCAAGGCTAACTTCTGAATATCATTGATCATATACATCGACCAGTTCGCTCCAGAAATCGCTGCTGCTGGGCCAAAGACACGTACTTCGCAAGCCAGAGTAGGTAAGATCGAGCCCCGGTACTTTGCGCGGTTTTGTATGCAATCCAATCTCCGCTTGTGCTTCAGCGTTTCCTCGATGTGTCTTTGACGATGTCCATTCTTCACTCTTCACTCTTCGCATCACATATAACATATGTGGCTATTTTGCGCGCGAATCTCTCTAATTATTGAGCTCAATGCGCTGGTTGGTGTCAAGTGTTTCCTATTAGCTATGTGGGCGAAGAAGGTTTATTTCTGCGGCGCGTCTGAATTGTCGTAATGTCAGCCAGCTGCTCGTCAATTGCTCTTGTTTCTTCTATTTCTGCTCCCTTCTGTTCCTTTTCACATAATTCTGCTTTGATGTTTCTATCTTGACTCTTTTTGCGGAGCACGTTCTGATTGCTAATAGAAAAATTACCTGTCCGCCACAGACTCTGCCCCGTCAATTTCATTTCCGAGGCTCTGGCACCGTGTTACACGAACACACCCAACTTGACAGTGGCTGTCGAATAAACGTGGTCGTTTCGCTTTGGCTGACAAGATCAACCCTGCACGCTTGAACGGCTCACTGGCACCAGCCCCAATGAGTACCGCATAGACTGTTGGCCAGTCTGCCCCTATGATCATCAAACTGTTGCGGACCTTGACCCTTTGGAGATGGAGAAACTCACCAAAGGATGGGTCCAGCATCTTCGGAATGCGTCCCGTCAAGAAACGCCCGCTCGCAGCTACCATTGTCCGCTATGCAAGGCAGAGGTCCAGCCCAACTTTGATTCATTCAGGGGTCACGTTGTTGCAGATTCGATGAAGCACCCTGGTTTATCAGATGACTCCGTCATTGAGGAAGCCTTCAAGAAGATCGTTTTACAAGGAAACGATCATAAAGATTCTCCGTAAGGCTTGTTCATTCCTATGTAAAAAATGCGATTGATTATTGATGGAACCGATTGTTAAACATAGGACTCTGAATACAAACTTTCCGCAAGTAACCCCCACAAGCGGGATAAGTGCGAAAAAGAGGCCTGTGTCTGGCAATGCAGACACAGCAGAGGCTGCCGAAGATGAATTGGATCGACTCAATCTGGCTAGCGATGGCACGGAAAGCAGTCGTCGTGGAAGCAAGAAACTCTGCTCTCCCCCTGCATCCATTACGCAGCAACGTGGCTCGTCGCCACCAACACCAGATCGTAGTCGGGCGCGGCAAAGCGACAGTCCCAGTGACTTCGACCGTGGCCTGAGTCAAAGAAAACCAAGCGCACGCCAGCTCTGGGTACCCGAGGATGACCGTTTAGTCAATCTTCATTCTCATGCCTCACAAAGACCTAGGACACCTCAAATGCGACTTGGCTTCGCGAATGCGTCTCATGCGCATCGGCGCCAACAACGCAATGCAAGAACACAATCGTTCTCGGAGTCTTCTTCTTCGACAACAGAGATGATACGTCAGCCTGATACGCGACCAATCTCGTCTGACCAGCTTGTCGCGGAGGTTAAGGGCATCTACGCTGGACTGGTCTTGCTCGAGAGCAAGTGCATACAATATGATTCATCTCAACAATCAGCTGATCTGAGCGAGGAGCAGTATCATGCACTGAACTCACTTCATCGATCGTTGCTCCATGAGCACCATGACTTTTTCTTAGCCAGCCAACATCCATCTGCCAGCGACGCACTACGGCGGCTCGCTTCTAAATACGCCATGCCAGCCCGGATGTGGCGCCACGGAATCCACTCTTTTCTAGAGTTGCTACGGCACAAATTGCCCAGGTCTCTTGAGCACATGCTTACGTTCATTTGCATTGCCTACTCCATGATGGCCTTACTTTATGAAACTGTTCCTGCATTTAAAGACACTTGGATTGAATGTTTGGGTGATCTCGGAAGATACAGAATGGCGATTGAGGACGATGACATCAGAGATAGGGAGATTTGGACTGGCGTGTCAAGATACTGGTATACGAAGGCCTCTGACAATGCACCAACAACAGGCCGGCTATACCACCACCTGGCAATTCTGGCACGGCCCAATGCTCTTGGCCAACTTTACTACTACGCCAAATCTCTATGTGTGCCTATACCCTTTCTAAGCGCGAGGGAGAGCGTGATGACTCTTTTTGACCCACTACTGAGTCCCAGTTCTGCCTCTAACCAGCGATTAGAGCCCGTTGATGCCGCGTTTGTTCGGGTCCATGGAATTCTTTTCTCTGGCAAAGCCATGGATCAATTGGATTCATCCATGAAGCAATTTCTTGACTTGTTGGATAGTCGCATCGGCAGGGAGCACGGAAACTGGCTTGAGTCAGGGTAAGTTCCACCAGGTCACGCTAATTACAGCCATGATGCAGTCGAACTGATGCCAAACTAATGTAGATACCACGTGGGAATATCCTTGAGCTGTCTGCTCTTGGGTTTTGGTAACGAATCAAATGTGTTGATGAGAGCAATCTCAGGCCAGCATGGCGATGGGGAGGATGACGCGTCTATGAGTGGCAGCTCCGAGACAACTGCAGAGCCTAAGTCCACATTCGATACAGCAATTTCGTTTGCCGAACAAACATACAAGATCGTGATTGAGCGTTGGGGTGATAAAAACACGTTGCCTTGTCTTCATACTACGTTGGTATTTTATTATTTTATGACGCAACGGCCCGCCGCCATGAAGTACCTAGAGGACAGGTTCCCCTGGAAGCTTACCTCTGTGCTTCTTAATTATCTATTACGAACCTGCGACTTTGCGCCGCGGATTGATACAAGCGAATTTCCAGGGCCGGAAAAGAACGAGTCACCTCATCCCCTTCCAGAGGACTACGCGATGCGAGGACTTATTTACACTGAAGACTACTTTCCACGCGATTGGTTTGATAATGATAAGATTGACGATGATGAGAAGTACTTTGAACCGGCTTCAACTGTTTTCAAGCGCCGCGAGAGAATCCTCTGGATAGGACGCATGATTGCCCGCCATGAGAAATGGCTTGTCTGGGACGCAGCTACATATCAATTCACCGTCACGGCCAAATACGATGTTGAGATTAAAAACATTCCCGTAGCCGCGTCTACATTATTGACAGATGCTATGCCATCAACTGATGCACCAGTCGTGCGAGGCAACTGATGGCTAGATACGTTCTAATCACACTAATTTGGAAACCACAGCAAGGTTCATGTCGTTACCAGGACGACAAGGGCAGCTTGTGAATGGCAGACGGCGCTGATGATGATGCGAGCTATCGGGGGAGCTTCGCAGTGTATGCATTGCTTGACGTGCTGGCTTGATGCATGAACACCACCATGCATGTTACAGAATGCCTGGCGAGGATACGCTGGATCTTCCGCTGATTGGAGATTCCTGGTTGGTTCCACATTGCTCTCCAGCACTGGACTATGGGCGAATAGGTAAAGACAATGGGAAACTATTTTTGGAGGATGCAACACTCGAGGATGTTATTAGACACGCAGATTAGGGGCGATTTTTCAACTGGCCCCCACCGTTGAATTCAGTCCTTGTTCCCAGCGTTTATTTCTGGCCTCGATTCCAAGACCAATATTATCCTGCACATGTTGGCGAGGGGCAAACTCTACGCCAGTCTCACCTATCTCATACGTTTATTTGACCATACTTGCTGAGACGACCGTGACTCTCTCGGACGATAGCAGCAACGACATGGTCGACAACATATAACCAGAGTTAAAGGTGGAAAGGGAGGCGCTTTTTAGTCAAGACTAGACTAGTTAGCCATGTTGATTCACCCTGCAAATTTGGTGGATTACTAGATGTATGTACTTGTTTTCCTTTTTTTCCTTTTCTCGTGCACCAGTTTGGACATTTGCAGGAATACAATCAGGCAGTCAATATTTCAATTCATGACATTCGAGCTTATGTTTACAAGTGGACCGTCATTGAAGGTGGCTTCTCGGAGAACCTTCATCTCGGCACGGATAGCAATGTCGGGCTCTTAGTTTTTGAATGAGACTTGTCCATCCTACTTCGTATCCACCTTGAATCATTGCACACAGCTTGGAACACGCCCGGCGAAATCAAATCAGCAAAGGGACCGAAGTCGCTGAGGGAGCTTCTGGCTGACATGATGTGCTGATAAATACACAGAGCCCGTCACGATCTTGAAATAGTGGGCATGGGGTCGGTCAGACAGGCTCCTACTGGAAACCTGTCAAGCCGTTCAAAGCTCGATGAATCGAATGTGCGGTAACGAAAATGAGGCACGGGCAGGCATCGATTGCCCACGACCTAGTTGCCGCTGAGAAAGACCTGGTTCACGAGGAAACCCCGGCACAGATGGGATGGATGTGGTGACTGTATTGACGAGACATGTGGTACAGCATGCGATGTACAACCTACGGCTTAGCGGGAGGGCGTCCAACGGTGCATCGTGGTATATGAGGTCAGCTGGATGGAGTTCATGGCACATTGACGGCTTTCATTACGCCTGATTCGAGAGTGAAGATGGACTTGAAGAGCGCTTGAAAGTCAGCAGGGCGGGGCGAGCACAGATCTTCGTAAGCCTGCGGTAAGCACGGGCTTTGGCCATCGGAGAATGCAATATTATGGTAAAGGTTTTTGCCAGGCCCGATCATATCGGGAGAAAAATTTGATGTTTTGGGCTGTAGGAAGGGCCTCTTGGTAAGATGGGAAGGATGAGAGTAATTGAGGCCAATAGGGCTCACGTTGGATAACAAGGTGTGTATTACGGAAGGCGTCCTTGTATGATCAGTACGGCAAATGCGAGAAGATATGGGTGAGAGTGTACGGAGTACAAGCAGTAAAGTCAAGGCCTCAGAATCCTAAGGGAAAAAGTCTTATGTCGATTTCAGCCCGGATTCATGGCCAAGGCTTGATTAACTATCCAGCCGCATGCCCACGTCTGCATGAAAAAGAAAAAGAACTAAAAAAAGGGGCATGCGTTGGTAGGCCTAGCAAAAGCTCAAGTCAAAGCTTGTGATCCATCACCTGCGGCTTCAGAGATGACGTCAGCCGCACCGCAATTCGAGGCAGCTGCGGACCAATATGCAGATTGGACAATGTCGGTTTTGATTTCTGTGGGAATGACGGGAACTTCTGACGGTGAACTGGCGCTGAGGAAGCGCCGTATGGTCTGTACCGCATGTATTAGTCCATGCCAAAGCCATCTTGGAAACTACGGGGCATGAAATGACATGGCGCCAAGAATGAGGCGGAACAAGTTACATCAACAAAAGACCCCAGTTGCCCATTTCGTAATAAATTGAAGGGCCTTGTAAGCTAGGCGCGGGGAACTCTACTGAATTGCATCGCAGGGCCTCGGCGTCACCAGACGGCAGTTTTTGGGAGCTGGCTTAGGAAAAGATTGGTCATTGGAACATGGAAAGACATGACTTGCCTTTTGGGGGATGGCGGACAGATGATTGCGCAGTGCTCGAGCCGGCGATGGTGCTGTGTTGGACGCCTTGCGTGTGGATGAAGCAATTGACTGGGGTGCGTTGATGTTTCGAAACACATTGCTTTTTTTTTTTTTTTGTTCTTTTTTATACCAAAGGCAGGGACACTTGCAGATTGGCCACGTTGGAAACGCGTGGTTAGCTCGTGAGCCGCTTTTCCCGATTAAGTCACTCTTCTCCACTTTACTCCGCTCCGCAGAGAACAACAAGGAAGGAAGTAATAAAGAAATCCCCACCACATTCAAGGCAACCAAACCCAAACTCCATCATCTATGATGCATCCCTTGCCGAGATCGACTGCCAAGCACACGCGCCGAGTCAAGCCATTATTGATGATGAAGCTCGATCAATTCTGCCCTCAATGTATGATCTTTTGCCTGATCGTCTGCGGCGCGCGAAAAGCGCCGGTGTCCCGCGTGTGTTTGGTCAGTGCCTTTCCAGTGGCTGTGCGGGACAGCTCGCCTCACTTTTGCACCTTGTAGCTTCAAATGTGGGGAGAAAAGAGAGTACGTGTGCC
The DNA here is from genome assembly GCA_000729835.1 of Atkinsonella hypoxylon. NCBI lineage: Eukaryota > Fungi > Ascomycota > Sordariomycetes > Hypocreales > Clavicipitaceae > Atkinsonella > Atkinsonella hypoxylon. Next base: position 81,240 of record JFHB01000012.1, on the reverse strand, counting down.
AATCGCTTACCAAGAGGTGACCCGTCCTGAATCGCGCAACCATCACCACCTTTGTTGATAATATGACCAGCGTTCAAGTGAAACGTCTCTCTGATAGTGGTTGCCTCAACTGTCATTCATGGCTGCAGCCTTCTTGGGGGCTGGCACTACGAAAATACCATGGCGGAACAGATCGATAGATGGAGCGATGATCTTTTCGATAAAGATCATCCCGCGTCATCCCGTCCCTGCACTTATCCATCACCAACCAGTGGCTCTGCATGTGACAAGAGGAAAGAATGGTCGCTCATTATTCGTCACGTCCTTAGCGCCTCGAGCCGTCTATTCATGCCTCACCGGGTAATCTTGATCTGCCTGCAAACTCGATTTGCAGACACTGGACATGTCGGAGGCAGATGCAAGCATTGAGATATCTGGCTGCAGTTGGGCGGCCCTACATGATTCTGACTGCTCATATGGCCAATTCTGCTTTGGCTCTTGGGCGAATTGCTGTTGCAGAGAAAATACCCGCCATGTTCTGTTTGTTTGGCGTGAATTTTACTTACCTAGGTACCTTGTCAGCCCTGTCATGGCTTGTCCATCTCGTGCCACAGGTGACGCAGCGTCATGGAGCTTACATATATGCCAGACTCAAAGGTCTTTGCTTTGCGTTGACGCCGGTGCCAGGGGATCACTTCTGTTCCCAGCTCACTCACAGGTCTTCGGCCTGGGAAGGCAAGGCGGCGGAGTGGAAGCTTCATTTCCGTCCAGATACGTTCCGGAAACCTTCTAGTAGCTGCTTCCTTGACGCAAGGCCAATGTCGACATATAGTCTGTCTACCTAGGCATGTGAAGCTGCAGGGCGACAAATGCGGTGAAGAAGCTCACCAATAAGGCTAATCTACAGACATACGCCGCTCGTGTGAAGTCGTGAAGGAACATGCATGCACATATATATATGGAGGCCCTGCTGTAATTGGTGTCCGCGATGTTTATGGATGCAACCTTCGAGTCTGGTGCTCTCCGGCTCGCATCAGAGTTAGGGGGGCAGCGACCTAGTTATCATGTGTCAGGAGAAAGCCTGCCGTTAATGTTCTTGTTAAGAAGAAGAGCAGGCCTGACATTGTCCCAAATTGAGCTATTGGACCATGTGTATGAGTTTCATTGGAGAATAGCTTGCAAGCTTTAGGCTGCTTATACCCGATTAAAAGCCCTTCATCTAGCTTTTGGGTCATGATCGGGTTGTCAGCGCAAATACATAGGTCCATTGGCTGGTAAATGATGTGAATGACCGGAATTGATGACGCTGAATGGCGCATGAAACCAACCCCTTCTGATCGCGCATCGAAGTCGTGTTGATACAATGTGGGAAATGAAACCAGATTATTTCGATGATAGCCTTCCCAGCGAGATCTAGGATGAGTCAGTTAGAAAGATGACATCTTCGTAGTTGCTTAGAAGTATAACGGCACCATGCAACGAGACAAGCCGAGACGAATGGACTGACCACCGTAACAGACTAACCACGCTTGAGAAAGTGTGAGAGAAAACGAGGAATAGCGGCAAACGATCAGGGGAGCTTAGTGTTCAGCATAGCAGCCAGGAACCATGTTATTCGTAAAGTTGCAAAACGTGAGCAGGATTCTATCTGAGATAACGATGAGGGTATCCCCCCTCGCGTAAAGACAGAGCCAAAAGAACCAAAGCAATACATAAACAGCATTATAAAAAAAAAACAAGAGACTTATTAGCTTGGCAAGCCACCCTTCCGGGTAACTCAAACATGGTAAATCCCAACTACAACAACTTGAACCATCGTGAAAACCTGTTCAACCAACCCTCTCCCACGTCACTCCTTGCACCCCGTCCGCAATGATACTTGAAAGTATCAAACTGCTTCTCCAGCGCCTCCTGCGACTTCCAAGCAGCCTTTGCAGCGAGCCCGCTACTAACGCCGCGACGATCAACCACATTCTGAGCCGGCTCTCCCACCATATAGCCATGCTGTCTCAGCGGACGAAGCAGACTCGTGCGCTTCGGCAAACGTCGCTTCGCCTGATCATCGAGCTTCAACGCAAGGGCAATCGCGTGCGCCAGCTTGCGCTCATGTTCCGCCACCTTGGCGCTCGCCAGCACATCCAGCTGCGTCAGGTTCACGGTATAAGGGGGCTCGAAGCGCTCCCTTCGCAGCAGCGAGGACCGGTCCTGTGCCGAGCGTCCCTCGAGGGGCCGCGCCGTGCTATACTTGCTTTCGGTGAACTTTTTCGCACAGCGGTCGGGAGAGAAAAAGTCTTTATGGAGCGAGACTGACTTACCTTGGGGAGAGAGAGGGAAGATAGGGATAGCGAGAGCGCACTTTCCGCCGGATTCTGTTTGCCACACTTCCTGGATTCTTCTTTTGAGCACTGATAAGAGGAATTAGGGTCTTTGGTGGTGGCCTCGGTGAATTTCACCACAGGGTCTTGTCTTCTGTCCTCATAGCGCGGGTTCCACCCGTGACGTTCCGCTCGACGAACGAATTCCTCAAAGCAGCTCTACGGCTTTAACTGCTCGTCTCGTCGCTGACGTCTCCATAGCGCTCTTTCGTGTTTGAGATGGTTGACGCGGCCATCGGGTGATACCCTGGCCCGTACGAGCTCTAACTCCACGGCGCAGCAGCGTTTCGTAAGGTTCCCTGGTCGAGGTCCAGAGTCCAAGATCAGCTCCGAGGCACTGCTTGTCAAGGGGTGAGAAGATCTCTCGTAGCATGCAAGACTACTAGCGTAGGCATTTCGACTCACAGAATTGTTCTTGGAGGACGGCTGGTCCAGCATTGTCTAGAGGTGCCGTCTCCGCCTGTCCGTGAGGGGATGTTTTCAAAATGCTTTTCGTCATGAGGCTGGCTGTTTCAATCCAAGTTAGAAATCAAGTTAAATGAGATATGTGACTTCCCAACAATGGCTTTGCAACAGATAGATAGCACGGACGGGGTGGTATGATGAACCGATAGGTTCACGGACTATTTCCCCGGTGTCGTGGGAAGCATGAACGGAACAAAACTTACATTCTTACATGACTCGTTTAGACAATGCTGAGATAGCTGCGGCGTAATCCTGGGCAGGGGCTCAAGTGAAGAAGGTAGATGCTGATGTGAAGTGTGCATAGGAGTATGATGGTTTGTAGGACATCCGTTTTTGACTTGAGAGCTGCGCTCAATATGACGAGTCTGTGAATCTGAAAGACACATAAGTGAGTAGGCCTGTCCAGAAAGCGTTTGTAAACAAAGGGGGGACACGGCGTGGTGTGCTAAACGTACACAACACGGCTTGATGGATGTCCCACGTGGCATGGGAATCTCAGAATCTCACATAGCTCACAAACCCTGGAAAGGCTTCAAAGCCAGCCTCTTCAGGCAAATTTATTGCCTCTTTCTTGATCGTGATCCCGCGGCTTGTTGTAAGATGTTCTATGGAATCGGGTGACTATTGCGTACGATGGATCAAGATTAAAGCGTTGTGAGGCGCATTTATGGTGATTCCTTACCATTCGTATAATTCTATGTGTCTGAGCTGTGAAATTCGATTCACTTACGGTACTAAGCGCTAGCTCGTGATGATCACTGGCCATCTCTGCCATCTTTTTAGCCCGTCACGGAGCATTGCTCATACATGCGTGTGAAATATGAGCTCACTAGCTAGCATATGCACCTCTGATTGCTTCTCAACTGATCTTGATTATCAACTTGGGCAGGCAATTGTCAACTGTGTGAAGAACCAGAAGCATATGTACCTCTTGTCATGGAGGCTTGGTCACGTTCCAGGACGGGCAAGCCGTGTATCTATCTAAATAATCCATTGTGGAAGCTTTTTCATCAGCTGTATCTTGATTCACTGCTCATGGTGCGTCGGGTTCGTCGGGCTCGTCGAACCCCTTAAGTAAATTGAACGACGCGCTGCGACATCCACGTCCACAAGCAACGGCTGCGTCGACACAACACTAGCACTGGCCAAACTATCAAACTTTCCTAAGCTTATCTAGAGAATGAATGGGGCCCTGTATTGCTCGTTCAGAAGCAGGGCGGTTGATCGTAGGCGTGACTGAAAGAGACATGCTTCATAATGAACTCGGTTATTTTCAAACCATGATACTGCCCAAAAACGCAGGAACAAGCCAAACAAATTACCACAGATATCTGCCCTCAAGGAGTTCCCAGGTAGCGAATGGCTTGTTTTCAGGGGCATTCGAGGGCCACTCATTCTTGCTCATGCCACCTCAGTCGGAAGGTGAATGAACAATTTGATATCTACGGCAAGCAGGAAAGCTGCAAACAAAGCTCCTACTGAAGGGCCCTTGCAAACACCTCTGCTCGGTGGCTGGGCTCAGAGACGGAATGAAGTGTCGCTCACGGCTGGGTGTTGCCCTAGCGCATCAATCCCAAAGTAAGGAGACGTGCTAAATGTCAAGAAAGAAAGAATGGACAAATAGAAAGATGCCAAGTGATCATTGCTTCCCCTGATTTGAAGATCGTTTACTAGAGCCTCAACCGTTCTTGGGCCGTGGTCAAACTTTCTTTGTTGACAACCACGCGTCTTTGTGACAAAGCCCGCCTTTCCTTGTTTCAACAAGGCAAGGCAACAAGTGCCCCGAACGATTCACAAAATTTCCGTCATTCATCTCTTTGAGTTACTTTAGACTTGATCAAAGAGCAGAGATCCTGATATAATGCAAAGTAGCTGCACAGCGTCGTAACAAGGTGGAATCTACACACTTTCCCCCTAACTTTGCGGTGGCATCTACGGGTCTTTCCCATGTGGTGGCTGCTGAATCTTGCTCCTTTCCCACTCGCGAGCACAGATGTAGCCGAAGATGCGGTGGCTGTTTCGTTTCTATAGATGGCTTGTTGACTGCTTTGTTGCGGCAAGTGAAGGCATTGCGCGGATTTGGTAGCAGGGGAACTGTACGGACAAGAATGAATACCCCTTTATCTGCAGGCATACATGAAGGCGCGTGCGTATAAACAAACCATGGTCACCCCCCGCCAGCCTGAACGATTGTCTTTATGAGCTTATCTGGTAACCTCTACGTATCCCCAACACTACACCTTGTGCGATATTAACAGTTTGAAGCTATTCCAAGCCTTCGCCGGCCTGTAGCTCTTGCCCAGCTTCTAGTAAAGCCTTCTCTGCAGCCTAATTTCCCGCAATCTAGGCATTAATATCGCCCTTAAAGCCCACTAGAATCTATGTAGCCTATTCCTATAAGGAAGCATTATTATTGTTAATTTCCTTAGTCTTAGAAGCTTATTGTAAGGTTGAAACTCTCTCTTCTTTAATCTCGCCCTTAATATCTTTAAGAGCGTCGTAAGACCTTATATATGCCCGTAGAGGTACTATTCTAGGCTTATATAAATCACTAGATTCCAGCCTTTATAGCTCTATTGCTGTTGTAGTTATTAAAGCTGTATTTATTACAGCAGGCGCTGTTAGATCTTTTTTAGCCCCCTTTAGCCGGCCTTTTCCCCTAACAACAGCAGGATTACATAGTCCTAGAAGAGTATTAGTGTCCTTAGAGGGTGCCTCGCAATATCTTGGCTAATGCGGGTTAATTTCCTCTTCTTCAATAGGCTGCTTATCGCAAATTCGCTGCTACAAGTGATGCCTGCAGAGGAGCCCTAATGCTGTGATGTAGTGGCATAGAAGGCACTGCGAATTTGACTCTAGGGCTTTAGAGGGGTCGCGTATCGCAAGCCTCGTGTGTGTATAGCTTCAATGCAGCGAAAAGCGCGGTCACAAACTTGCTCAAAAGCGATCATGCAAAGCCCGATATCGGGAGCCTCGTGCGCCCAGCCACAAAGTTGGGTGCCATTTGCGCCAGATTGGGTGCTCGATAAATGGGCCCTTGTTATTATACCCCCCATGAGTCCATGACGTACCTAACATTGATCCGGGGCAGGCACGCCGGGGTAGTAGATAGGAAAGCGCGGGGCAGAGAAGCTGGCTGCTTGATCATTAATTATCGCCATCATTGTGGGACGAAATTCGGCTGCTCCATCCATCAACGACGATTCCATCCCGCAACCAATTTTGCCATTCCCGGATGGGGGGGAAATTCGCGAAAGCCAAAAGTGAAGCACCTCCTCTCACCTCTCACCTCTCACCTCTCACCTTTCACCTCTCGACTCGGAGGCTCAACTGCCCTGGAGTTCGGACAGGTTGCCTCGCGTTTTAGCTTCCAGATGGAGTTACTCGGACCACATGCGGCCAAACAAGGAGCCTCCCCTGGTCCCCGTAATCGGACGGTGTCCTAGGACTGTTGGATGCTCGATCAACGTAGTGTATGTGTGGATCCCATCTATATATAATGCACCCATGTGCTCTCAAGCTTCTAGATGGATTGAGCATCAAGCATCAAGCATCACAAACCCTACGAGTGGCCAGACCAGTTCTATTTTTTACAAGACATCCTCGACAGCCGCGGAGCCCTGGCTGTCAATGGGCAAAAATATGTATCTTTGCCCCAAGTAGAAGCTAGACAGCAAGAATGGAGCTCGTACAATCTTTCCTCCGCTACCTCATCTCTTTCTGAATGACTTTGGCTGCCCGCTTTGCGCTTGGAGAAATCGAAACCTCCCGTTTTATGAAGATGCTGTTATGGAGTCTACGACATATCTTCAGAGACATCTTTAGCATCTATCCCGCTGTTCAAATTACTTGTCCATGTGAGACATCGCTGCCATCTTTGGCCCGTCATGGCAACCTTGGCAGCTCAGCAAAGGTTAGCCGGACACGTCCCCGGCCAGTCCAACAAGCCCTTGTCGCGACCTGCGCACAGTCTACCTAGCGATGAAGTGCTGGATGAGCTCCAGAGCAGTCTCTCTCGAGGATTATCTACGATTTGATGCGAGCCAACGACTGGAGGAATATGGTCCCAATGAGCTGACCGAGAGGAAACGCGTGCAGCCGTTGGCGATCCTCGTCGAGCAGATCTTCAATGCCATGACATTGGTAAGCTATCCCTGCACCGACGGAAAAGACGAACAGCAGGGGAGCAGGCTGCGGGCTGCCCGATGCTTTATACTTGATACTTGATGTTTGATGCCTTCCGCTCCGATAGATTGCGTGGCTGGAAGTGAGCTGACGTTGGGCTTGTATTGGTGACAGATTCTCATACTCGCTCTGGCTGCCAGTTTCGGTATCAAAGCATGGATTGCAGAAGCAGACACTATCAGAATCGAGACTGCCCATGTCGTGTGGGCGACATTGTCGACCTCAATACGGGCGACTCCGTTCCCGCCGACATCAGGTTGATCGAGGCCGTGAATCTGGAAGCAGATGAGGCCTTTCTCACGGGCGAATCGGCCCCCATCTTCAAGACCCCGAAGCTCGCTCTCGACGAGGACACAGGTCCAGGTGATCGTCTCAACGTCGTCTACAGCTCCACAACCATTACCAAGGGACGTGGCCGTGGCGTTGTGTTCGCAACAGGAATGTTTACAGAAATCGGAGCCATCGCAAGCGCTCTGAACGACGGTAGGAAGGTAGTAATTAACGAAGAAAATGATCAGCCATCAGCATCTGCTCATGTCAGAATGGCCGCCAAGGCGATCAGGAACTGGCTGGGAGGGTTTCTGGGCCTGACGGTCGGAACGCCACTGCAGAGAAAGCTGTCTCAGCTGTTTCTGCGGCTGTTCTGCTTCGCCACCGGGTGCGCTGTGGTCGTTCTGGGCGCCAACAAGTTTCAGACGACACAGGACGTCGTTTTATACGCCATCACTACATCTGTTGGGACGATCCCTGTGTCTTTGCTTCTCGTCCTGACCGTGACAATGGCTGCCGGCACCAAGAAGATGGTGGAGAGGCATGTTATTGTTCGGAATCTGCAAAGCCTAGAGGCGCTGGGCGGTGTGACGGGTGCGTGCTTAGGCTCTATGTGCTATTACAGACCATTGAAGGCTAATCTTTGCATTTGAATCCAGATATCTGCTCAGACAAGACGGGGACCATCACGCAAGGGCGCATGGTTGTCAGAAAAGGTTGGATCCCCGGTTGTAACTACTGACAGTCGGGTATACGACCCAACGGCCGGTAAGATTTTTCACTCTCTTTCGCAGCCAAAAGACATGGTCAAGTTAGGCAGAGAGGAATCGACTCTATCATAAGTCGTACCCCGAGATGAAGTGGCCGTCAAGAGCGCGCTCAAATGGTACTTAAACATTGCAGCCTTGGCCAACTCGGCCACACTAGAGAAAGCTGCTGATGACTCGGATGGACATGGAGAATGGAAGATCCGCGGCTCACCAACGGATATCGCAATGCAAGTATTTGCCTCACGATTCAACCGAGGCAGGGCACAACTGTCAGGGAGCAGTCATGGTCAAGGAACATGGCGATACGTGGGCGAGTTCCCGTTCGACTCCGACGTGAAGAAGATGTCCGTGCTATTTAAAAATGTCGCAACACGGAAAATGCACATTTTCACAAAGGTAGCATTTATTTTATCAGCTTCCCGATGGAAACCTATGCCTCCTCCTTTCTTGCTGACAGGAAGGACTATCAGGGCGCCGTGGAACGAGTGCTCGATATTTGCCATCAAGTCGCCTTCAACAACACTATCCAACTACTGACTAAGATCAAGTCTGATGTCCTTGAAAACATGACCGCCTTGGCAGGTCAAGGGCTTCGCGTCTTGGCCCTAGCCCATCGTCCCATTGGCCAACAGCTGAGCGAGGTCGACTTGGCGGCCGCAGATCGTGACGACTTCGAAATAAACCTCATCTTCCACGCCCTCATTGGCATCTACAACCCCCCGCGACCGGAATCTCTCCCCAGCGTCAAGGCCTATCAAGGGGCTGGTATTGTCGTACATATGCTCACTGGTGATCATCCGCAAACGGCCCGTGCCATGGCACAGGAGGTTAATATCCTGCCGTCCAAGGACAAGATGCAGATACTCTCGGCTGACATGTCGCGAAGTCTCATGATGATTGCACACGAGTTCGACACCCTTTCGGACGACCAGATTGACAATATGCGGCAGCTTCCCCTTGTAGTGGCCCGATGCGCACCTAGCACCAAGGTCCGCATGATTGAGGCCCTCCACCGACGCGGCCGCTACGTCGCCATGACGGGTGATGGAGTCAATGACCGCCCGAGCTTGAAACGAGCTGATATCGGCATTGCCATGGGCACTGGATCCGACGTAGCAAAGGAGAGTGCGGATATCGTGCTCACCGATGACAACTTTGCCTCTATCCTCAATGCTATCGAGGAAGGCCGTCGCATATTTACAATGTCCAGAAATTTATCCTGCACGTTCTGGCTGTGAATATCGGCTTCGTCGTCTCCTTACTTACGGGGCTAGCGCTCAACGATTCATCCAATGTCTCGGTATTTCTGCTGACGCCGGTCGAGATTCTATGGATGCTCATGGCAACCGGCGCATTTTGCGAAACCGGCCTGGGATTTAAGAAGGCAGTTGCCGACATCCTGAATCGACCGCCTCAAGTTTTTCTCTCCAGCTTCATGTCTTCATCCATCTTCTCTAGGGCTCTGCCGTCCTAACAGCTCCGCCACTAGCTTAAATACGGCGTCTTCACTCCTGAGTTCCTCCTCGACATGATCGTCTACAGCCTCACCATGGCCTGCTGCACCATCGGCTCCTTCACAGTCGTCATTTTCGGCTTCTGTCGCGGAATGGACGAGTGAGCCCTGAGACGAAGACGAGTAGAGGGTATCCAAATTTAACTTCAATTTCAATGGAGATCTCCCCACGGTGTGGTAGAAACGATTACGAGAATAGCCCAACGTTGAACAAGCCTATCCTCGTCCATCTTAGAAAATAATGCTCAAACGTTGGAGACGTCCGTGGGACGAGAGCTCGGCAGAGTGCACATGAGGGCATTATCATTATCACATGGCAACGTCACCGGCTAAGAGGCGTCAATCGATATTTTTGATCATTTTCCATTTATAAAGAACAAGTTGAACGTAGATGGAGTGAGATGTTCGGATTCCACGTCGTTACGATAGGCTCAGCGACGTCGGAATCGTGGCGAAGCGATGCGCTTCATCTCAACATCAGGCTACCTAGCAATCAATGTACCGCTCCAGGCACCGCCACGTAATAACGGTTATTTCATATTCAAGTCATTAATCGAGCGTAGCTCTTCTTTCTTTTTCTTTTTTTTTCTTTCTTTTTCTTGCTTTCTTTTTCTTTTCTTTTTTTCTTTTCTTTTTTCTTTTTTTTTCCTTCCTTTTTCTTTTCTTTTCTTTTTTTTTTGGTTCTTAAATCGTTTGTTTTACGTCCTTGTCCTATATGTGGAAAACCCTGGACTCTCCGTGTTTGAAGCCGTCAACGATCACACAATCAGAAAGTTCAGCGCAGGATCCTTCAGCGTCTGCACCCAACTCTTTATTCCTTCTCCCTCGTTATCCAAATTCCAAATAACTTGCAGTGTGTCCATGGCAGTGTATAAGAAGCCCCATGGGCATGACATAACAAGTCGTTGGAGTCTATCCATTACCCATTCTCTTCTCGCGAGACCACGGGCCTCAGCACCGACGATGAAAGTCGGCCACGTCGTCGCCTTGAAGTTGGGGTCATCATCGGCAATGCTCGACAAATGCTCGAAAATGTCCTGACGCAGCTGCTCTGCGACCTCATCGTGATTCTTCATCTTGCTCAACGACGGGATAGCCTGCAAGATGTAGAGGCAGGCTGCGAGGCGGTGTGCTGATCCTGCATGAATTCTGCTCTGTACCGGGGCATCTCGCAAGTACGGGATTTTACGCACGTTATTTGCCCAGCCTTTGATATCAAACGACTGGGCCGCCTGGATGAGCATCAGGGCTGCAGAACAGATGTCTTGCTCCGAAGTAAAGCCGGGAGACACATTAGATAGCCGAGAGGCTGAGTGCAGAATCGTCAGAATCTCCGGTGGGCAGCATAAATAGCTGTTTGCCGCGGCTCGTTGCAGAATGGCCTGGATCTGCGCGGCCTCAAAATAGGATGGGGTATCAAAAGAGGCCGCTGGCATGAATGCAGATGCCAAAATGAAGTATCTATTGTGGATAGAGTGACGAATGTAAGTACAAACCCCTCTTGGCGTGTTTCAGATTTTTTTTTCTTTGCTTGAAATGTGAAGCACTTACATGAAACAGTCAGACAGCATATAGTCCCGCAATGCACTGTCCGCCACTATGTTGGGCTGTAAGAGCGACATGATGCGCCCTGCTCCTTCGAGATGAGCCTTCCACCCGTGCTTACCAGATTCGATAAGCTCCACGTTGATGAAAAACAGGGCTGCGGCGAGGACTACATCGCCGCCAGTCGTGTCGATATTTTCCACTGCACCTTGCATCAGAGATAAGGCCTTGGTCTTTGCGACCAGGGAGTCTTTAAGAGCACGCCGCGACGCCTGCTCAATGTCAGCCACCAGAGCGTCGTCCACATCCTTGTTTCGATCAGCCAGAGGATTCCGGACAAGATTTGACATATGTGCCGCCGAAGCAGCGACGATGATGTGTTGTAGCAGAGGATGGCCTCTTGTCAGTGGGAGCAGACCACGAAACGGGTTGCTATCAGGCAAATCATGAGAAACTAGATCTTTGCATACTCTGATGGTAACTGTGCTCGGCTCGCGTGGTCAGCAGCAAGATTCCTTGCATCGACTCCCCCCCATCTACGCGGGGGTTGCCCTTTATAAGGGAAGGCGGTGACCCCATGACTCACAATAAGATAGGTAATACCGATGGCTATGCTGCATGTCCTGATATAACGGGTCTGCCAAGGCACATGGGCTGCTGATGGAGTAAACGGACGAGACCGAAGATGGAGAACGCATGACGAGCCGAGTTTCCCCATCTAGTTGCGTTCCATCGTAACGCAGACCCCCCACATCGGCAGACTCTGTAGATAGCGTAATACTTGGCAGGAACTCGAGTCTGGTCGGTGTCTCTGACAGAGACCCTGTTACCGACCAAGTGTCTGCGGACAGAAAAGAGGAAGAAGAAGAAGAGGAGGAGGAAGGAGAAGTGGCATTCAACGGTGCACTCGACGTCCTCCCAGCCAGCTTGCCTCGACTAGCAACGGCGCCAGTCCATCGAAACAGTTTCCCATATCCAAGACATTCCCTGCCAGCGTTGACGCATTTATTACAATGTGGGTAGGAGCGGTCACATCGGAGCCGCTGGCGGCGGCAGTTGTGGCAGGATTTGGTGGGAGGCGTGAGAGCGCTCATGGTTTCCCCTCAGGACCCAATGGTCTCGACCGGGACTGCGACCGGGACTGCGACCGGGACTGCGACTGGGACTGCGACTGGGACTGCGACTGGGACTGCGACTGGGACTGCGACTGGGACTGCGACTGGGACTGCGACTGGGACTGCGACTAGGACTGCGACTAGGACTGCGACTAGGACTCCGTCTCCGTCTCCGAATGGGACTGTGACTGTGACTGTGACTCCGTCTCCGACTGCAACCGCGACTGCAACTGCAACTGCAACTGCGACGGGGACCGGGACTAGGACAGAACTTGACGACGAATTTGATGGATCGGGTAATTCCAAGTCAATAGAGCCTGGCGGCCCGTCTGCACTACGTGCATAGTACAAGCCCAGCGACGGGGGAGGATTTGTAAAAAAAGGGGCGGAAAGGGCGAACGTTTCTGGGTTTTTGCCGGCATGAGTGTCCAGGTGGTGGGAATTGTTTTGCCTCAACTCGTTCTCTCCCTCCTGCTCGATGCCTGATAAGAAGAGCAACCTTTCTTTTCATGATAGCATGGTCCGGGTTGGTTGGTATGGGCATGCGTAGGGGCTCGTGTGGTCGAGCCGTGTGGTCGAGCCGTGTGGTCGTGTGGTTGTATGGATTGTACGGGTAACTATGCATGGGATGCATGGGATGCATGGGATGGCCTGATCGGAACTGGGAGTTGGCAGGCACACGTCGTTGACAGGCCATGGCGCTAAACCCCATCCAGCAGCCAAGACGCATTGTCCACACCGGACGCTCATCGACTCCATTGTAAATACCGATAATTGGCCAGCTTTGACCCCATGCCGCCCTGTCTTCCTTGGTACTACTCACTCTCGCTAACTATTCGTTCATAACGTAACGCTCACTCACTCACTCATCACATACAAGCAAAAAAACATCTTATGCTGCTTCGCCTCCGACAGAACGTCCCCTCTTCTCGATGCCCTCGCGTTTCTTCCTTTCTATTCCAATGCTGCAATCATGAACTCATTCTCTGACGGAAAGGCACACGAATTCTGATCTGGTCATCGCCTGCCTCCAACCTTGTCGCGGACCCTCGGTGTAACTATTGATACCTTCCTTATAGGTTGTTGCATCATCTCTCTGTGAAAGACCATGGATCAACAGACAATCATGCTTTCCCTCATTATTACAGCACAGAACTCGTGTCTCAAGCATGATTTTCTCTGCGACGTTTTCACTATTCTAATTTATCAACATACCAAACCCTCAATACACTGGACTTACTAGGAAAAACCCAAAAAAAAAAAAAAAAGAACTCCTCCGTTGTATTTAGGAACAACATTAAATACAATAAGCATAGCCACGAAATTGACATCTTTCCAACGGAAGCTCGAAAGATCCGTCTTTCATGACCCCGGCTCACTTTCACGATGCTAATATCTAGGAACCTGGCCACTTAGAACTCCAGGCAACTCTCGTTCCAAAACATACAATCACAATGCCTGAGTAGCAATGTCCCTCCCACTTCGTAACCGCGCTTATGCCAGACTCTATGAGATTTTAAGCCTCATTTTCCTCTTCTACTTTCAGGTCGTCGCGTCATTTTCTAGTGTCAGGTTTCACACACGGATATGATATCTAGGGGTGGTACTGAGACTCCTGATGCTCGGCATGAGACAATCCGAACAAAGGGAAAAAAAAATTTTGACAACATGACTCCTCCTTCTCAGCCTCATAGCTAACGGACCTTGACAACTACTCCCAAGTACCGATTCTAACGCTACATTGTCAAAGCGTGTATCTCCTTGGATCCAACAGAACGCCAAATCAAGTGGCTCACTCACCTACGATATAAGCAACTCATTCCCCCGACAGCGAGCCAATTATTTTGACGTTTGGACAGTCGAGGCGGTCTCAGCCTTCCCCGCAAGGTCGTACACGGCTGGCTATCTTTCCTTCCCACAGACGCGTGCGTAATCCTGTTTGTGCTCCTCACCATGCGCCTTATCAAATGGCTGTGCATGAGTTTCCATGTAGAAGAGAAGAGAAGAGAAGAGAAGAGAAGAGAAGCGGGCTAACTATGGACAGAGGCTGTACGTGCGACGCCACTACTGTCACGTTGGCTAATAACTAACTGCTGTAACCCTTCGTAGCCTGCTGCGCGTTTGCCACCATTCCAATAGCTCGCTTAAACCAGAACCCTTTTTTTATTTTTATTATATATATATATATATATATATAATAAATTTTTTTTTGTCCTTTGTTTTTGGCACCCCTTGCAATCACTAGCCATGTGATATCACGTTGATGCATGCTAGTTCACGACAACCCTTGGCCAAAAGCCTCCATTTTGCCGCCGTAGCTTGCAGCCGGTAGATACGGATGCGCGGCCCAATGCCGCACCATTACGGAGTCCAGTAGCCGGATTTAGGCGTTTTTTAATGTGGGAACCTTGCAAGGTTGAACTGTTTCGTTAGCGGTGGACTAAGGCAAGGTCGAGTGGGAATCGCATTTGTGACCGTCTCCAATCCCGGCTTTTCTTCACAGCAACAATACCATTCAGGGTGAATTTGTTTTCATCATCTCAAAGTCTCTGTTATCGTGGAAGAGACCAGGCAGGCCTTGTCCAAAAAAAAAAGCTCAATATTTCGTACTGTATCACCGTTCAATGCGTCTATAGTGTCTGCACAAGACCCTCTCGGGTCTCTCGGGGGAGGGAGTACATAAGAAGCACCTTGAGTATAATCATCATCAGAGCACTGACATATCTTCTAGCCCTTTGGAAGAGGGCTTTTGGAAGGGGGCGGGATACCATGAGCCGATGCTCGACTGGCATGACACTAAGCTATCTTGCCTGACATGGTGTGAGGCGTTGTTGGTACCAAAGAGGGAGATCGCCCAAGCCAATGCAAATGGCTGAGTCGCCGTTCGTGGAAGGGCTGTGCTTCTGTCACTTATCATATTCGACTCATGTTGTTCTTACCGTATAGATGGTACGCATTCGAAGTGCTTGCAACTATAACCGCTCTTCATTTCGCTTCTGTCAGTTATCGGATTTGGCGGTGATGCTTGTTCACCCAAAATCCTTGGTATGGGCGCGAAATTAACGCTTTCGCCCCGGTCACCGCTTCCTTTTGTGCGACTCGAACATCGCCAAGATGGAACAAAGCAACTCATTTATTCCGTAGTCAAAAATACGAATGCACTTCTGCGTCTCATCTCTTCCTCTCACATGTGTATTCAAGTCGCATTGATTGACAAGCCGCAGCTGGAAGGGCGAGTAGTTCCGTATACCAGGAGACATCGTACGTTCGAGTTGTTAATATGTTACTACCTAAATACATAGGCAGAATAGCACGTGAAGAGCTAAGAGCTAGCAGAATTGCTATCTACCAGTGGATGAGAGTCGGGCTTTTGGCATAGCATTTGAGAAGAAACTGATCGCCTTGGTTCTTCCTGATCACACGTTATAGCGATGCTTCTGTGGTGCAGTAACGGGCCTTATCCTCAGACCTATGCGAGTGAGTTCCTGGCTCAGACACTTTCTATTGCCAGAGGTGCCTGCCCGACGGATGGCTGTGAAGGTGGCTAGCAACCTGGCTGAAGCGACATGAAACCGCGACTGGCTCCTCGGGTAGCCCTCCACATGGTTAGGGTGGCCTCAATCATCATGGTGAGCAATGAGCTCTGCATGGAATGAATGGCCCAATTGGATCGACAGGACCTGATGATATATGAAGTTGAGTAAAATTAGCGATAGGCGGTGGTGGCATGGGAAATCCTGCCCTCCCACCTTGGCGTAATATATCACCGGTAAGTGAGAGTACCCTGTATGGGGACTGCCATCATTGGAAGCAGTAGTTTTCAGACGATCCGATCAGTACATGTGGCAATTAGTGCCATACCAGGGTGTTGCGCGTATGGATCAGCTGTCGTAGATGCTGCCCACCCACCTTCGTACTCAGTAGATACTAGAACCTTACTGCAAAGGCAAATTCAAAGTTCATATCGAACCTCGCCCTGTAAATTACTTTACCATATGCAACGACTTGCAGTACGTGGGAGTGTCACGGTGCTAGCCTTGTTCGAACCCTTCCACATGTTCCATTCACGAGTGGCACTCAAGACGATCCGCTAGTGACGCGTAAAGGGGGTGCAGTACTAAACTCTTTCTCGTATGGGTAACATCCAAAGCTGCTTACCTAGGGATGTGCCGAGCATCGAGAACGAATGACGAGACTGCATGTCATGGCTGGTCGGCCACTTCGGCCTCGGAATTGCTTGCAAGCCCGAAAGACATTGTCCAGCGACAGATTTGGAAAGAAGCTTGATCGGATCGGTTCAGATGCTTAGCAAGTATCGAGTCATGTCCCTTTTTTGCGTAGTCAGAGTCGTTCCTACATATATCAGCTAGGTAGATAGCCGTCTTGTTGACAGGAACGGATAATCTTGACTTTCCAAACGCAAGCTTTTAGTGGCACCGAAAGTGGTATCGTTGCAGCAGATACGCTTCACTATCTGCTAGAATGCAAAGCAAGAAAAAAAAAAATCAGAAGATAATCGATAGCGACCTGAGCGGCAAAGCTGAATACAAGACTGTATTCATGTTAATCGACGATGGGCTGCCCTATGTGTTCCACAGTTGTAGGAGAGGATACAAAGGCGAGGAAATATGACGTTGAATTTTTCGCAAGCTCAGGAGACACAAACACAGTACGAGCATAGGCGAGGATATGAGTTCCGACCTCTCGTTATAGCAAATACAGTGGTCCATACTGCTCGCCGTAATAAACAATCTGGCCTGCTCCATGTCGGCCCAGGTTGGTTGTCATACAGACATGCTATGTATGGAATGATGTTTGATGGCTATCCACCTATTGCCTAAGCTTGCCAGGAAGTCCCTGGTCCTGCGCAGGCTAGGCGCAGGCTAGATGGAAGCGGGTGGGAACGAGGCCAGCTCAATCATCATTCCGACGGGATATACGTGTCCATTTAGCCGAACTGCCGCAAAGGAGCATGTGGCCGGTCAGCCAGACAGCCAGACAGCAGCATAGCTGGGCAAAGCCTTGTCATCGTTCCCTGCCCTTAAACGTACATTGTCGGCCTGTTTCTCCTCGGAGACTTAGCTTGGGCAGCAGCATCCAGTCAGATTTCGCAGCCACGTGGATGATTAGAGAGGGATCTGCTCTAGATTGGGGAAGCATTTTGAATACTTACTTACGTCCAGAATGTGCAGAAATGATGGTTCGGCAACAAATTCGAAAGATGATGGAGGCGGAAGTAGGGCGTTTGGCCAAGCTTGTGATGTTCTGTCATAGCTTCCACGGCTCCTTCCGTGATAGACTCGGCAGCTGGTGGCAGTTGCCCAATAAATTCCATTCTTGTTCCACCAGCGGCGCAGGAATTTAATTGATCCCTCCATGGTCATCCACGGTCGTCTATGGTCCAAGGATAAAGAGTGGGTCAATTCTCCAGAAAAAGGGAAACTACGGAGTAGACGCAGGCCTAATTACTCCGTACACGGCTTGCATCTCACTCAGAGCAAGGTATCCCTTTGCCTGCCGTAAGGCAACAGGCCGGTCGCGGGACCCACATCTTCTTCGATACATGTGAGGCACTCCCGAACGAGCTCAACAGCTAGCCCTAAATGCGTTTAGTGGCACTCCTTATACAACAACGGTTTTCGCGATGTCTAACAACGACAATAATAGTGACTCTAGCAATATTTCTGTGAACCTAGAGCTAATTATCCGCATTACAGAACACTGCCGTTATGAGATACCGGCCGATGCAGCTAATGCGCGCGTCCACCACAAAAGTCGCGTCTTTGTACTAACAGAAATCGGGGGTACTTTTATCATAGTGATGTTCGCACGTAAATTAAAGTACCTTGCAAGCCCCCCTCATGATGATTGGTCAACTAGCTAATCCGTGACCCAGCTGTTGCCTGCCGGCAGGCAAAGGTAGCGGGAGCATTTCATACTTTGAGGCCCATCCCATGCCTTGAGCTCGGCTCTATAGATCAAAGCAGGGTGAGTTTACACTAATCAATTTCTGGTTCTTGATGGCATTGATTTGTCTCTCTCCCGCCATCCAGAGCGCCTTTCTTTCCAGAACGAGTCAGTGGCTTGAAGTTGGAGATTGTTGATTTAAAAAATACGAGTATCCCTAATCGGCGCTGTACCGGAAAACCCTCGAACACTGTGTCTAACCCGATTTAGCTAGATAGATTGATTCCCACACCCCACAATGCAAACCTCACCTAAAGTCATGTGAGTTATGTCCCTTACTACAACGAAGTCTATTGTATTGTAATATTTATTAATTCCTCTACAGCCTACGCTATATCCAAGTCTCTTCAAAACGCAATTTCTGCTGTTTTATTGAATTGTATTCCCTTTGCGTGTGGTAAGGCCGCAGCTGGGTCACGGTACCCACCCAGCCTTCGATACCTCGCGGACACCTTTAAGCAGCCACAATAGCTAGCTCCAAACGCGTTTAGTGGCATTCCTTATACAACGCTTTTTGCGATGCCTTCTAAGCCTTCTAACGACAATAAAAGTAATATTTCAATGAACAGCACAGAACTGGAGCTAATTATCCGTGTTAACGAGAACTGCTATTAAGAGAGGCCGGGACGCGTTGGTGTTGCAATGTGTGCAATGTACCTCTTTGTACTAGTAGAGATTGCTGGTACTTCTATCATACTGAGGTTCGCAAAGAATAATACGTACCTTTCATTGTCCCTCGTCATGATTGGTCAACTAGCCTTTTTGTGACCCAGGTGCTGCCTTAACACACGCAAAGGGATATACATTTAACAGGCTATGTGGAGGCGTAGGACATAGGATGTAGCTGCATCACAATTGTGGGTCCGGAAGAAAGCGGAAAAATACAGCTTTTTTTTTTTTTTTTTTTTTTACACAGTGCCGATTAAGGAAACTCAAGAGGCCCTAACAAATCGATACACCCACCACCACCTTACCGTCTACCGCACTGTCGCCTACCAACATAGTTATTCCCTCTTGCTTTGCTCTATGCTCTCCACTTGTGAACGATATGCTCACCGGAGTCATTGATTTGCATGAAATTTACCCAAAGAGGGCGCGTCTGGCGAGACAATGCATAGGTGAGGCAACCCAGCCAAACTGTAACAGCAACAACTCTAACTAATCCAGCGTTTGATGATCACAACCCCCACCGGATCAGACTTTCCTCTACGGATGAAGATACAATGCCAAGACTTCATTCCCCAGTTTTGACCCAGCGAGAATCAAAAAAGCCGGGACGTGGTCACCTCAGTAGCTTGCTTGGGAAAAGTGGTTTGCACAACACACAAAGCATCCTTGTTCTAGTCCCAACCGTCAGTTGACCATTGGCAGCTCAGATGCGATATCCTCACGAAAAAGCGACACCGTAGTCAAATTAATATTGGCACTCGATCGCCAAATTGTCGGTCTTGGCGGAAATGTTCCCCAACGCCACTAACTAATGCAAGTCTGCTTCCAAGACATAATGAGGTGACAGTTGGCTTCGCTGGGACAAGAACACCCGGCAATAAGGGAGTTCGGCCACCTGGTCGCATAGGGCATTGATCCACGTCCATGATGGGTGAGCACAGTTTACCAAACCATATTTGACACCAACATGTCTCAGGAACTGCATGGCTGGATCGTCAGGGACTCGCAGCTCTACCTAGGATTGATTCTGTATAGTCCCTTGATGAACGGGTATGTTCGGCCAAACTTTGAGAACCATGACTATGTTTCCTATAGGAAGAAAACATATGAAGCAGTACGTGTCTGAAGTGCGAGGCTATTGCCGGGTAGAATTGATGATCTGAGAAGTAACGTGAGATGCAACTAGGACTTGGTAGCATGCGAACTTCAGCTCAGTAATGACGATGCTGCCCTGCTCGAACGTTCCTGATCTACCAGGGAACCCAGAGGACGCCCTAGTCCTCTATTCCGGTGGTCTTCATGCCAAGACAAGGAACAAGGATCATCGGGCAAAGGGCCCTCAAGTTTCCACGCCGATGCATTAACCCTATTACATTGTTGATCAGGAACAAGGACCCCTGACAACGTTCAATGGGGAATACCTGGACATGTAATCAACGGATTTTGAACATACAGCACCAGTTGAGACGCGCAACACGTTACCTCGCCACCATGAATCACAATCTAACCATGGCGTTACTTCATCTGCTGGGCAGTCTAGCTTTAAATTGGACAACGGCACGCTAAATTGGGTCATGAACTTTGATTAAGAAGGGGCGCCTGTCATTTGGAAATAGTTTATCTGTTGTTCTATACTATTTATAAGCCTTCTTAACCGTTATATATTGCTACACAAGCTGCTCTAGTGCAGTAAACAGCTCTCTTCTAGAGTATTACACAGCCTGCCTTGCGCTATTTTAGGCAGCAGGATACCTTAAATAGCTTATAGCCCGTTCAAATGGCACAGGTACCTACGTTGACAAGCAATTATCGTGCTAGGCTAAAGTTCCTCAGCATTTCAGACTTGCCCTAGTCCACGAGATTAGAAACTAGTATGCAATAAAGGACTACCTTCCTCTTCGGGTTTAGCTGCTGCTGCATGTTCAACAATCCGTTGGCTGCAGTTTTGGGTTATTCGTCAATGGGACCTGTACGGATGATCTTAATCCGCCGTTTCCCTAGGCAAAGTCCGAAAGAACCATTTGGCCTAGCGCATATTACCCCGTCTATATTCCCACATGTTGAACCCGTCCCCTTTCCTCCAATCCTCCCAGCTCCACTCATTCATCCCGCGGATCATTTTACTTCACTCCCGAGTTCCGACTCTCACCCCACCCCCTTTTTGATGGTACTACATAGCAAACTATGTATGGACATATGCCCGCGGATGCACTCAACACCCTTGCTCCTGATCAACCTCCGGGGATAAGGTGCAGAATTGGGGTACCCACGGGTATTCTTATCTCACACCGGTCCTTCTGGGTATCCGTCGCAAAAAACTACAGATATGAAAGCATGGGATATAGCTCAGCGATGAGTATAACTTCCATCATACCACTTCCAAAGCAAATCGAGGAACTGTTTACAAAGCCATATAGTAATTCATGAACAAATCAAGAAATCAAGGCGGGCGTTTCTCGGTTACCCGACTTTTTAATACAGCCACCCGCGGTTCTCTTCTCTCTGCCCTCTACCCAAAAGGACCCGGTTGGCAATTTTACACCCCATCCAGGAACCCAGCATGAGACACGGCCTTCGTCCCAACTTTTTCGTCCGTCTGGGCCATCGTTCATCAAAGATCCGACCCACCGCCAGACTACGTCAGATTCACCTGCACCCTCAAACCCCAGCGACTTGGGGCTTAGTATGTGTGATATGGATCTGCCAATGGCTTCCGGATCTGTACTGCCGATTTTGGCACCCTCCTTGTCGTGTCATGTTGCTCAAGGGCTGGGGCTAGGACAAGAGACTTACTTATACCAAGACCGCCCCCATGCTGAGGATTCTACGAGGAGAAACAGCTATGCTAGCCAAATAATCCCACTCGCAAGTCGGTAGTTCAAGTAAAAAGCACATACCAAGCACGTTCGTTACGGCCAGGGATCTTCCAGACGGCAACCAGTATCAACGATAAACTGCCTTCTTGGATAATGAAAACGTACCACGAGGCCCATCACCCTCGTTCTTCGCTACGAAGCGAGCTCCGTCGATATACACCGCAGCCTCCCCCGTCTCCGCCTATGGATGATGTCAAATGCTCGTTACCGTCTATATCGAGGCTCCTAGGAATCGCAGATGCCGGTTTATCCATAAGCTCAGCGTCCACGGATTCCGCATCGGAATCTGCTGCCGCTGAGCGTGTGGCGATTTATGCTCAAGACGGGATGGGAACTGGCTCGAGACAAGCTCATTCCTCTATTGCTACAGCATCGTCGGCCACGAAGCGGCAAGAAACACCCGTGGCAGATATTGATTGTCGACCAGACTCTGCTAACGCTCAACATCATATCTATCAAACCAAAGCCTTGCCCCCTACGCCTCCTTTAGCATTCGACCACTTTGACAACCACAATTATCACCTCCACAAATCCTCGACACGGTCTTCCCATACATCGCTTATCAGCAAGCGAAGGATTCAGGAAGTCACGCCTCCTCCCACAGAGTCCGATGTCCATCGCATGCCATTAGCACAGCACTCGATGCCTCGAGCTCAGCCCTTTCAGACATCGTCTCGTCAGCAACAGCAACTACCGCTAAGAACCTACCATGGTCAATCCACCAGCGACACTCACAATGTCCCAAGTTTACAGGCGAACGGCATCACAATGCCTCATGCTCAGACAGCCAGTCTCTGTTCTCGGCAATCACCACCTCATGCCTTTCCTCCGGTCAATGCTCCAGTAGCCTTTGCTTCTGCTTCGTCCAGCGGGCCATGGCAACACCATCACTACCTGAACCCAATCCATGGTGTCTCATATTCCCCAAGTCAGGATCGATACATTTGTCCGACCTGCAGCAAGGCATTCAGCCGGCCGAGCAGCCTTCGCATCCACAGTCATTCGCACTCGGGGGAGAAACCCTTCAAGTGCCCGCACGTAGGATGTGGCAAAGCCTTCAGCGTTCGGAGTAACATGAAACGCCATGAACGAGGATGCCACAGATTCAGCATAAATGCCGACCAGCCACCAGTGCGATGAGCTGTCATCGGCAAACGATAGTCACCCAGCACTTTGCGGGTGGAAAATGGGCCACCATTTGCATATGTTTTGCCATGTGCCCCAGATCTTGAATAATCGGCAATAAGATTGTGTGTATATATGTTTGAGTTGTGATTCATAATAGTCAGTCACTCTTGATTGGTACTGGATCTGATTTAGAACTTGAAAGAAGGCATTCTCCCACAAGGGACGCTTAGTGGATATGTGAGACGAGGACAGGAGTAAGGGGGTCATTAGCAAGGCGTTTTAATTGCATCATGAGGGGTCAAAAAGCCTGCAACGGCCTCATTGGGCAGGAGAACATTCCCAGGGGTTTTTGTAATCTTGCTTTATCTTCGTTTAACTGGGAACAGATAACACGGCAGCGACTGGGACAGGTGAGGCACTGCACAGTGTACTAATAATTTCTCGAACAACACAAGTTCAAAATATTGCAAGCGGAGTTGGTGATGACCGGTGGAGAAAATAGACCAAGCACTGTTTGATTCTGACTCGGCAGCCACGAATTTTCATCTAGAAGTCGAGGTGACTCAATGGTGCGCAAGGCCAAATCTATGTGAGGGGGGCCTGACGTGGGCAAGGCTCACCACAGCACAAGCTGATGATACCTTACCACGTAACGGTCAGCCCATGCTAGGAATCACGTCCCATACTGATCACGCCTTCATGGGGATTCAACAGTACCCGCATGTGCTTATGACATCAGCGGACCAGAGGAGACATGGCTTCCACGTCCGTAGTGGTGATTAGTTAGTCAGATTCAAATCAAGAATAACATGGACCCATGGAGCCGTGCTACGTGATGCAACGAATCGTCCCTTTGTACGGCTATAGCATTCCCTAGCCAGCGGAGTGGTTTCCGGGTTAGCCAAGGGGTGTAAGTAGGTACGCCGGCATTGAAACTCCTGCCACTGGATTACAGTTCCTCGCTTAACTTGTCCTGCAAGGTCTGTTTTTCATGGTGAAAGGAGACATGGGAGCACAGAAAGACGAGAAAAGGAAATGTGTAAGATAAGGAGAACAGTGAAGAAACCGGGCATGAGCCAGGGAAGTGACGGCGATTTGCGACGATTCACTTGCTTAAACGAACTTGTAGGGACCTTCTTCTTCTTCGTCATGGGGTGCCTTGTTGGATGGTGTGCGCTTTGGATAAAGTTTTCAGACTTGCTACGCTTGAGGGGAAAAAGTAGTGATGCTGGATGTCGATCATGCCTTATTGCTAGAGCTTATTTCTGGAGATTAATGTATTGGTTGGTTAGGGCGGGTAAGTGTGTGCCAGGCTTACCCGGGTGAATGGGATCATGTCGTAAGTAAGTTGTCATTTCTTCCATGATCGCTCACAGAACAAGGTCCAGCTTATTCGAAGAGTTCGGTACCACGGAGTTCGTGCGTCATCTGAGGCAGCTCTGTCCAGACTGAGGTGAGCCAAGTGTCATCACTAAGCGTGTTTTGTTGGTTACATACCTACCTACTGCGGGCGCCGCGCGAAGGGGGCACCGAACAAAGAAGATCACGGCACGGACATGACTGCACGAGCTGCTTCTTTGGTTTTAGTTGAGATGGTAGTTTTCTTATCCAACTTACGTCGCTCATCCTCTAATACTGGCCGTGGAACTACACCATTGTGTAAATTGTGTGTAGGGACAGTCTAATCCGGCAGCAAAGACACTGGAGGATAAGAGAGTGACGACCGGGTTTTATTGTCTCCACCTCGCTCCCATAGCCCTTGTTGGCTTGTCGATCCGAAGCTGCTGGGGGGGGGAAGGGGGGGAACACATGCAGACTTAGACTTGTACGACGAATGCAGTGAGAGCGCCCGAGAGCTCTTACTGGTCATCTTCCTGTCAGGCAGTTAATTAGCATAGAAAGAAAAAGCCGGCCCGCAAACTATTTGCTTTTTGGGATGAGTAGCCATAAATACTACATGGCCCTCCTTCAACCCATCTCCCCTCGTCGAAATGGCTAAGCAAAAGTGAGAATCACGCACAACGTATGAACTCACTTACCTCATTATGACGTGAGAGAAGTTGCCTCACCTTACCTGGGCACATACAGTCCTTCTTCTGATCTGTGAGGTAAACCCCACGTATTGTCACTTGGGGTGATTCTGCTCTATAATCTGCTGCTGTGCTGTACAACGTCAGAATGACTGACCTTGGTGAAAAGGCATACTTCGCACATCTTATTGACAGTATTCTTGCTCGTCCTGCGAGTGTTTACTTGCCGGGCTCATGGGGGGCGTGTGTGAGCGTCGATCATGGGAGTGGGGTGGGTGAATGCAACCGATCCAGATTCCTAATCTGGAAGTGCTTCGGCCGAAGCACGCCGCCATTCTTCTAGCCCGAGAGTCAGCGCATAACGGTGCTTAGGGGTGAACGATCCTATCAAAATAGATGGAGAGAAAGCCCATAACTGACGAAAACGTAACATCATGAAAGCCCGGCTACTCACTGGACAGGCACCTTCAGCTGAATGTTGTGAACCACCTAAATGGCAGCAGCCGTCTGTCAGGCGATCCAGTTTCTCAAGCCGCTCTGTTTTCTGGAGCCATACTGCCGTTGTAGTATCCAGTCTATAGGGCGTGCGTCTTGAAGTTTTTTGTCAAGAGCTGTCTTGGACCTTGCGTGACAGCCTTGCGTGACAGGAGCGGGCATTACACCAGACACGCCAAACTCTCACATTTTTGGACGAGAATACAGTGTGACGAATGGGAAAACCTCCAGCACTGTTTCCAGATAGCAACCCCAAACTCCCCGAGCAGGCTTGAGCATACTTTTACAGAGTCAACAGGGCAAACCGCCAGGTTAGAATGGTGTCTGAACAATCTGCCTAGCAAGACCGTGCTAGGCACAACGCAAAACAGGGGAAAAGAGTGCGCCGAGCATCGTTTGAGGAAATTGTAAAAAAAGGCGACAGCGCTAAAAGACAAATCTGTTTTGACGTTTTAGCCCCGGAATTGACAAAATTCCACTGTTTAAATTCGTACCAGTTTTCTGCTCAAATCCCTGCAGTCCAGTCAGTCATCGAACCCAACAGGTTATGCAATAGAAGACAAATATATCCGCAGAAGGCGTTTCATCTTATCCGACATCAATGCAGCGATTCAAAATTTCAGGCATGAAGTTGCATTGCTCTGTAGTCTCGTGCTCAGTAGTGTTTCATGCCAATCAGAAGATAATGCTGCTCTTTCGACGGCCAGAAAAGATTTGACGTTCAATTCTGCGGCAAGGAAAAGCTAAGGCCACCAATTCTGCGGATAATATGCCGAATGGATTGTCTTACACTATGTCTCGGTAACAGTCGCGGCAACAACTGCGTTTAAGAGTTGGTCACATCTTACAAAGAAAGAGTTTGCCCCTCTCTCTTATATATTCGATTGTCAAACGACGAGTGTGAAGGGCTTGTCTTGATAGGTTCTGAAGACCACGAGTCCTCTGCTGTATGTTGTTCCACATGCACACAAGAGTCGTATCCCAAACAGACAGGCCATGAAGGCTTGCATTTGTAAGATGCTTAGCAAGCTAAGTTTGAAAAATAGTGGTAGTATACCCTTTCTAGTCAGTATGCTCCTTTTTGATGGACAAGTTCAACCTAACACAAAGCTCGATGAGCTTCCCTACGAAACTATAGGTAGCTTTCTCGACATTTCATATGTCTCAAAAGTGTGAGTTGCAGTGTTCTTATAGGCGGGAATTCCGATGTCCGGATCAAAGGAATGCCGTGCTCATGCAAGGCACCCATTGCGGCACAAATGCGTGGGCATATCCTCAGCACATGCAAATAACTGTGCTGTGCAGAGTATATTGAGGTCATACTGAAGACTCTCCATCTGCAAGTGACAAGCAGAGAAAATTGAAGAAGCGCAAGTAACCGAGGAACGGGCTAGTGTGTGCTTGTGATCAATATTGTCGAGATGATGTTTCATGCCTTCCTTCAGAACAGGCACTAGCACATTCAAAGTCAACATGCACACCATCTCAAGCTCGATACCTTGCTTGTCTTATCGGTGCATTCATATTTCAGCTTCCCATCGTTCCTATTAGGGAGGCATAGTAAGTGCGCGTCACTTCCTCGAACGGCCCACAGGTTGGCCACACAGGCTGAGAAAATAGCCTCTGATAATTCCTTCGAAGTCGTCCACCGAAGTTTTTGTGCGAAAATGCGAATAAGAGGACTGTGAAAGGGCGCGAACAAAATTTGGGATGTTGCCAACTACTCTCGAGGAAGGATCCGGAAAGATGAATATGACAAATTTGTGAAGCGGAGAGCTTCAGTCGGATAGAGAAGCGGATACAAAGCGCAAAAAGAAAGATGAGGCAGAAATTCGAGATGAAGAAGACAACAGCTGGCCGCGTCCAGGCACCAGCCGTCTGACATTGCTGATCCTGTTTTTCGTTTCCCGCCTCTGGATCGTACCTGCCTCGCACATTGCGATGGCCATGTGTTATCGAGTACATGTAGCAGAATGTACATGTATGCACCAAACAAAAAAAAAAGATACAATTGGCGGTCGTTGTTTGTACGACTAGTGACCTAGGAACTGTTCCGCTTTTACTTGTTTTGGATTAGTCAGAGTGAAGTGTACCCGAACTCGCCATATAATCTTATAGGCTAGTAGGTACTTAATGTCAGCAAGGTTCCCTTGTAACTTTGCTATACCTTGCTCGAGAGCATTACTTTAATTTAGAAACTGACCTTTGATTGGCTCTTTCACCCTTTGTTGTGTAGATTTTTAGGAGAATTCAAGGGTCAATTGGAGTTCATAAGGGGAGTACGTGAGGCAACCCTCAGGTCACACTAGTGGTTCCGACTCTCACGTTTATGTCTGGTGTAGCAAGGAAGGTGCCTCGCTGAGCCCTTGTACGCTACTTCCGGTTCCTATCTATCCCGAGCCGCTAATATTTTATGTACATACTGATCTCGTGCATCAATCGCTGCTCCACCTGGCTGCAGGCGGCAGCACCCCAACTTCATGGGCTTAAATTCTTGTGCATGAACAGTACTCCGTACTTGTGCCGTCCTTGTGCAGCCTGGAGGCTTGATTTGTGAGTCCGCGTTTGGCACACAGCCAGAACTAGGGTTGGACGTGGACGGCTTGGCATGCCCACGAGCAAATCAAAACAATGAGGTCCAATGGAGGTTGTTGGTGTGTCTCTGTTTGCTTACCGCCGCGACATTGTTTGTATGATTCTTGGCATCTCCGACATGAGAATTGGGAATGTCCCACGAGAACAACTCACTTGTTTCTTTTCAGTCCTGCTTTTTAGCCGTCGAGGAGGACCCAAAAAGAAAGGCAAAGAGGGAAGGAAGGAAGGAAAGAAAGAGAAAGAGAAAGAGAAAGAGAAAGAGAAAGAGAGAGAAGAGGAAAAGATTGGAGAGACGGCGAGACGGAGCAAGACTTGCCTCCACCCAATGTCAATGCCGCGATTCTCCTCCTCCTCACCTTCCTTCTCCTTGCACGCGGCCAACGCCAACGCCCAAGGTTGCTCAGAATTCCGGGGTGCAGCAGAAAGCAGCAACGGAGGGAACGACCGCATTCCGGTCGCTGCGCCTGCTGCGCCTGCTCCTTGCAAGTGGCCCTCAAACAGATCGTGGAGGTGCCACACCCACGTTGCTACGCTGTTCATCCTGGTCTAAAGCTGCCAGCCCGTCCGTCCTTTTTATCCATCCATCCATCCATCGTCCTGCCCGTCAGGCCTAGCTGTCATCCACCCCGGCTGCTTGTCCGGGCACAACATCTGGTTCATCGTCTTCGCCGCTTTCGATCGCAAAGACATTATCCTCGTTTTGTCCTGACCACCGCGACCGCCCGTCACGGCCTGGCCCGCCCATCTGTCTTGCTCTCCGCCCGTCGACTCACTCGCCTGTGGCCACGAACGATCCGCCAGTTCTGAGACGAGGCTACGAACGATCCGCCTCTGCGCCCGCTTTCAATCGCTCACTCTCCAATCACGGCCCGGCTTTGATAATTTAAGCCTTGCACCCGCCATCCCATTCACTGCCGCGCTTAGCTTCGACCTCGACGCACCTCCCGCCCTCTGCCCTTGACGCCCAACTCGTGCTTCGGTCAGCGCCTCTGCGGATACGGACTCTGTAGTCCATCGCTGTGTCGCTGAAGACCATGCCTGCTTGTGCACGGCTATCTCGCTCCAAGATAGTTCTCGGTACCAAAATCGTCGTCCTCAAATGTCCAACATCTCGTCTAATCCCGCACCTGGATTGTGCCGCAGGCAAATATCCGTCTCGTTCATCGTGCACCGAAGCATCCTGGTCCACCATCTTCAAAGCCGAGACTCCATAAAATCTCCCTCGCCTTGCTAGGCGCTCCTCGGCGCTCTGGGCGTTCGCACGCCGGTCATGACGACAAACACTGTGCCCGACACGCAATTAGGGCTCACGGCGGAGGAGATT
The DNA here is from genome assembly GCA_000729835.1 of Atkinsonella hypoxylon. Classification (NCBI taxonomy): domain Eukaryota; kingdom Fungi; phylum Ascomycota; class Sordariomycetes; order Hypocreales; family Clavicipitaceae; genus Atkinsonella; species Atkinsonella hypoxylon. Next base: position 51,939 of record JFHB01000012.1, on the reverse strand, counting down.
CACCTGCTAAGGCAAGGTCAGGCAGCACTCGGCCATGGCGGCGGCGGAGGGTCGACCAGCTCTCGCGCAGCTAGTAGAGCGAGCAGTCAGGGCTTGTTGCTCCTTGATTCATCCTCACTTGCCGCTCTCGGCCTGTATTTCGATCGGCTAATGGCATCAATCGAACAAAACATACGTTATCTTAGCGAACAAGCGCAAATGTTTACCCAAGTGCAGTATGATCGTGCTGGCAACATTATAGATGGGGCAGACGCCGAGATTGCAAGGTACACGGAGATATTGCGACAATTGGATGAGCTAGAGGTGGATTTTGATCGAATAGCTCATATCAAAGAAATCGTGAAGGGCTATCGTTCGAGGGTTGAAGACCTAGAAAGAGACTTGGAAACAAGCGGGTCGTCAAGCCGTCACCACAAACACTCGTCGCACAAACACTCTCATTCGCACTCTCACCGGCACGAGTCATCACACAAGCACAAGCGCTGAAGCTTTCACGGACACAATTACCCATGCGCGATCTAGACCATGAATATATCTTGGCTTGTGGGAGTCTCACTCCTTCGTGCATGTGCATTCCTCTGTACCGAAATGAATCCAGGAGGGGGGGGGGGGGGAGAATACAAAAGGAGCTGCAAACCCGAAATGCGCACTTTCCTGCCAAGGATTCTCATTATGCTAACACGCAAAGCAAGAAAAAATTGAAGCCAAAATATTCACACGACACGTTTCCAATGGGACTTGGAGATTGAAATATATGAGCAATTGAGAGATGCAATTCACGAATTCTGGATGTACCCATTTTTTTTAAAAAAAAAATATTGGAGGGTTGCAAATCACGGCCTCCCGGCTCTCGAGCAAAGATGGAACCAGGCCTCACGGCTCGTTGACTCAACTGGCGTTTTTACGGAACTTTTTCCTTTCCATTCTTTTGCCCTGGGATCCATTTCCCTGTTGATCGAGGGATACTTTCTTTTTCACGTGAGTTTGGTGCCACTTAAATTTCTATTTTTTTTTTCCCTCTATCTTAATACCCTTGGGGACATTTTCTTTCCCCGTCGACGGACCCAAATCTCTGGATTTAATGTCTGATATTGAGACCCTGTTTCTCTTTCCTTTCGCCTAGCTCAGGTTCGTTTCGTCCAGGACAGAGCAATCAGTGTACAGCGTTTCACTTATACCCACATTATTAAAGACTTATCATCGCAAGATGCCCCTACGTATAATCTTTCCCATTTCACTTTTCTTTCCTCTTCACCTGTGCTTCTAGTTTGGCGCGAAGGCGTTAGGTAGGCGTTATACCAAGGTTGGCTTACAGCGGCGGGACGGATGTCTTGAGACTATGGAGGTGTTGCCGGAGGCGTGTGATATACTTTTTCGGGTTTCAGATACAGAAACAGTGGAGTGGTGCGGCGTTTGCGAGCGGACCAGCTGCATGAAATGTTCTCTTCGGCGCGGTTGCCTTTTCTCGGTGAGGACTGGGCTGGTGGTTGGTTGATTTGGCGAGGGCTGAATTCTGCCCCCCTCGCGACGGCGGAACACTCGACATGATGCGATATCGCATGTGTCGGGCCGACCGGGCGATGCGCAGGAGAGTCGTGAAATTGCAGGTCGAGGCCAGGCCATCTCATCTGGAGCAGCTTGAGCAGAACATGCTAAGCTTGCGATGGGCAATCAAGACGGGATGAAAGACGGGGTGGCTGTGAATCCCATCAGTTTGGGACAAAGCAAGGGCGATGTATGTAGAAAACAGGGCATTCAGATAATTCTAGCAGGGTAACCGAGAGTTCGGAGAATCCGAAGTCACGGCCAGACCACATGGGCAGCCATCGTCCGAGCAGAAAGGAATCCAGCACAATCAAGACCAACTAGAAAACCTAGTGACGCAGCGCGACGGAATACGCACAATAGCCATCACATCGGGACCAGAAGAACACAAAAGTTGAACGCCAAGATGCCACTAATCGCGACCATGACAGTAATACTCCGTAGACTCATTGCGCCATCGCACAAAACACCCCAGACAACCTCAATACAAGTAAAGTGGGAAAAAAAAAAAACCATGATTCATAGCCTGGCATATGGAAATACCCCCTTAAGACAAAAACCCTACACAGCACAACCAAAATGAGATGCCCGAGACAAAAGTTCTCATCCACATGAGACAAACTCCCGTGACGAAAATCCTTTGAAACGCCGTGACATGGTCTGGGAATCGTGACCTCTCCATTACTACCTGGCTCGTCCCCCTGCTCGTCCATGCACTGCCGAGCCAGTTCCTCGATCCCCCAGCTCACCATATCCAACCTGAATGCGCGATACAAAGAAAATAAAGTTGTGATGGGGCGGATATGGAAAAGGAAGAACACGAATGTGAAAAAGATTACGTCGAAACGAGTATGGGGCTGAATTGGGAAGGTGGTCAATCCTGGTGCTGGCAGGCGTCATAGTCATAATTCACTACCAGGAAACTGTTTCATCTTCAACTTGTGTTGAATGATGGTACCTTCGTCGGGTATACTGCGAAACGGGCAGCCTGCACTAGACAGATTGACCGAATGCCGAACGGTGTGCGTCATGATTTGACGAGGACAAGCCTCATGATGTGATGCTGTGATATGACGGACATGACGCTCCTCTAGGATGGCTTGAGAGATAGAATCAAACTTTTTGGTGACTTATCAGCGGAGTAGCAAGGAATCCTAGACGTTGATAATCCGCTTTTGCCTCACTAGAAAAGGACTCGGCATTTCGTCTCGCTCAGGATCCCAGACGGCCACGGATTCGCTTCCGCTTCCGCTGCTGCTGCTGCTGCTGCTGTTGCTGCTGCCACTGCCACCACTGGCTCTCCGCTCTCCCGCCACCCTGTCCTTGAATGCTACACGCTTAGGGCTGACATTCTCGAGTGCGCCGGCATGGGCGCTCACAGGGCGCCCTCCAGCACGGGCTTGTTGCAGTTCCACGAGAGTTCTACCCTTAAGATTGTTCTTAGCTGCTATCTTGCCCAAACCGTCGCCACTGCCATTGTCCTTCTTTACCGAATGCTTGCGGCTTAGGACACCAGGACTCGGGTCCGTCTGCAAGCTCGCCATGGATGGTATCTTGCTGATTTGGCGCGTGGGTGAGCGCGGTCGTGTTTCTACTTGAGCAGAAGCGGCTGCCTTGGAGACTAGCCCAGTATTGGAGGACTGCGGTTTGAGGCGATTGATGGGACAAGACTTTTGCGACGTAAGAACGGGTCGACTCTTCGAAGTAAATGGATTCTTGGCGGACCGCACGTTCCTCGTGGGCGACGGAACGATATCTTCGTCGTCGGATTCGAGGGAAAGCGGCTCACGCAAGTCCCATCTTGGGTCGGCCGGTCCTCTGTTTGCATTTGCCGTGAAGATGTTTCCGCTGTGAATAATTGGCGCCTTCGTCGCTCCATTTCGGCGAGGCGAAAGTGAAAGGTTAGCAATCGCCAAGGGACTGGGGGAAACCATCTCGACATCCATCGGCGTTCCAGCTTGGCCTACAAACATGGTCTGTGCTCGGCCGAATGGTGTTCGAGCTACTCGCTTTGGCTCCTCGGATGCATCTGGGCTTCCCCGGGAGAATTCGGCCAAATTCTCGTCCTCATGTGCACCACTAGCCGCCGGATCATGCTCCGCCTTGTCTGATGATGATGCTGTCCGGTTTTCTGTGGGCATATTGTCTGGTTTGGAGAAGCCAAGTCCAGCGGCTTTGTGCTTGAATAGCTCGGCTTCCACGCGTAATTTGATTTCCTCGTCAAATTGCTTCTGCAATCGTTCTATTTCTATATTGGCCAGTCGGTCGATTTCGAGGCGTGCCTTGACCTCCCATTCCCTGCGTAGAGACGCGTCAATCTCTTCCCGCATAACCTCCCTCTCTCGGTCGAGACTGGCCAGTCTGTCATTGAGTTCCTTCTCCTTCTTACGGATAAGGTCTTCCCTCAACCGTAAAGACTGGTTCAGGTCAACCACCTCTTTTTCCTTCCGCATCAGCTTCACAACGGGAAGATTGAGCAACTGCACGGTGTCCGGTCGCCTATCGGGATTGACCTTGAGACAGTCCCGAATCACCTGATTCAACTCTGGCGAGTACATGTCGGGTAATGCCGCCACTTTGCCTTCTTTGATCTTTTGAACCAGTTGAAAATGGGTCTTGGCATTAAATGGCGGTTCGCGCGCGCAAAGTTCGTATATGATGCAGCCGAGTGACCAAATATCCGACTTGAGTGTGTACTTCTCGGCAGCACAAATCTCAGGCGACATGTAAAAGGGCGTGCCAACATAAGTTGAGGCAAAATCGTGAGACTTGATCATCTTCGACAGGCCAAAGTCCCCCAGCTTGACAGAGTTGTCCTCGCCAAGAAAAACTATCGGGACACCACAAGAATCACGTTAGTATACAATAAATCCCCATGAAGTGAGTATATAGTAAACACTCATAGTCCATGCAGCCACAGACGTACCATTTTCCGGCTTCAAGTCTCGGTGAAGAATCGTCATGACTCCGGCCGGCGCTTTCGGTGTGTCATTGGCGCTTCCCTGCGTCAAGCCCAGAGCATTGGCACCGGCCTCCGGAGGGTCGACGCCGTAGTGACACCGATACAGAGCCATGACGAGCTGACTGAAGATGCTCCAAACAAAGCTCTCCTGTGCCCTCTGTCCCTTGTGTTGCAAGTCCTTGATTACTCGACCGAGATCGCCATTGCCACAGTATTCCATGTACAAGTGAAGATCCTGACTGGCTTTAAGATGCTCACGATGGTAGTATGCGACGATGTTGGGATGGCGCAGATGGGAGAGGATTTGAAATTCGGCATGAAGCTGTTCGCGCTCCTTCTGGGACATTCGAAGGTACGAAATCTCCTTGCGGCACATGATGAAGCCGTCGGCTCGGCGGCGAACTTTGCGAATGACGCCAAAGGAGCCATGGCCTACGTGGTGCACAGGCAGCGATCAGTACAACGGTGTTGAAGCGCAGCAAGCGGAAACAATTTGAACTCCTTCTTACCGATCTTCTCCAGCGTCTCATACTTGTCTTCTGATGACATGGCGACGGTAGTGTTATTCCAAGCTAGCGCCAAGGTCATTCCCGAAGTATTCGTTTGCCAAATCTCCCCATAAACGCTACAATGGTGCACCGAGTCGTGAACTAGCGTGCCGAAGCGAGAACGACAAGATGCGTGTGCAAGTGCTCGATGGGAAATACGATCCGCATGTGGATGGGGACTAGAAAAGAAAGACCAAAAAAAACCCCGCTGTGGTTAGTAACAAAATTCTGTTGCTGAGGATGTTGCAGGAAGAGGACCGGGTCGGTGTCATGAGATGGAGGAGGAGAGGAGAGAGAAAGAGGACGTTGGACGAAGGATGCATGAGTAGCTTGAAGCCTGAAGCCTGGGTCTCTCAGATGGGCCACCTACCCAAGTAATTACTTGTAATTACACACAGAATTGTTATCACGCACGCTGCAAAACAGCGGTGCCCAGGCACTCACTCGCTGTAATCAGCCATCGCACAGCGCCGTTCGTGGCCAGTCGTCCATTGACTGGCCAGGGCACCGCAAACAGGGTGTAAACAGTGGGTGCGGCTGCCATAGCAACCACCTGCCGTAAGTGTCACAGGCATCTTATCGATAGCACCCTCACCCTGCCATCAGCCATCTTTGCCTCATGCGGAGAAACCCGCCCGCTTTTGACGGGGCTAGCGGGGCCAATGAGTGACGCCATTTGCCCTAAAAGCTTTTACCCTATTGGTCCTTGCTCCCCCAGACAACCAACTACTCCGTAGATAATTGTGTTATGTAGAGCATTTCGGTCTTGACACTTTCTTAAATAAAAAGCCGGCCTAAATGCGTGCTAGCGGCTTGTCCTTCCGGCGAGACGAGCCATGGTCGAAACCGGCGATCTTCGCGACGAGAACCCTCTCGACCAGAGCGACGAGTTCGGCCAGCTCATCTTGGCCTGTCGGCATGGCGATCTACGCCAGTGTCAGCAGCTTATAAGCCAAGGGGTCAATATCAACGGCAGGGATCGCTTCGATTACACGCCGCTTATCATCGTGAGTGGACAACTGCCCTGCGGAGGCCTCATCTGTCGAAGTGGCTCTTAGTATTGTCCCTGTCGCTATCCCTGTTCCATCTCCCCTCCCCCCCCCTTGAATCTCAATAATGAAACTTACATGTATTTCCTAGGCAAGTCTCTGTGGTCACTACGAACTTGTAGAGTTACTGCTAGAATCAGGTACACCGACCGGCACCCATCCGTAATCCAGGAAGCTAACCTACACAGGCGCATCAGCAGAGCGCAACACCTTCCAAGGCGAACGCTGCATATATAACGCGCTCAATGACAGGATACGCACTCTCCTTCTCAAATACGACTTCTCCAAAAGCTCCGATCCCCACGTCTACTGGTCCACCCACATCTCTAGCCTCCTGACACGCACCACGCCCTGGACCTCAGACATATCGCTGACTTCCGGCTCACAATCCTTTAACCTTCACAAGTTCCTCTTGGCCTCCAGGACGCCCTATTTCCGCAAGAAGCTCGAGGCCCAGCCCGGCACAACGACATGGAAACTCGCTGCCCGCGTGCCCGCGGAATCTGTTCAGATTGCCCTGCGATACATCTACCTCTGCGACCTGCCCAAGAACCTCGTGCCGCCTGAGAGCGCTCTCTCGGAGGAGGAGATCGCGCGCGGTCTCGACGAGATCAGCGAGCAGCTCGAGTTGGAGCACATATGGGAGGCAAGCAGGGCAGGCAATAGACGGCTTACCCGTCAGCGATTCCAAGACGAGGAAGAGCGCGCAGTGAAACAAATAGGCGACTTCTTTAGGTCTACAGTGCTGGGTCACAGGATGGTCGTTGGTACAGATCAGGTCAAGGACATAAAATGGACGTATAACAATCCTGCCTTTGCAGACGTACTGCTCTGCTCCGACGAAGCCTACGACCACGACCCTGATGCCCAGTCGACGCCCATCCTCAACGGAGGGGGCACCCCTATCAGCACATCAAGGGACTCCCCCAGACAGCCGCGCAAATCCACCTTGTACCCCGTTCACAAGGCCATCCTCATCCGCAGCGAGTACTTCGACAAGATGTTCTCCGGCGAGTTCGTTGAGTCCCAGCGCGTAGAGCACCTCCGCATCGTCACGATTGACTTCCCCCCAAGCGTAGTCGAGCTAGTGCTCAGCTTCCTGTACACCGAAAACACCATCGTGCCCCTCGAACACGCACTAGATCTTCTATACGCAGCAGACATGCTCTTCCTAGACGGCCTCAAGAGCAAAGCCGCTCAGGCAATCAGCACCCTGGGAAGCGGCACAAGCGACGCCCTCGTGGACCGCACCCACAAACACACCAATGGCAATGCCGATGCCGATGCCCAACAAGCAACCGAGCAGGTGGAAATGGAGCCTATCAACATCTACGATGTAGTCCACGCGGCGTGGGATCTGCGTGTACGGCGTCTCGAGGAGTTTGCAGCGAGGTATCTGGCGTATAGACTTGAGGATTATATCGATGATCTGGACTTCCATGAACTGATTAGGGAGAGTGCGGAGAGGATTCAGATGCGCGAGGAGACGGATACGATTGAGCTTCTAGATGATATCCGGCACTATCTCTCTGAGAGATTTCGGCTCAGATTCGAGGACACAAGATTGGATGAAATGATGGTGGGGGATCAATGCGAGGTGAGTGATGAGCCGGCTGCTGCCCCAGCCGAGAAGAGCGGGCAACTTGTCAATCGTCCTGGTGCAGAAGGAGGCCGTGATGTCGAGGCACCTGCTAAGGATGACGGAGAATCCGGGAAAGCTGGTGCTGTGCTGGCGCTGGATGGTACGGTGGCAGAGGATGAATTCGTCTTGGATTCCATCAACTACCGATTGCTGTTGCGGAAGATCAACGCCATGTTGGAAAGGCTGAACTTGGATGCGTAGGTTCCTGTTGCTACGGGGTTGCGTTCAACGCGTGTGCCTCAGCTGTTCTGTCAAGAGTCGCAGTGGAAGGTCTGCCTGCTCGAACATTATGGAGCATCATCATCATTGAAAATGCAGAAAAGTATTGCATCATTTGTGCCTTTTATTTTCAACATGGTGATTGCTTGCGAGTCATCGTGCTTGAAGCCCCCATCACCACCCACCGTGGTATTTATGCTCAAGTGTTACTTGTCTAGTATTCCACAATCTTGAGCCTCTTTCTCAACTTTTCCGGCAACTCTTCTGGCTTAACCAAGCCTAGTTGCACGCAGTCTCCCCAGAAGAACAAGGCTCGGTCCTGGGCATAGCTCAAGTAGGCAAATTCCTCAGGCCCAATCTCTTGCTCCGCCTTGAGTATCTCCTCCTCCGTGGCTGGCTCGTTGTTGGCATTCAACCCAGGAACCTTGGCTTGCACAATACCCCAGGCTACCCACATCGCACTATTCGCCGGCCGCCACAATCGCGCCTCTTCCATCAATTCTCGTACCTGCAGGTCACTCTGTTCTTCTCGGGCACGCTCAGCGGCGCTCCACCCCCCAGGAGGGACGCGTGCATCTAACATGAAATCGACAATGGAGCTGCTTGAAGCGACGGGATTCAGGGACGGAGTGGAAGAAACACTATCCTGGGGATTGAGTCGTGGGGTGCCGCTGGCTGACGGGAACTGGGGACGGTGGTCAACGTAAGCCTTGATAAAGCGACGCTGTTCTTCTGGGGTCGGATATCGCTCGTGATTGCAGGCATGGGAGTACACCGGGTCATGGTAGTTGTATGTCCATTCTGTAAAATGATTCGCGAATTCTAATCCGGGCACGTTGGCAGCGGCATATTCGAAATCAATGACTACCAACTGTTTGTGCTTGTTGGCTGGCTGTAGGAGCGGTGATTTTTCATCGTCTGGGCGGATACGCAGAATATTGCCGTATTGAGTCTATTCAGGTTAGAACCAGCAAACCCGTCGTCGACTCACACACAGCAGTATCAAATATTGGCTACTTACATCATTGTGGGCGAAAACTAAGCGTTCCTTGATGGTGTGCTTGCTTTTGTAGCAGTTTTCCAAATAGGTTCTATACTTACTCACCATGCGCATGAATTGCTCCCAGGGCAAGCCGCACACGTATCCGTTGGCTTTCCATGCATGAACCACCGTGTCACTCTTGGGTTCATCTTTGGGACTCTCGTATTGCTGATCCAAATAAGCAGTGATCTTGGAGACGTTCGGCAGCCACTGATCCCAATTCTTCCAGACGTTAGGCCCGCCTTCACGTTCCTGGGGAAGTAAGTCAATGCCATCATGGAGTTCACGCATCCGCTTAGCAATCGACCTAGACGTATCAGGCTCCCGTAGGTGCGCAGGAGTCAGTGTGGAAGCATTGAAGTACTGTTCGAATCGACCATTTCTGAAGGTTCCTAATAGTCGCGGGCCAATTTTCTTGCGAGCGAGGCGCTGCAAGACCTTCAACTCATTTTCACGATCGATAAGATGCTCTACTTGAGGGCCATACACTCGCAAAAGCACCTTGCTAGGCGTTTTCTTACCTTCCGCCTCGCTCAGTTCCTTTGGTGGTGTCACGACATACACAGCATTGGTTAAGGCACCACTCAGCCGCTCGACGTTGATGGCGTCACCACTTCCCAGAGGGATACGTCTCCATCCCTTCAGCTTCAAAGTATGAGCAATACGAATGATTTCGTTCTTAAAAATAAGCCAGGCACCATTATCCTTATCTGATTTGCTGCTAGACAAATCTTCGGTACTGGCAGCTCCCCCCGTATAACTCAGTGTTTTGGAGTTGTCCAACCATACATCGCAACTTGGAACAATGGCATCACCATCAACATAGTCTGTATCGGAGGAAGCAGCACGATGTAACCTTGGTTTCGAATTGGCTCTTCGACGATGAGGGAACTTGGAAGGGTGTCGGGGAACGGAGTTCAAGCCTAGAGATGCCAGAGAATTTTGCAAAATGTGCTCAAGCTTGTCAAAAGAGACTTCACTGGACTGCGAATCCAGCGAGTCTGACCGCTCGCGAACGGGCTCTACTGCAACCGATCGGTCTTGATCCGGGGGTGATTTTGATTTCCGACGATGAGACTTTGACTTGCGAGTAGCAGATCTCTTCCTCTTCTCCTTCTCATGTTCCAGCCAGTCTGACACTTGAGCAAGTAGCTTCTCAGCATAGTATCGATGCTGGTGCGAATGCTGGTGCTGGGCGGGAGGCGGGGTGGATTCGTCGTCTGGGCGCAAAGCAGGGGAGTCCTCACTATTGACTGACCGGCCAGAGCCTAGTCTGCCGCTCAATCTGCGACTCAGTCCTGCTCGAAATGTCTTGGTGGGAGGCTCGTCGCCCGAGTCAGGGACAGGTTCTGCTATTTGCACAGCTGCACAGACATGTAAGCCTACGTTCGACTTTTGTATCGTTCGTCCCATTCGCCACATAAACATATCATAGAACTTTGAACATTAGAGTCTTAGCGCATATCATAGGAAAACTTGAGCACGACTTTCACTTTGCACAACGAGCCGATGCAGCTGACGTCACTCGAAAAATAATACTAAATGCATACCTTTTAAGGTGCCACTAGCAGAAGGGGTTTTATCGTCGTCAGCATCAGTTCTCAAGGCAGACCGCAAGGGCGGTGGGCCAGAGACAGAACGTGCATCCGACATGACAACGACGATATTCTCAGACAACAGGTCAGGGTGTTGATCCCAAAGATGTGCATATATGCCGAGCCTGGTTTAGGCATCAATTTGTAGTTCGTGTCGAATTCTTCGGATTTGCTGCCGCGGATCGAGTAGTGCCAATTGGAGGATGAGAAATTTCCGAGAAAAAAGAGAACAGAACATGAAGGCAAGGAAGTTGTGGGCGGCGATAGTTGTGACGAGAAAGTGGGCTGCTTATAAGTGGGCTGCTCAAGGTGGGCTTCACCTTCCTGTTGCGAATTGGCGGTGCCACGAAAATGTCCCGGCTGTACTTGCTCGTTTCATACCCAATGGAAAGCGAAGCAGTGATGCACTTGATGACTGGCACGTGAGCAAGTAAGTCAAAGGGGAGGCGCAAGAGGGGTAGTATGTAGCGAATCAAGAAGTTTGACAGGCGACATGATTGCCAAGCAGTCACTTGGAAGACTTGGAAGAGGGCTTGAAACAGCTCAGGCGACCTCTTTCCTTGTTTTTGTGGTACGACGCCATCTGAGCGCCAGTTTCCCGCTTCTAGCCACGGTTCGGATAGTGGGAAATCAGGGATTAGGCAGCCCAGAACCCCCGTTGACAGAATTTGTCCTTCGGTCATCACAAGTGGAAAGGTCAAGCGGTGATGTCTTACTGATACTGGAATCCAGTCCCATCATCAGGTTTGACCTGATCCACTATGCTTACCATGTTGGACAATAGAGAGGATCAATATATTATTTATAGCCTTGTACTACAAGCCATTGTTCTAGAGCAGATCCATTTCAGAAAGTCATTTCATAAAGAAAATCCGACCAGAGTAACTCGTTATGGGGTCTGTTCGTATAACAGTGATGTGAAAATCCAAGGCGACTCACCCCTCTCTCTTCTCCATCAGATCGGTGCGCACTTGCTCTTCACTTCCCGCCTTCCACCAACCATTCCCTCGACGCCTCGACTCCCTCGTTCTGCAACGCCCAAACAACCGCATCGACCACGTCATCCACAATCGCTGCGGGCTTATAACGCGGCTCCTTCTCCGCAGCAGTTTGCTGCCAAACGCCCGTCTTCACCAAAATAGACACCCACTCCGTGCCGTCCTCGGGACAAAACTCGTTTGCCCCACGGATGTCGCTCTCGGGATTATCTCCAATCATGTACACCCTTCTCAACGGCGTGGCATGTTTCTTTCCCTTATTCTTCGCTTTGTCGCCCATGCTGGAGTAGTACTGAAGGAGCCTCGTGTGTGCATAATCGTAGGTGAATTGGGATGGTTTGCCGAGTGCATGATATTGCAGCTCTGCGCCATCCGTGACAGCAGACCATACGCCCTTGAGGGCTTCCAGGAAGGCGCCCGTGCCCAATCTATTAACGGGGTACTCCGTCTTCCATACCAGATCGAGATTGGATATCCAAAGCTCGGGTTGGCCATCCTGTTGCCAGCCTCTGTTGGGGAGCGAGGCATTGCCATTATTTCGCGACACTGTCCCAATATAGCCCTTGTGTGAAATCAAAAGATCGTGAATGACCTGGACGTCAAGCGACCAATCTCGAGGGTCATTCCATACTAATATCTGATCTATTTTCAGTGCATTGGGCGGGATGTCCATGCTGTAAGGATCCGACACAGCAGCAGCAGATTTGCCGTCTGGCAGAGGTCGGAACTTGGAATGCAGCGTATCCTTGAGGTTATCAAACGGGTACAATTTGTCATCATCGTGAATCAAATCAGCTGGCGTTACAGCCCGCGAAAAGCCATACCTGTTGAATAAGTCAGTACAAAGACCTTTCATGCATGGCTCAACGTTGGAACACAAGGAAGAAAAAACATACTCATTCGCAATCTGGCGAGCCGTCTCGGGATGCAACCCCGTAATCAACACTGTTTGCCTCTTAACCTCAGCTGCCCACCCGCGCATAGGTGTATGCGACAAAATGACTCGACCCCGAATTACATCCTCATCAGGGGACAAGCCCAGCCGCTTCGTCAGCGACGCCACTTTAGCATCCTCATGAGCGCCTCCCCCGTTGGTAAGGAAGACATAGGGGATGTCTTTGGCGCGAATGCTACGGAGCATCTCTCTCGCACCAGGGATGCCCTGACCACCTCGATATAGCACTCCATCAATGCTGTTCACCAAGATTAGCGGAAAAGCTTCATGTGATACTATAATTGGCACGATTGCCGCTGCTCACGTACTCGAATGCGAATGCAATGTCTGAGAAAGCATTGTTTCGTCCTCCCTTGACCTGTGATGACGCAGTCCTTTGCGAACGATGACTGATGTCCTTTTCTAGTAAAGATGGTGTGCTATGAAAGCCTCGAAGCTGGACGAGGTGAGACCGAACTCTGTTGGTTCCCAGAATGAAGCAAGCGACTTTGCAACGAGCTGTTGCCGGAGGACCCTGAGCCAATCGCCTCGTGCAAATGCTAGCACGAGACATGGGTATAGACCGTGAGTTTTCAAGATGAGATGTTCATAAAAACGAGACTGCGGTTTCTCTTGGGGAAGAGTCGATGCAGCTCCTGGATCGGGTAGCGTGGATGAACTTGTTTGGAGTCTGGTTGGTACACGCACGGTACGAAGAGAGGTAGTCACTCAACTCACTCAACTCACCGTCACCCCAAAGAAACTTGCAGTGGAGCCGAGGCGCTGTTGCTGGTCCCGCTTCCCGCTAGTGATTGGAGCGCGAAGACATGGATACTATTGCCTGTGACGGGAGCAACGGGACATTGGAAGACGGCTAGCTAGCTCGCATCATCAACGACATTTCCTAACCGCGGGTAGTAATACACTAGAATTGAGTTGCCGGGACCAGATTCACTCTGGCAGTAGTCTATGCAATAGATCATCGTACACTAACTATTGTCCACAACTGTAGCGCTGTGGATTCTCGCCATTCGCCAGTAGCTTTTGCCATCACTATTTCTTCCAGTCCTTCATGTGATTCAGGATTAACTGTGCACCTTGATCAGGCGAATGTTGCCGGCCCAAAGCCTCGACGAAGTCGCCATCAGGATCCATCAAATAAAAGTAGATGCTGTGGTCGACCAAGTAATCTTGGCCGGGCTTAACGTTCTGAGGCGTGCTGAAGTACACACGATATTTCTTGCACAGGTCCTTGATCTGGTCATATGTACCCGTCAACCCAATCAACTTTTCGTGGAACTCAGCCAGATAGCTCTTGAGGGCCTTGGGGTCGTCGCGCTCAGGGTCACAAGTAATGAAGATGGGCAGAAGCGCGCCAGGAGCCTTCTCCTCGACAATGTCAAGCATTCGCGCCATCTTGTCGAGCTCTTCGGGGCAGATGTCGGGACAGCGAGTGAATCCGAAGTAGACCTTCAGAATAGATATTAGCATTCGAGTCAAGCCTGACAGAATGCCTGGCCGCAAGCTCACCAGAGAGTATTTGCCCTTCATCATCTCGCTCGTAAAGGGTTTGCCGTTCTGATCGATAAGCTTGAAAGTGCCGCCAACCTTAGGTCGCCCGACGCCTTTGGACGCATCTACGATTCTCTTCCTCTGCATCCGCCCTTTTTCGTATTCAAAGTACCATACCAGCGCACCACAAGTTGCGACGAAGAGGATACCGGCTTTCCACGAGAACGGCTACAATGTTGATGTTGGTCAGCTGCCGCGCCCTAGGAATACTGTAACACATCAGCCAGGAAAGGGAAACGCTTCACATACACCGGTGCTGTGTCTACTCTTGGCCTGCTCAACAGTCTTGTATGTTCGTCTCTGGACAATGGATGGTCGGCTCTTGATGGTTGCGCGCCGTAGTGCCGGCAATGCATTGCTGGAAAAACATCGCTGACATTTCGTAAATGCCCCTTGAAGAGTCTTTGAAGATGAGAAGATTGAGTGGGCCATTGTGTTATTCTTGATCGTGGATGCGACCAAATTGAGTGTGAAAGGTGATGGAGCTACCCTTGCATTGCATAATGCTGAACATTCTGCTCATGGTACTAGTACTTGGGTTTGTCACCGAAAATTTGCCGACCAGACAGACATCAATTAGGGACTGGGACTGGAGCTAATTTAATTAATGGACAGACGGACCCTGGCGCGACAGAGAGTGGCGCCTTTTGTCACATGCAAGTTGAACACCTTCCATAGAACAAAATCTCAGCCGCAGTCGGGTGTTTCTATCTCGTCTTGGCGGCTGTGATGATGGATGCGATTGCATCATTAAATTACAAACTACACTTCTACCATTCCACAGGTAGACAGAGCGTCTGGACAAGGAGGGCTGCGCGTCCTAGCTCATCTCTCTCTCGCCATGGACCCTGCACCACCCTCACAAGATGATCTGCCACATCTCGAATCTGCAGACCGAATCGTCAAAGCCGAGTATGCAGCCAGCTCTCCCCGCCTACCGGCTTCAGATCTCGCATCAGCTTCCTTTAGGTCCTCTCCAACGCCACTTCCATCCACAGAGCCACCCGAGCTAGGAATTATGGCAGCAATTTCCGGTCATCCAAGCAAGAAGAAAGGCACAGCATCAACGGTGAAAAAAGGACCCAAGAGGTCCAAACCCAGCGAGACGAAGAAAGCCGGCACAGGGACCAAAACAGGCTCAGTTGCACCAGATCTGGATGAAGCGCCATCCGGCGAGGAGGACTCCGACAACGGACCTTACTGCCTGTGTCGCGGCCCGGATGACCACCGCTGGATGATTTGCTGTGAGCGCTGCGAGGATTGGTTTCATGGAGAATGCATCAAAATGAACAAGGAGATTGGAGAAAATCTCATCGAAAAGTTCATTTGTCCAAATTGCGCCACGAATAAGCTGGTGACGATATACAAAAAGACTTGCACGCTGGGTGCTTGTCGCAAGCCTGCGCGGCTGACGCAAACCCAACCAAGTGTTTTCTGCTCGAATGAACACGCGCAGACGTGGTGGGAGAGGATGGTTAGCAGGTTGCCCAAGGCGCCCAAGGCGACGAGTAAGAATGGGCTGAGTGACCAACTTGCGCAGGATGAGTTCATGGCGCTTCTCAACAGTGACCTGGGTGTCACGGATGCGGCCGGCATGTGGACTTTGGCCAAAACACCATTTTCCGATGTGGACGTGAATGGCGCAGACTCAGATCAAGGTACGTGTCCCTTCTGGATGTACCGCAATCCTTTATCATTTCATTGACATTATGTATGAAAGTCGAGGCGCTTTCCGATATACTAAGCGACGAAGAACAAAAATATCTGGATCAAGCGGCCCAAGCCCGCTCACAGTTGGAAGAAGAAACGGTGCTGTGTCGCAAAATGTTCAAGATGATAGAGCTCGCTCAAGAGCGCCGACGTGCAGCCATTAATGCAGGACGCTTCGGAGAGGACATTTGCGGCTACGACTCACGGCTTGATGCCGTTTCGGCAAGAGACGTCTTTTCTGCTTTCATCAGGTCTCCCGAGGGTGAAGAGGCTTTCCAGCAGTCAAAGTTGGGAGACCCCTTGGGAGAGGATGATCTCGTACGTGGCATGTGCGAGCGCAAGCGGTGCAAAGCACATAGCGGCTGGCAGAAAATGCTTCCGCTAGGGATCAAACATCATATACGTGAGATGGCAGATGAGGTCGCTGAGATGGAAGAGGAAGAGAAGGTTGTTCGGAGGGCGGCGGTTGAACGATGGAAGAGAAGACGGGCAGAGAGTAATCGGGTTGAAGTTTTGAATGGTTAGCGAGTCTTGGCACTTTTGGTCCATCGGGCAAGATTCGGGCATATGGCGTTATGGGACGTGAGCATCGGGACTACGGGACTCTGAGGGAGTTTATACAACGCGGAGTAGTGTCATTGATTTATCTGGCGACTAACATCAAGGCTCTACGGCATAGGTTTAAAGTGTTCGTACTGAAGTATACATGTCTATCGTTTTCTTACGATCCTCGAGGCACTTGGTCGCATCTTTGGGGCTGGCAAGTGCAATCTGCAGATTTTAGTCACATGGCTCTATAAGGTGACTAGAACATGTACAATCAGGACAAATGGAAGAAAGGTGCGTTTTTCAATCATGTTATTGCACATGCCCTGACGTTGATCTCTAGATAAATATGTTCTTGTGTTCCGAAAAAGACATGACCCGCTACAGCAATTGTGAATTAGAGCGAGCACGGCCGTGTTTTTCGGTCTATTTCTTAGCCTCTGTCTCTCAGAAATCGTCCAAAATAGTCGAATTCGCGTCACATTCGTCGAACAAACGTTAGATAATGTCCACAATGTCTAAAGATTGCATCTCTCGCCCTCGGTATCGACCCACTTTTCTCGCTAGCTTCATGACCTCTGGCGGTGGCTGAACATCTTACCCGCGAATAAATCGCCATGACACGTTTAAGCTAGTACTATTAAGAGCGGTGATGCAACACCTGGAATTCAAGCATTAAAAAGCTCCATAATAGCTCCGACCCAATGGGGAGGCATGTGCAAACCAAAGAGGGGCAAAGGTGTCTCCAACTTTTTCTGCCGCCTTCCCCGCCGACCCCTGCTTATCAAGCAAAACTCGGCGTGACGTAGGAAGAGAGAAGAAGAAGAAGAAGAAGAAGAAGCTGCGACTCACTCAATCCTCCCGGTGAGATTGTATTACCACACCCTCACCAGCAGCGCGGATTTCGAAAAGGTCCTCATATCAGGACAGTGCTTGCACACAAATATTTTCCACATCCGACGATATTCCTCCGCCCCTTCAACAATCTCACAGCCGGAAGAAAAGCCCAGCAGCATGTCGTCCTCGAACCAGCCCGAGGAAGACCTCGATGAAATGCTCGCAGCCGATGACGCAGCCGAGGAGATCGAAAACGAAGGCGAAGACATCGCCATGGATTCCGACCCGGAAGACGAGCAAGAGGAAATGCTGTTGCAAAACGACTCCATAGCCTACTTCGATCTCCCACAAGACTCCCTCTTCGCCATCGCCCAGCACCCTGTCCACCCGTCTCTCGTCGCAGTAGGCGGCTCGGCAGGACAAGAAGATGACGCGCCCGGAGCAGGATGGCTCTTCGACACGTCGGCCGCTGCATCGCGGCCCGTTCTCCCAGCGAGCTACGCCAGCGATCCCGCAGGTGCGGAAACGCCCAAGACAACGCAGCTAGACGGCTTGTTCTCCCTCGAGGGCCACACCGACTCCATCAACACCCTCTGTTGGACGTACCCGCAAGGGGAATACCTCGTGAGCGGAGGCCTAGACGGCCGCATGAAGGTCTGGAAAGCCGAGGTCGCGCCCGGCACAGGCGTCGAGATGACTGTCGTGGGGGAAGCCCAGGAAGTAGAGGAGATCAACTGGATCTTGCCGTGCCCGTCACCCGAACACCCGAACACGGTTGCGCTTGGCGCCTCGGACGGCTCCGTTTGGGTCTACACGGTCGACGCGTCCGATTCATCAAGCCCGTTGCAAATTGTACAAAGCTACTTCCTCCACACTGGCCCTTGTACGGCCGGGACATGGACGCCGGACGGCCTCCTGCTGGCCACCGTATCGGAAGACAGCAGTCTCTACGCATGGGACGTCTGGGGCGAGGCAGCGGCCCGAAACATTGTCAACGAGAACGGCATGACTGCCATGTCTCTCACGGGCCAAGACCAGCGCTTCGAGGTAGAGGGAGGGTTGTACTCAATTGCCACGGACCCCAAGGGCACATTCGTCGCCGTGGGCGGAGCCGGCGGTGCTGTGAAAATCATTTCTCTGCCCCGTCTCACGGCCCAGCCTTCGAATAACAAGGCTCGCGGGAAAGTCACTGTGTCGGACGCCACGTCGGGAGGACAGATTCTCGCGTCGCTGCACACGCAGGGCGATAGCGTGGAGTCGCTTGCCGTGACATTGGCCTCCACGGCCCCGCCGACCGTCCTCCTGGCCGCCGGCTCCGTGGACGGGTCCATTGTCGTGTATGACGCTACGCGGCGGTTCGCCGTGCGACGCCACATCGTGGGCGCGCACGACGAGCACTCTGTTGTCAAGCTGGAGTTTGTCAAGAACACGTGGCTTCTCACCAGCTGCGGCATGGACGGCGTGGTCCGCAGGTGGGATCTCAGGAGCGGTGGCGCGACGGGCACAACGGCGGCTGGTGCCGCGGATAGAGGGCTTGTCAAGGAGTGGAAAGGCCACAGGGGTGACGGCGAGGGCGGCGGCATCTTGGGGTTCGTGCAGGGCGAGACGGGCGAGAGGGTTGTCACGGCGGGTGATGATGGGGTGGCTTTGGTTTTTGAGGCGTAGTGTATTTTTGAAGGGTTGGCATGAAAGTGTGCTAGAAAGCCTTGCATCACCGGATGATAGAAAGAAAGAAGTTCAGACATGGTCAAGTGGAAGTGACGGACACTTCACGCATCAGACATCACGAGTTAAATAAAACGACAGGGTATAATAATTGCTTATATAGAATCTCACAAGTCTTAAATTCCCAATGTTGAGATGAGCCTTTATCTAAAAACGCCAGATGTTGAATTGCGAGTAGACTTTTTTTTTAAAAAAAAAAAAACCCCCCCCCCGAATAGCAAATGCAAGTGCCAGCCCGGCATCAGTCCCTCGCGGTGACAGGGCTCTTTTAAAAACGGACATCAAAGAACACTAAATGCGTTTTCTGAGACAGCCGTCTCGTCTATGAGTGCGTGAAAATACTATACACCATGCTTGTTGAAACGTGTCATGTTGAAATGCATGGTCAAAAAAAGCAGATTGCTTTTTCCCAAAATACCTGTTCTGGGTTTTGCACAAAGTATACCCTTACGTCATGAGTGCGTGGTGTCTTCGACGGGAGGACACGTGCAGAAGAGGTTGGTGTCACCGTAGGCTAGTCACTGTTAATCAAACGTCTGAGTGAAGGGGGGGGGACGCACTCGACTTACTGTCATCGACGCGTGTGACGGTAGGCCAGAACTTCTTCTCCTTCAAGAACGGAAGGGGATAGGCGGCCTTTTCACGGGAGTACGGACGAAGCCACTTGCCGTCGCCGTCGCCCACGATGAGGTCCTCCTGCGTGTGGGGAGCGTTGCGGAGAACGTTGCCTTGGCGAGGCTGCTGGCCGTCTTCGACTGCGCGAATCTCCTCGCGGATGCTGATGAGCGCGTCTGCGAAGCGGTCGAGCTCCTGCTTGCTCTCGCTCTCGGTGGGCTCGATCATGAGCGTGTTGGGCACGGGCCAGCTCATGGTAGGGGCGTGGAAGCCATAGTCCTGCAGACGCTTGGCGATGTCGATGGCCTCGATGCCGGCCGTCTCGCGGAAGGGGCGGGCGTCGATGATGAATTCGTGGGCGCAGCGGCCCTTGTCGTTGGTGTACAGGATGGGGTAGTGGTCCTTGAGTCGGGCGAGGAGGTAGTTTGCGTTGAGGAGAGCCATGATGGTGGCCTTGCGGAGACCCTTGTCGCCTAGTTTCACGGATGGTCAGCATTGCGACACAGTAACACGGGATATAAAGTAGTTGGTACAAGTGAGAGAATCTTACCCATGGTGGCAATGTAGGACCAGCTGATGGGGACAATGCTGGCGCTGCCGAATGCAGCGCTGGACACGGGGGTCTGGCTGTCCTTGTGAGGCAGGAAAGCTTCGAGATGAGACTTGACGCAGATGGGACCGACGCCAGGACCGCCGCCTCCGTGGGGGATACAGAACGTCTTGTGAAGGTTGAGATGGCACACGTCGGCGCCGAGGGCCCCAGGGGACGTCAGTCCAATCTGGGCGTTCATGTTGGCGCCATCCATGTAAACTTGGCCGCCGTGGGCGTGGACAATCTCACAGGCCTTGCGAACACCAGGCTCGAAGACGCCAAAGGTACTGGGATAGGTCACCATGAACGCAGCAAGCTCCTTCTCATGCTTTTTGCACTTGGCCTCCAGATCGGCCAGATCCAGGTTGCCGGTCGTGGTGTCGCACTTGACGGGGACGACGCGCATGCCAGCCATGGCGGCGGATGCCGGGTTCGTGCCGTGAGCAGACATGGGAATCAGGCAGATGTCGCGCTTGGGCCCCGGCTGCTGCTCGTGATATTTGCGGATGGCTCGCAGTCCGGCAAACTCGCCCTGAGCGCCGGAGTTGGGCTGTAGTGAGGTAGCGTGCATGCCAGTCAGGGCAGCGAGCTGCGCAGCGGTGGCACTGAACAGTCTCTGATATCCCTTGTAGCAGCTGACAGGGGCATGAGGGTGGATGTTGGAGCTCAGGTTGTGGCCGATCAGCTCCATCTGAGTAGTTCCGTTAAGCTTCATGGTGCACGAGCCGAGAGGGATCATGGAGTGGACGAGAGACAGGTCCTTGGATTGTAGGTGGTAGATATATCGGAGCATCTCGGTTTCGCTGTGGTAGGTGTTGAAGACGGGGTGAGTCAGATAAGTCGACGTTCGACGAACGACGTGAGGGATTTCCTTGACAATCTCATCCAGAGACGGCTTCCAGCCTTCGGTCCAGAACTTGTTGGCAATATCCAGATTTCGGTCGGTGTGGTTCTTCCTGGCGACGGCTTGTAAGGCCTCAACGATACGGACATAGGTATCCAGGGTGAAAGTGGTAGGAACGGCGAGGACCACCTCGTTCTTGGTCCAGCCTTTTCCCCCACTGACTCCCCTGTCGAGAAGTTCTTTGCGGAGGGCCTGGCAAGCCTTGGGTTCCTCGAAGCTGAGGGTAACGGTATCGGACAGAACACGGCCTTTGGGATCGAGGGTAGCGGTGGGAACAGTGAGGCCGTAGTGTAGGGCAGCAGACTGGATCATGCGAGCATGACGCAGATTGTTCACGGCCATCTCCTTGAGCTGGGCGGGGCCGTGGTAAATGGCATACATGGCCGCCATATTGGCAAGAAGAGCCTGCGCCGTGCAGACGTTGCTGGTAGCCTTCTCGCGACGGATGTGCTGCTCACGAGTCTGCAGGGCTAAACGAAGTGCCCGTCCTCCAGTACGGTCCTTAGAGACGCCGATGATGCGGCCAGGAAGACGTCGCTTGCTCGAGTCTCTGACCGCCATGAAGGCCGCGTGAGGGCCGCCAAAACCCAGGGGAACGCCGAATCGCTGAGAGTTACCAAAAGCAACATCGGCGCCCCATTCACCAGGCGGCGTCAGAAGTGTCAGAGCAGACAGATCCGTGGCAACGCTGAACAGCGTGCCTTGCTTGTGGGCAACATCAACCAGCTTCCGGTAGTCGCCAACTCCACCATTTGTATCAGGATACTGAGCCAGCACACCCACCAAATCATCACCAATGTTCTGTATCTTTTGAATCGCCTCGGGAGCGGAAAGGTCCAGCACCTCCAAGCGGATGCCAAAGCCCTCGGCACGGCCGTGCATAACCTGGATGGTCGCGTCATGAACCAGGTGAGAGACAACGTATGTCTTGCCAGGACGCTTGGCACGAGAGGTTGGGAGGTGGCTCAAGGACATGGTCATGGCTTCGGCGGCGGCAGTTCCCTCATCGAGCAGACTGGCGTTGGCGACTGGTAGGGCAGTGAGGTCGGAGACCATGGTTTGGAAGTTGAGCAGGGACTGAAGACGGCCCTGGCTAATCTCAGCCTGGTAAGGAGTGTAACTTGTGTACCAGGCCGGATTCTCGAGAATATTACGCTTAATCACTCCGGGAATTTCAACGGGATAATAACCACCTCCGTTCATCCAGGTGTGGATTTTGTTCTGAGCATGCATGGCCTCGAAGGCCTCGACAACACCAGACTCGCTGTAAGTCTTAGATTGGATAGTCCTGGTAGGGGGCAACATGATGTCCTTGGGAATGACCTCGGCGACAAAGGCATCGAGAGACTCGACCCCCGACCCCAATTGCTTGAGCAGGGCAGGGATGTCCTCGTCGCGAGGACCAATGTGTCGTGCGGAAAAGTCCTTCCATGGTTCGGGATGCGCTGCACTCGTCTTCTGCATGTCCTGATAAGCAGGGTCCTGGCGAAGAGACTCCAATTGAGACTTGCGCACGCCAATAGCAGAGCTAGCCACTCTGCTCGACAGAGAGAAGCATCGCGCGACAACGGAGGAGCGCGCGATCGAGGTGGTGGGCAGCGCAGCGCGGCTAACAACCGCGGCCGAAGACGGCATCGGTGCTCCTCGGGCGAGAGCCAGTCTCGAAGCCATTGCGGGCAAGACTACAGAGAAATTCTGGCAAGGCCGTGATTCCTAGGCAGTCCGCGCCTCAAATCGAGCTCGACAATGATTTTTTGCTTCCCAATCGACTGTTGTCGGGGACTTTAGCCGAACCGCTCAACTTCCAGGTGGAGTTAACCCGCTGCAGTCTAAAGCCGAGAGTAACAGACAAACTGCCACACGCGAACCATAAAGCAGCAGAACTGAACTGTGGGTGCAAGGAAAATATGAGCAACCAGAAACAAAAAGAAGAGCGCGTGAGAAAAGAGGGAAGGAAAAAAAAAAAGATCGTGGGGCAAAGATTGGAGAAAGAAAGAGGTAGCGGGCGATTAGTAGATCTGAGCTCGTCCGCGATGCTGGCGCCGACTTGCCGGCTCCCGCTTTATCGGCTATTACAGGGGTTTTTTTTTTTTTTTTCAAAATAAAATAAAATAAAATAAAATAAAAAGCCCATCCCTGCCATTTTAATTCTTTATCTCTTATCACCACCTGATATGCCTTCAAATAGGTACTGGAAGGTCACGACTCTGCTGGTGGGACATTCAGGAACAGCGGGGCTGAGTGGTACTTAAATTTACGTCGTGCCTACTTTGAAGTACCAGTCAAGTGGCGGAAATTGAGTGGGTCCGTGACCTGCCGGGAATAAGTGATCGAGCTTTGCCAGGAGTGTGACATGGCTCCGATCCGACACCGACAAGAACTATGGGCTTATCAGACAGACTGGTCTAGGGGTACTTCCTCTACAATAATATTTACTCCAGATTAGAAGTACTGGTAATCATCCTAGGTACAATAGATTACATCACGTAGTCCTTATCTATCGGCGTGCAAAGGTCACTCAAGGTCGTTATCTCACATGCGCACACAGCAGCTGCAGTCCATCGCGCTTTCCTACGACCTGGCCCAGTACTGACGACCGCGCGCTCTCATTGGCCAGTCTCACTTATCGGAACTGCTCGGGGCTTCCTCGTGGTTCTCGAACTACTAGTAAAGCAGTGGGCCCGCATGAGCAAAGGGTCGTAAATAAATTTTGCAGTTCGGGAAGCCCAAGCCTAACTAGCCTGTTATCAACAACCATCTTCACGGCCGAAGTCGCCCTATTTTACGTAAATCCCACAACCCTCCCAGGCAAAACTTTTACGCAACGGATCCCTCATTCCGCCCTCTTCAAGCAATCCATCACCGCTATTCACAATGTTTGGAGGATGTACGTCTGCCACCCTGCCAACCTGTCCCGCGCCTCATCCCCTAAACCATTGTTGTAGTCGATTGGGTAATAGCATAACAAGCTGATATTCGACAGTCGCACCCCCGCAACAGTCTGCCGAGGAGATCCGCGCCATGGAGTCCGAGGCTATCTTTACCGTTCAGCAGGTAGTCGCGACTGCCTTCATGCTCTATTTGTGTATGTTGCCGTGCCAGTTTCGTGCTTGGAGCTTGGAACACGTCGAGGAAGACTCGACCTTCGTGTTTGCCCAACAGCTGCATGGATAACGTATACTGATTGATGATGACGTGGTATAGCTCCTTTTGCCATCGACATGGCTAGTCGAATCTTTTAAGCGGTTCCTCTTCGTCTCCGGCCAGGAGAGATCAATTTATCGATCGTGTTCGGTGCCGGCGGACGTGCTGAGAAGCCGAGACTCAACCTGTAGAATAATCTGATTACCGCGATGAGACCCAGTGCGCTCACGAATTCGAGATAAGGGGGTCAATGTAGCCTCCAAGTGTACGATACGGACCCGAAGTTCAATGATAAGATAGACACCCTGTACGGAATAATCTTTACCATATACATAGAAGACAAACGACATGAGGCGCGTCATGGCTACGTCCTGCTTCGCCGCCGAACTTAAAATATACTCTGGCGTTTATTTGCTCACTGCATATGAGATGTCAAGCTAAGAGCAGCACATCAGAGCCCACTGCGCTGCAAGAATCAAGCACGTTGCCAGCCACTCCAGATGCTGAGCGATAAGTCATGAATAGCAACAGATCTTCATGTAATAGGCATTGACTTGTCTCGCCGAATCACGCAGACGAGATAATCTTGTTCTGAGTGGCTAGAACCTAATATATCTCCTTAATACACTGGACCAAACAGCCTGTAGCTTGGAGTCCGACATTATGAAACCAAGACCCCTAAAAACGCAACACAACATTTCCATGCTTCTAAATTGTATTTCCTGGACTTTATCCCTGCTGTCTTCTAGCCTTTGAGTTACCATTGCGGCTCTTCTCCCATTCCTCGAAATCAAGACCAATAGCTTCTATTTCCTTCTTCAAATGCTGGAGTTGCTTTTCGTAATCCTCCAAAACCTACGTTAAGTGTCAGCCATTCAAAGCCTGTAATTTCCAAGACAGCGATAGTAACGACTTACCCTCTTTGCCTTTGCTTCCACCTCCGGGTCCAAGCCCTCGCCCTCTTGCCCAGCGGGTTTAGCAAGCTCTTTGTTTAGACGATCCGAGTAGCCCCTCAAGACAATTAGTCGACTCCACAGCTCCTCTTCTCTGGCTCCCAAAGCCGGGTCTTGCACCTCTCTTTCCAATGTCTGTAATCTGTTCTTGAGATCATCTTCGTCTCCGCTAAGCGCATAGCCACGGTTCCGCAGAACCTGAACCTTGGCCGCTAGAGCCAGACACCTCTCACTGATAGCAGTCTGTCTTCTTCGCGCCGCTAGTGCCCGGACCTCGGTTTCTAGTTCGTGACGCTGCAATATAGCGTCGAGGCTGCCATTAATCTGATGTAAACGCATGTTAAATTCGGAAATAGCCCGCCTTTGGGTCTTGAGACGATCCGCGACACCTGTGTATCCCGAGCATAATACCGGCATATACCCCGGGGCGGGTTTGTTCTGCAATGCTTCCTCCCACTCATTAGGATCCTCGTGTGGCTGAGGCTTGTAAAATGGAATATGGGCTTCGTCGACTTTGTTGTAGAAGTAGTGCTTGAAGACACAACTTGGGCTGGCGGGGTCCCATTTCTCAGTTACGAGCTTAATCTGATCCAGGATGGGTTTCTGGTCTACAACGTATTAGCCTGGTCTCGGCTCGGAGGAGAGCAAGCACAACGAGTCTTTCAGCATATAACGTACGAGGTGTCTCCTTGCCAGGCTGCCACAGCGAGCTTGACAGTTGAGCTTGCGATTGAGCCAAAGCAGGCATTTGCTGGACTGGTTGTTGTTGTTGTTGCTGTTGTTGTCCGATCATGGAGTTGCCCATGACATTATTTTGCTGGCCGCCCAAGGTCTGGCCAAAGACGCTGCCCGTCTGCTGAGCCGGCTGGACCTGCTGCGTGCTTTGTGATTGTCCAAACAGACCACCGGAGCCCAGCGGCTTGGGCTGACCAAAGAGTGACATGCTGACGAGGTCGAAGTGGTGCCTTGGTCAAGCTTGCTGTTAGGTGAACGATGGATTGTCGCAGTGCAGGTCCAGATGGCACTTATGGCGAATTCCGCTTCCTGAATGTTCTTTGAGGCAAGGTCTGAGTCGTCGAGTATGCGCCGGTCGCAATTCTTCTCCCAATCAATGCTGTCAACTAGGTCTGTCGAGCTGTCGTTCAGATCGGGCCGCAGCTGGCAGTGGCTTGCGGTAGCTGGCGGTAGCTAGCGGCAGCTTTTTTTGTTGTTGCGCGCCGCCTGCCAAAATTGCCCAGGTGATTGTTAGCCGCGCCGCACCTGCCTTCAGCACTCTCACGCAAGCTGCCTCTGGTCTGCAAGGTCAGGGTTGACCCAGTCAATCGACCAATCACAGCTCGCCAATTCCAACCTCACCCCAATTCCCGGCTTCCAGCGACCCGTACCAGCTCCCAATGCCTCACTCTCGCCTCCATTCAAGGCAGTCCCGACACAGGCAGAATGGCAACCCGACGAGCTCAGTGCGTTTTCCCCACGTCTTGGTTCTGCTCTATCTTATGGCGATTGAGTTGAACCAAGACTAGCGACATGTGCCGACGTATTATACGAAAGAAAAACAGTTTCATGGCTAACGATCGATTTGCAGGTTCCATCAGGAAGTCCTCATCGACACCACGCCGCTTCCTGACAGCATCCCCGCTGTCAAGGAGATAGGTGCCAGCTCGGCTCCCCTCCTATCCGCATCCTTCTTCATTGGCGCTCGATGCCGCGACTATAACGATGATTATATGCAGTGCAAAACGGACAACCCCGGCCGCGGCGAGTTCGACTGCATGAAGGAAGGTCGCCGGGTGACTCGCTGCGCGCAAAGTGTGTACGTAGAAACATATTTCAACTCTCCGACCGTGGCTGTATTGCTGGTTTGTGGGGAGGATGAGCGAGGGACAGCTACCGGATCCAAAATCGAGGAAGGCTGACATATGGTAATTGGACAGGCTGAAGGACATTAACACGCACTGCTTAGCTGAATTCCGTAAGCACTGGGAGTGTCTCGACGACCGAAATCAGCAGCTTTGGCAGTGCCGTCCTGCTGAGTGGAAGCTGAATAAGTGTGTTTACGAAAACTTGGTAAGCTTGACATCTCTGACTTGTGGCCTCTCGGCGAACCATCAACCGTTGGATAGTCAAAGGACATTCTGGAAAGGCGCTAATGATACGACTATGCAGAAGCTTGAGAAGAAGATTCCCGACCAGCCTAAGAACGTTACTCCTGTTGAGCTGCGGCCGAAGCAGATTTTTGCTGATGTGCGTATTGGACCCGGCGACGGTAAGCCTTTCGTTGCTGGACAGTCTGAGGCGAAGCAATAAGGTATTTGGAGACGGGTCTTTTGAGACTGCCATGTATATTTTAGTTCAATGAAACAGTTGGCTGTGGCATATGGCAAGTACGATAACTGGTGCTTGTATGCTGTGAACTATTTGCCTCTGCTGATGAACGAGGTAATCCCGCCAACACAATATGCACAGGTGAACATGGACCATAGTACACGAGCGACTTGTACTGCAAATGGTAGCTTCATAGAAATCTTCCGAGAGCTTCGGGCTTGGGCGAGAACTTGCATGGTAATACGCGTTGAGGCCTTTGTCGCCTTGCAGGAACCTCGCTTACAGGCTCCTAATGGGGATCTCTACATGAACTGACGTCAACGCATCAAACATCATATTCCAAGGATCGGACACTTCCTGATGGATACCCAGTGTGCATATGGGCCAAGAAATGATGCTTTCCGGCATACGCCTCCTGGCAGGAAGTTCAGACTCTACTCCTGATTTTCCTCATTGCACTGATGCACGGCAACTCGTCGGATTAATGTGGGTGGATTGTGTGGAGTTCTACGTTACTCGAGGCTTGGAGATAACATGCACACGTTAGACCACAAACAACCGTCGGCTTACTCACCTTCAGCCAAGACTGTAGCCAAGACTGTCCCGGCACACACTTGTTGAGAATATAGCATGGACATGATTTCTTACATGATAAGATTGACGTGCATGCAGAGACGCCAGGCTGCTTCGAAGGGTTCGTTACTTCCAAGACCTCAGCTGCCTCCACTACCCTATTGTCTATAAAGGGGGTGAAAGAAACATCCACAAAGGTTCCTTATCGCTTTACACGAATCTGTAAGACACACGGACACGTGACCATAATGGAAGCGGCTTTCGTTGATGTGTCAAAGCCCGACTTGGCGCTCGACTTGGTGCATTAGGCTGCACAGGCGGATACGGGCGTTGTTCTCTTTCCGTCATGGCTCTTTCAATGGTGCCGTCGTGGATCACAGGATCACTCTGAAATCGGACCGTGGGGACAATCTGATTTTCCTAAAGCTCTACAAGCTGCTGCCTGTCCGCTTCAGTCGTCCATTTGATCACACAATCGTGATTGCTTAAAGCGAATTCCTAAGCGTCCAACTCCTCTAGAACAGGAATGCCTCCTCCAGTTGTCTGTGAGTAATACTTCGAAACGTATCGCTTAGTGACATCCTCCTTAAGGTAGCTGAGATTGAAACCTATGTTCTTAGCCTTTTCAATTTAGGTGTATAAATTCCTAAGACCCAACTTATTGACTGCTATCGCTTGTAGAACCATAATGAGCCTACTAATGCCCGCAGTGTAATTGTAGGATCGGTTAATGGTGTTATTGGTCATCACCTAATCGCGAAGGTAAGCTTAAACTCGTTTCCTATCGTGCGAGTTATCCTATAGTCGTTAAACAAACTGCGTATAAGGTATGTTATACACAGTTTTTTGCCTCTAAGATTAATTATAGTGTGCCCAACCAAGCAACGAAGAGTCTAAAGAAAGAAGGATAGACAAGTAACTTATAGCTGCATTCTTAAGAGCTGTAGTAAGGCACAGCGACCGCTTGGAACGGGTATGGGTATCGAAGAAGCTGCAAAGTCTGCGCCTAACTGTGAACTGCAGCCTTAAACCTTTTGATCCTTCCCTCCGGCATGGAATCAAAGTAGTAGTAACATCCTTTTAATTGGTTAAAGATGAAACACGTCCAATGATCATAGAAGAAGATGAAACCAGCGATAAGTCTCTGCCCACTTATTTCATCGTTCAAAGGAAAAGGATCGTAATTCTCGCCATAGGAGCACGAAATAAGTCGAAAGCCATCTTTGAGTCTGTTCACCTTCCGACCGATGAGCCCAGCGATTTTTGCCTGGTCTGTCTCATCCATACTTCTCGCGACTGTACACACTCTCTTGATCCCTCTTAGTATGGGTCTTTGTTCCATAGGATGATGGATGTACTGTCTTGTCCCAACTATTCATTCGCAACTGTACAGAGTACTAGTTGTCCTAATTCTGTTGATCCATCACATCGCGCTGTCTTTTCATCCATACTGCGAAGGACCTTGTCGGTGTAATCTGCTGCCCCTGATAGATGCATGACGTGTGCAATGGCGCAGTGTAGAGCAAGGAGACGCGGCAACGGCGGCTTAATGTTTCGATTTGGTGTTAGGCATAGCTCCCTTGTAGCAGGCAGGACTTTATTATAGCCTATGCGATGAAACGATTCAATCGTATATGTATGTGCACGATTTAGAATAGGTGTAAAGTAAACTTCAAAATCTCCAAAGTCTTGATGCCAATCCGGCGTGAGTGTAAAGGCATTGTGTAAGGATCACAGGTTAAGGCCAGGTAAAACCAGTATGCAAGCTGTAATATTGACTAAAGTTTGCCTTCTCCAAGTTGTGTGGCCAGTGTGCACACACACGTTTATAGCGGCCGTTGTGGGCGAAGCCCCGCCAATCACGTGGTGACTCCTAGGGCTGTTGGGCGTGGGGCGTTGTGCAGTGTACACCGTAGCGCAAAATACACCAGTGCTCTAGGGTTAGGGTTTACAGCAGGAGGGCTGGTGCGGGCCACGAAAGATTGACTTATATTTAGTCGTGCCGGCGCAGGACACTACGTATAGAATCCAGTAAAGTACAAAGAACATACTGCAGTTATGTAGCTATTTTTGTTATAACTTTATGCTGTAAGTATAGGATTTTATTACATACACTTTAACAACTAGTACTCAGAATGCATACAATAGATAAGTTTAGGTACCTTAGTTAATTTATTTATGGGGAACAGTTATTTATAGAAAGGCATTATTAAGATGAAAAGTGGTATAGGATCACACAATCGGATAATCAGAGCAATGCTGAGTTTAAGAATGACTTTACAAAGAGTTGTATACCGCAGGTGAAGCGACAAAGCTGTATTTCTGACAGAAAGGCATGAGCACCGTTACACTCTCCCCGGCGTATTATCACCCAGTATCAGCATGTACTTCCCCCCAAGAAACTTCATGAAACTAATTCTATGCGACATCGGATCCAACTACAGAAAGTAACGGCATTTGCACACGTCCAAGAGCTGCCAGGCAAGATCCTAGCTTCCTCCGTCAGACATTGTAGAAAGCAAGCAGCCCAGCATCTGATGTCCGACAAAGACAAAACTGCAAAACAAGGAAGGACCAAAAAAATTAGAACTGCCGTAGGGCCATTGTATGTAATCTTTCGTCCCGTTCTAACCATGAACGGGAGAAATTGAGTAATTTTTTTTTTCCCTCAGCGTACAGTAATGTCCTTTCGTTCCAGAAATTGCTTACTCCCGCCCAAGGATGATAGATAGTCAAGGCTTGAAAACCATGGAACAGGTGCATTGTGAAACGTAACGGGTCCATCCGTCTACTCTGCGAATGAATGACACTTGCGGCGATAATAAGCATAAGCGGGATGACATGAAGGACTCTGGACTGAATCCTGGCTTGCAACGGGCGGATAGTTGGAAAACTGGAGAGTCTAGATTATGCGACGCATTAACTAATTACAGTACTTGGTGTCATGACCGTCTATTACACCGTGCGTAAAACGCAATTTGCTCTGGAAACTGACAGAAAGGTCTTGCCCAAGAAGATAATCTCCGGCAGAGAAGAGCAATGGGATGAACTAACCCGTCAGCTCATGTCTTCACAGGAGCAGAATGCACTGCGCGCCAACTGCCACTTCTGGTTGTTCAGCCAGCTTGAACTCCAGCACCGTTTGGACCCCAAGTGGCGACTTATCATTAGACATCATTAGACATCAGGAAGACAGACTTGGGCAAGAGATTGCACAAGAAGCCCCGAACACGTGGATATATGTTC
Organism: Atkinsonella hypoxylon; assembly: GCA_000729835.1. Taxonomy (NCBI): domain Eukaryota; kingdom Fungi; phylum Ascomycota; class Sordariomycetes; order Hypocreales; family Clavicipitaceae; genus Atkinsonella; species Atkinsonella hypoxylon. The sequence goes on along the minus strand of JFHB01000012.1, from coordinate 20,663 downwards.
TGCGGTGGCAAATGCGCGACACTGCTTGTATTGGTTGCTGTCGGACCGCTGGGCTCCAAACGTCACCTCCCAGCAGTCACCAAAGCGTGGCGGTATGCTTCCAGCCCTGCAGTGGTCGTCATCGATCATCACTGCGCAACGATTGAAAGAACAAGTGTTACGGCTTCGTCGAGAGGGAGACCCGCTCTGGCGATTGGGATCCGAAGCTTTTGTACCGGGTAGAAGAGTGGCAGTCCATGTGCGGCGTAATCACATCATCTGTAATTAGTGTTTCCTAGTTATTCCTAGTTGCTGCTGTATCGCGTACTGCATGAACAACGAAATTGGGGGCCGTGGGCTGTCTTTGCAAGGAGGCATCGAGTTTGACGCCACGCTGCCGTGTCTCCTCAGGACTGCTGCGACTTTTCATTAAATGGGCAATATGCATGCCAAGAACAGAACACCAGATGGAAGAGAAGCTGTCCGTCTTGAAGTTCCTCAAAGTGCCCGAGATGTGTGGGACTTCCATTCCGATCAACACGATCGAACATTGCTGCCTCGTACTTGGATGGAAATGTACTCCGGAATCCACTCCAACGCAGTGCTATTCCAAAGTATGGTCGGCATCATTCTTGGAATGCAAAGCTAATAAGTGACCGACAACACAAAAATGGTCGCGCAGAGGAACGAAGCAAGCCTCTGGTCACCAACGCGAGGACCAGGAGCCTGAAGTTTCACAACGGCCCGCACGGCGGTTACAGCGACACTAATGACTGCAGACGTCAAACACGGCCAAAACTTGAAACATCCAAGATGAAGCTGCAGATGGCTGTTGGAAGTGAAGATTTTTTATTTTCTTTTTCTTCTTTTTCCCTTCTGCCTTCGCCTCTATATTCGCTGGCTGGCACCAACACAGCGCGACCAGACCAGAGTGGCACAAAGCAGCACGCAAGCGAGAGCAGTTGAAACTTGTCGTCGCGTGGCGTTGCATGACATGGAAGGACAAAGGACAATGGACAGATGGGCATAGCAAACGCAGCGGCGCTGTCATCTGTAGAGGTATGTAGATGCAAGTCATGCACGTTTCTGACGGCATCAAGCTGGGTAAGTAGCTGGGTAAGTAGCGTTATGCGATGTAATCAATCTGCGAATTGATTTTTGAAGTGGTGCGTCGACGTCAGCGCATTCATCACCCAGACGCTTCCATGACAGCTGTGAAAGGGTCGACCCATGACGCATCGTTTTGTCGGTGTCTCAAGTTGATCCTGCTCGTGCATTATTATGCAAGTAACATGTTGGCTCCTCCAAGGGAAAAAGAAGAAAAAAAAAAGCCTCCAGCCCAAAGATGCATGAAGCAAGGAACTGTATGGGGTACTTATCCAATACCAAAGGCATGGATACTGCACTGTAGTATCTGAATAATGATGAAAATTATGGACTAAAGGGGAAGAGGGGAAGCTGACAAGCACAACCATGAGCATTACGGTCCTGACAAGCTTGCAACACTGTTTATGAAAAAGAAAAGGGTGCGGATCCAGTAGAGATGAGAGCGGTTTCAGGGAGGCCACCCCCACATCGCTCAGTAGCTTGTTTAGTGGGGCGCCAATAAGTCCAGCTTCGCGGTTGGTCATAATCAATTTCTTGTCTGAATAATCAGCGCTTGCCTTCCGCAAGCTGCGCGCTAAGTGGTCTAAATTACCGGAAAGTTCAGACGTCAATCGATGCAAAGCTGAGCGAGAAGGTTTGTCCAGGGATAGCCACAACACGACGCTGGGGACACTGGGGACGCTGGGGACGCTGGGGACCGATTCAATTTCATGACAGCTCCCGCGACTCATTACTTTTCTTAGCATCCGTCATGTAACTTGACCAACGGCCAAAGGTTTGGTGTTGGTGCACTAGCTAGATTTTGATTTGGTAAAATGTGAAATGCGTTGGAATGGGGACCCTGCACGAGAGCAATTCCCCATCTCAGCTGCCCAGGTCGAAAATGGATTTGAGTAAATGCTGCTAATTAATACCTTGTCTGTGGGACCATCTTCGATCATAACGGATGCAGGATAGTTAATGATATCTCCTCAAGACACGATAGAGATGTGGTGGAGACGCTTGCGGGTAGAACCCATGCGTCTTACGACGTTCATCTTATTAGCTCGTTCTTCTTGGCATGATGCTTGCTCCGCAACCCACACAGGTGGACGGACGACCACGGCGTCGGCAACAGGCGAGCTTTGGTGGCACGTTGGCTGGCTGTTGTGCAAGGTAATAGGAGGGGAGGGGAGGGATTTTTGCAATGAATCTCGGGGAAGCAATGGATCGGAGTTGAGAGTGAAACTGTGGCAGATGTTGTTCCAGGGATCCCAACACGTGCGAAATTAAGGGAGATGGGTGGTCAGGGGAGACCAAGGCGAAACCCCCATCTCCTTGAGGACCGTAAGGCTCCAGGCTCCAGGCTCCAGGCTCCAGGCTCCAGGTACAAAGGTGACAGGGCTCGGTCCAAACCAAATGTATCGCGGTAAGCGGTACATCTTCTTTCATACTAAATTGTACTATAATATAAGTACAAACAATGAGCAGGCAGGCAAGAGTGCAAATGACGCAGTGAACAAACCAATAGACTCACGCCCACATGAGCCAATACCCCTAGGTCCCAGTGCACCCAACGGTTGCGTCAGGGTGGACGCGGCTCTGCAATTAATTAATTCATCCGAACAGGGGTAACGGAGAGGGGTGAGCCGGGTGAGCCGGGTGAGCCATGAACAATCCATCAGTTCAGCCTTGTTGAATCTGCTTTGTTCGAGGACCGATTCATAATCGTGCCTGGCGGCAACTTTGCAAGGTAATTGCCAGATTGATCATGGCATGTTTCTGTGCCTGTTCCACCACGCTATTGCGGGTCAAGACCAGGCCCCTGTTGAATCTGATGCGTCTGCAGTTACCAACCTGATGCATTCCTTCTACGGAGGAAATCATGCTCATGCTCATGCTCATGCTCATGCTCATGCCATGCCTATGCCCATATCCATGCATATAGGCAGGCCCATGCCCGTTCCCATGCCTACCTACGGAGAGGGTATGTTGCTCCGTATAGCAGAATAGGAGGAGTGCTGCCCCCGGCGCCTAGTGCCTGGCACCACCACCCCACCACCCCATTGACCCCATGCTTGCATGCTTGCATGCTTGGTATGCACACAGCAAGCACACTGGCCTGCCCCACCAGCTGGACCTGCATTCCCGCGTTGGCCCTGCCTTATTTACATGTCGACCGCCCTGTCTTGATACAAACTTCCTCTTCATCCACACTCCTCTTCTTATCCCTCTCCCTTACTTAAAGCCAAAAGACCTGGATTGTCGACTGCCTTGACGGCATTGCTTCCCTTCTTTTCCATACACACTCCTTCTATCTCTTGTCATTTCGTTCCTTTGTGTGTGTCCTTGACGGCACTTGACGCTCCTTCGAGACTTTTCTCACTTTTTCGTTCGACCACGGTCTTGTGACCCGTTCACCGACACCCTTTTATCTTAACCTCTAGACTCTGGAGTCTTGTGGTGATTGACTACGAAGTCACGACGTCTATAATCAATCAAACCGACGTACAGAAACCAACAGCAGCGCTGTCCAGCCGGTTTTGACGTAGACGAATCACTTCGGAAAATCACTTCGAGTTACGATAGCCAGCAAATAATTCACAACTTTCAGACATCTACCCAAGGTATGGGACACTTTGCGTCCCCCAGCACTTGATTTATTGTCTATTATCGCTTCGTTCATTCGCCTCCATCCTTGATCACGCTGTGCTGCCAGTTTTCTGCTAGATGTTGGGCTGGCAGTCGGGATGCAGATATTCAAAATGCGATCCTCTTTTCAGTCTTGGGCGCATTATTGAGGGGCTGCCTTGGCCAGACGCGTCTTTATCCTGCCTCGGTCCACGACTCAGACCACTGGAACAATTTAGCTTTTGATGCAGTCCTGTGTGTTAACCACAGACATTCCCAAAAAGAACCGTCTGGGCTGTCGTGGTTTCAAGAGCATCCACTGCGTTGACCCATGGTTTTACCCTGCATTCCCTCCATCAAATGACATTCCACTACCCTCAAACTCAGCCACCTTGATTCCGCAATTCAGTGACTGTTACTTAGCAACGTGCTAAGGGTTGCATTGCTTTGTTTCTGTGCGCATATGTGGCAATGATGGTCTTGCTGTCAAATTATTATGTTATTCGGGAGTCTTCGCCGAATACAGGCAACAAAACCGTGCAACTTTTTTCATTTTTATTTTTATTCCTTTTTATTTTATACACATACACTAGAACACCATACTTACATGTTACTAATTCGTTCGCAGGTCGCCACTACTGTTCATCATGAAGTCGTCATTATTCCTAGTCGTTGCTAGCTCTCTGCTGGCCTCAGCAGGTCCCGTGAGAAAGCGCGCCGAGGTCGTGGAGTATGTCGACCAAGTAGTTGCTACTGTCACTGTCATCGTTACTCCCGGTGGTCAGGGTGCACCGCCCGCAACTACCTCTGTCTCTTCCACTGCCGTTCCTGTCCAGACTCCCCAAAACACTCCTGTTGCTGTGCCGAACCCCCCTAGTAGCAGCAGCAGCAGCAGCAGCAGCAGTGCCAACAATACACCCCAAAATACTCCCGTTCTTAAGGTCCAGGTTTCCAAGACTAAAGTCTCTAAAGACCCGGCGCTGAAAGTCCCGGCGCTCTCAACCTCAAGCGCCACCAGCCAGGCCCCTGCCCCATCTTCTCCGTCTAACCTGGACAATTACCAGCAGACTATGATTGATTCGCACGCACTTCATCGTCGCAACCACTCTGTAGGCGCTCTTCAATGGGATGATACTCTTGCCAACTACGCACAAATTATTGCAAGTCGCTGTGTATTTAAGCACGACATGTAGGTTTAACTTCACAAGCTATGGCAAGCTGCCGAGTACAATTTCTCCTAACTAGATAAATAGGACACAAGGTGGCGGCGGTTATGGACAAAATCTTGCCAGCAAGGGCTCTAGCGGCAATATCGCTGATTTGAAGCTTCAGTTTGCTACAGAGGCTGTCACCAACCAATGGTACAACGGAGAAGCCAACAATTACACCCCGTACTACGGCATGCCCAGCCCACCCTTTAGCGTCCCTCTTGGTGACTATGGCCACTTCACCCAGGTTGTTTGGAAGTCGACTCAGTTTGTCGGCTGTGCCACGGTTCAATGCGGTGCCGGAACCGTTTTAAGCGTGCAGTCTTGGTATACCGTTTGCAACTATTCGCCGGCTGGTTCGTACCTTATATGCCCGCCCTTCTTGCTATACTATACATGTACTGACCATTCATTTTGAAGGCAACTTTATTGGCCAGTATGGCAACAATGTCAATAAGCCTATTGGTATGCCCATGGTCGTCGCATAAGGGTTTGCTCAACCCTGGGACACTAAGGATCGATGCCGTTGCTGCAACCGTCTCTTGAAGTAGCAACGTTGTATGAACGCATGTTACCGTGGACATCGGGATGTGGATAGGGAGTTGGCATCACGCATCGTGAATTTTGCTTCTCACTTGTACGCTATGCCACGGCACATAAGCATCCTGGCCTTCTCTTTACAAGACCAGGATTTCTCTCATTGCATTTCACTTACTTGAATTTCATTTCTTTGACACTGGCTTTGGGAAACTTTTTGTGGTGATCTGGATCCGACGTTTTTATGTGTAGCATGGGTTTGGCCCTGTCCTGATGGTCCATTATGGGATATAAGACAACATTGCGGAAATCAATGTAGCACGATGAGAAGGGATCAGAGGCTGTAGTGTGCTGGATTTCGCCTGTTCTGCTTGTGTTAGTGAATATAACCGTCATATGGTTCTCGCCAATGAATGTCTGAGAGTTTTCGGTCCAATGAGGTTGATCGCTGTCACCGGGCCCGGCCCTCGCACGATCGATGGCCCGAGGCTGTACAAATAGACGGAGAAGCTATTCTTACAGTGGGTCCCTCGGGTCCCCAACGGTTCTGTACCCACTGCCCTCTGGTTGGTGCAATGACCATCATCCATTCGGCGCACTAGAAGCCTTCTGGAACAGGAATGAGAATTTATGCAAGTCGGCCTTGTTAAGTCTTTTGACTCCAAGGACAAAAGAGTGCTCGTCAATGGAGGATTATGCCAAACACGCCATGCAGTCTTTGATCCGACCTTGGATCGATGGAATCCAGAAAACTGAGGCTTCCTACGAGAACCCCAGCGATGTCTACCTCTTAACACTGGTACTTTAAACTAGACAAGTAGACGGCTTCTAGGGAGTAGGAATGTCACATGATGAGTTCCGCTCATTAGGCTAAAACAAGGGCTGGGTCATCTTGAAGCCCAGTTCTTGCCGAAGTGGTTGAGCGTCGGTACGGAATAAGTGCCCAACAAATACTTCATCTGCGCTCCACAACACGGCAATGACGATTCAGGAATCAATTGCAACATCGATGATCTCATTGATAGCCAGGAGGCCGGTCACCCATCGTATTCAACTCGAAACGGACATGTTTCGCTTTCCATTTGCCCCAAGTTCAATGGCCGCTTTTGCTTCTTGAGGCCCCGGCGTCAGTCATGACGCAATATAGGCGTGAATGCACAAGGCCGTATCGATGGATGACAAAAAAAGAGGCTTGTCATAGACGTAGTAATGACGGCTTGGGCAGCGCAGCGCATCGTCACCATGTGTCATTTGAATGCAAAGGACTGGATTATAAAAAGGGGATTGTGTTTTCATGCCGAAGCTGCACAGCAATTTTATTTTTATTTATTTTTATTTTATTTTATTTTTTTCCCAATCTACGCAGCAACTGTACTGTACACATGGTGAGACGGCACTTCTTTTTGTTGCCAGCACGCCTTTAAAATGTCAGGAAACGATAACCCTGGGAATTTCGCCAACCGGTACGGGTTTGCCAATGTTACGGGTTCATCATGTGCAGCGCAGCAGAAAACTGACTTGTTACCTAGCCCCAAGGAGGAAGTTTCAATACACTACCGTCTTATATTCTAAGTGACAAAAGCAAGAACGAAATATTCTAATACTACACCTCTGAAACATAACCCCCCCCAGCTACCGCTGCCTAACCCGCCAACTTGTCCGATTTCTCATCCAAACCAGCCCATTTCGGCTTCCCATCATCAATGTCGACGACCCTCTGAGAGTAAAAGATGTGGCACCTATAACGTTAGAAGTGTTCCGTTTCGAAGCGAAATGTTGAAAAAAAAAAAAAAGCTAGTCACGTACTGGCTCCCGAAATCTTTCTTATCCTCCTCCGTTAGCAACAGCAGCGTTGGAAACAGAAGAAGCATGTTCCTGCCCTCATCCATGATAAGTGAGCCACACTCGGAGCAGCGAACTTTGCACGGCAACGCATGATGTTTGTCCCCAGTGGAGGTATTGTAGAAGCTTAGGCATTGCGTGCCTGACTCAAAGGCCATGTCGGTTTTCTCCACGATTGCAGCCCATTGGAACGGCGCACCTTTGAATTTTTTTCTTTTTTTTTTAAATCCAGAGATTAGCAAGCGCGCTTGGGGTGAAGGTGAAGAAGCGCCGAGTCTTACCGTGGATGGCCTGGCAGGTTGTGCAGTGGCAGTACTTGGATGCCAAGGGCTTCCTGGTGCTCAGCCAGTAGACTACCTTGCCGCAGTGACATGATCCTCGGAGTGCCTTTTGGAATCCTTGGCGTTTCCCTGCGGGCTGGTACGGCGGGTGTGTGCACCAGCTATCGGTCATGGTGAGAATATGCCCAGGGGTTAGGTTATATGGCTTTGTGCGCAATCTAGGAGGTCGAAGGTAGGTGGGCTTCTTGAACAGCCGTCAGCGTCAACGTCTGAGGTTAGTGGTTATAGTTTTTTTTCTCTGCTCCAGTCACGTCGTCTGCGGCGATTATTGAGAATGTACTCTGTGGCAGAGATTATTGCGAGCCGTACTTAAATACTCATATCTTGACTTAATATCCATTATCGCCGGACCCGCGCATTTATTGATAAACAGAATGCGAGATCGTGACGTCATGACTACCGTCTTGCAAATCTTCGGGGAAGCCTCATCATGTTAACTAGATGTAGGCACTCATAACACATTAGTGAGGCTTCCCTTTTGGGCGTGCAATCGATTGAATTGGAGCCATTGTGTTCATACGTAGCGCCTGCCGACAGAACTCCGTTAAATGCACTATTTCACCTACACCACAACGGCGTGAACTATCAGAAATAGTCACGGATAAATATTGCTATTTTGTGGACTGACTGAAGTGGCTTCTTGCCTTGGCTCAACTACTCTCGATCTGACTCGTAAGGTAAGGGTCTATGTGAGGAAAGAGCTTCAGAAAAGCTGCACTGCTAATGTCAATGTCAATAGGAATAGGCCCGTGGTTTTCTCAAGGCTCTAGTGGCCTCATCAAAACCAGAATCTATGGCCAAATCAATCGGGGACAGACGAACTGATCATGGCAAGTCGAGTCAATCCGGACACTCTAGTGTCTTGAGTCAGCTCTCCAGGGCTTAAGAACATATACTATACCTAGTAGGAGCGGCTTATGTCAAGCTGGCATGTCGCTGAGCATGTCAGGACTAGCTGTTTACTAAAGCAACTGTGCCTGATGAGTTGGATGATTGTAGCACAAAAGCTGAGTGACGCCGCCATAAATGCTATCAAACACATCATAGCATTGATTTTGTCCTGAGCAACGCGCAGCAGAGAGCAAGCAACGGGGTTGGAATCAACCCTTGAGCAGCGAGCTCACTAGGACATCACGGCGAGGCTCATGGCGTGATTCTACGGATGCGATAGCTGTCACAGCCCCCCTGATAAGCTGGCAAGCTTGGCCGGTTGCACGATGCCAGTGAGGAACGCCATGCTCGGCACCTCAACGAATGAGACCAGAACCTAGAATGAAGTGGCGTCACTAATCGGAAACTGATTCTTGCATGCATCAGGCTTGAGAGAGCTGCTTGTTATCTGATACTGGAAGAAGCGAAAGTCAGCAGTTTCGGCATCCCTGTGTTTTAAAACACGATCATATCTGATGGGGTACTCGGCTTGCGCAAAATCCGATACATTGAGATTCTCGACCGCCTGCTGGTGGTATGAGTTTTGAGAAAAAGCAGCGAGACCTACGCGGGCCAGCTCGCGACTCGCTGGCCTCGAAGCATCTGATTGTCCCATTGAGTTCGTGGCTCCATGAGAGATTGTGCAAAGTCTTAGTAACCCTACTCCTGTCGAAATTGTTGTTATATCTTGACTTTCCTCGGCGAGTGATATTTGGTCGCAGCCCCAGAGGAAGTCACTTCAAGAGGAACTTTGGCCAGGAGTAATTGAGTTTCTCAAAGAAATCATCCGTAACATGGAGGCTGCACTCGCATAGGACCTCTCCGAGTATGGGGAGATTAATCCGAATGGCGCCACCGCAAGTTATAAAAGTTGTTGAACGCAAGGCCTGGCTAACGGCAACAGTACTAATCTCACACGCGCTACAAGGGAAGTTGGTGGAGTTATTGAAGAAGAAGATGAAGTATAGGTTACTTGAAGAATGTCACGGTTCTTATAGGAACCCGTACTTTCCAGTGATAAACAAGGACGGTGGTATAAGGTTGATCCTATCTGCCACTTAGTACAATAGGATCACCATACGTGATACTCACCTTCCTTTGATGGGGCGGAATGATTCAGCGTTGAGTGCGCGATATCAACCAATGCTTTAACTTCTTCTTCACAACTCTACTAACTTTCCTTGCAGCGCGTGTGGGATTAGTACTGTTCCGTTTGTCTCAGTGATTTGCGAGATATTGTCGGTTGTTAACTTACTCTCTGGCTGCTGCTAAATAACACTCGGCAAGGAGAGTCAAGATATAACAATCTCTGTAGTGATAGGATTACTAAGACTTTGCACGATCGCTTAGGGAGCCACGAACTTCGTGGCACAGTCCGTTAGGCTTATTTGGGGGGATTTAGCGAGCGCCCTGCTGCTGCCACCTCCTACTCTGCAAGAATCATTGACGTGCTTGGAGAGGTGAGAACGAAGTTAAACGTGGGAGAACACTCGATCAACATCCGGATGTACGTATTCCCAAATGCGGTCTCCATGCCGCTAATCCTTGGAATGCGTCTCCTTCGACAAGCTCGGCACTGTGCCACGGATTTTGTTGCCCCCTAAGGGATCGTGTAAAGTCTTAGTAATCCTATTTCTATAAAGATTGTTATTGTATCTTAACTTTCCTCAGCGAGTGGTATTTGGTTGTAGCTGTAGAGTAAGTCAATGACCGACAACATCTTGTAAACCACCGAGACCTACGCGGGCCTCGAGGCTTCTGCCCGGGAAACAAAAGTAATACTCTGCTCTATCCAGCATACTCACGACCCTCTTATCAGAAGGTGAAGTTGGAAGGTAGGAAGGACTCGACGAATTGAAGGCTTGCAAGCCGCGGAACAGTGATTCTTCAATGCTCTTGTCGGAAGAAAACACCGAGTTGACGCCGTCCTTGTTTCTTTTATGGGCAATCCGAACCCGGCTATATCGTATGTGTGTAGTGAGAGACGCTTGCAGTGTCTTTACATTAAATGGCTCCTTGGTTTATTCTTGAGTCGTTTTGTGACCGGCTCACGATTTGTAGGAGATAATATACACGCCCGACTGCATACTCTCATTAGAACTTCGTAATTCAGATTTATGTCGTACAATGATGAAAGGGACACTGGTGAGTCGACAATGAAGTATACCGTATGTGTGCATTGACGCCGAGTGTACGGAATACATCACTAAATTGATTGATTAACTATAAAACAAGAAACAAAAAAAAAAGGAAAACAGGGGCGGGGGAAACCAACACCAAGAGAAAATGGGGCCCAGAATGAAGACTCATTCATTAGTCATCATTGCCCCTTGCTGAGAATTGTTTCTCATTCAGTTGATACTGATGCCGCAGAAAAATCTAACATTGCCCTAATGTGAAGGGTTGTACTCCGTATATTACCTGGATCGAAATTAAGGATAGCACGGTTGAAGAGAGAGAAGAAAAAGAAAAAGAAAAAAAGGGTCAGATAGGAAGTAATCGATGTAACATTAAGATACTCTTTCTCAGGGCGGATCCCAGCTAGTGACGGAACGAAGCAAAGCAGCCAATCCCAGGCCCCAATTCTAGCCAATTCTGGCCATTGCTGGCTTCGCTAAGCACAAATTGGCAGCATCGTGGCTTCCCTCAAGGATTTGAGGATTAGCTCAGAGGCCCCATTATCGGCAGATGTATTTGCCCGCTCCTTGGACTCTGCTACTGGAAATTTAAACTAAACACGTCAAGGTGAAGCTTCGTGACCAAGGCTTCGTTAATTTTGTGTATTCTGTATCTGGCAACATTCGCCCGACCCTAGCCAGGCTCCGATTTCTGGCTCTGGCGTACGGAGTACATCAGTTTGCTTTCGCTGTCCCCGCTCCACGTTGGATCTCCGTCGGCAGTCTCTCGGTCATATTACTCGACGCTGTTGCGGTACGGAGCACACGGTACAGCTTCGTGGAATCATCAGCCTGCTTCCCCAGGCCGGGACAAGGTGCTGTTCGTTTGTGTCCCATGCAACCTACCAGATACGGCATGTGCGATGAGGTTAGCCCGCTAATAATAAATACTACGAAGCATCAGTACCAGGTATTGCAAAAGCAGAGTTGCTTTCTTGAAGCCGTTCGTCTGTGCAAATTTGCCAACGGTCCATCCAACAGCTCTTGGGGGAAATCAGAGAAACCACAACTTCAAGATACTCGACGTCGCCACCCAGTTAGCTGGACTGCTGGATTTGTGCTGGGTTTGTCCGCCCGCCACAAGGTGCAACCCAAGCCCAAACGCAAACGCGGATCGACCAGCATGTTATCGGAAGCTTGAAGATTAACAACAGAGATCGACCGCGTGAACCAAATACCGGTAGCGCTTACCGAAGGAAGCTGCCATACACGGCAGCACCCTTCGAACAAAAGCTGCATGAGTGCCTCTTGCAACCGAAGTCTGACCAACGGTGACGGTGATGACGATGGTGATGTGGAGCTGGACTATTCAATGAAGAAACAGGCCTTGCGACTTGTGGCGACTTGGACAAGCTTGCTTTGGTGGCTGTTTCTAGCCTTTGTGGCCGTAGTGAGTCGACCTTCCAGCTTGTCTGAAGCATCATTTGCCTTTGCGACAAGCCTCCCGACTTGCAGAAGGACGTGACCAGAAAAAGTTCACACCGTGCTCGTCACCCAGCGTTCCTAGTTTTCCGACAATCAGAGAGATTCCGCCACAGAGGTTATTGCCTTGGCTGTATACCTCCTTTCCTGGTCAACAAAAATATCGGCAGATGCGAAGTCGATTTGCACCTCCAACCCAGGCTACAAGAAGACCACTATGTCACTTCTCACCTCGTCTACCCGTACAACATGCCACTTCCCGCTTCCCGCTTCCCGCTTCTAGCTTCAATGCGAGCACGAAAGTGGCGCTAGCGTGGGAAATGAATTCGGCCATTCTACCGTGCTCCCCGCATCGCCCGCATCCACCCCAAGCTTTTTTATCCTTGCAAATGGGGGCTCCAACTGCATAATAAACTCATTTTGCTGCTGGCCTGGTGGCCTGGTGATCTGGTCTGGCTTGGCTTAGTCTTGCGCTTTTTACATCTATCTTCGCATAGGACGACGCTAATATTTTCCCACCAGCTTGCTCACCTCGTGCTCCACGACGCCAAGCTGTCACGCTCCCAACTGCAACCACCAGATTTCTTCTCTCAAGTTTCTCATTCTCCCTTCCTTACTTCTTTATTCTCGTACCCCACACACGCGACCTCGGAGTCTGTCTGCCTGAAACCTGTACCTTTTTCTGTCGCAGCGCCAATCTCCCAACCTCTCACAATGGCGCTCGCTGACGAGACCAAGCGAATCGTCTCGCAATTCGAATTATCCGATTTGTACGTCAATAAGCATGTGGAGGAGTTCCTGGCTCAAATGAGTATGCCAAAATCCCATTCCGAGCCACGTTCCACCACGTTGGAAAACTCCATGTTCGCGCGCAACCTAATTTGGGACTCGTACTAATGCAGCGTAATAGAGGAGGGCTTAGAAAAGGATGGCTCTAGTCTCAGTCAGATTCCAACTTACGTCACAGGAGTGCCCAATGGCACAGAAAAGGTAATCTTGCAAATTTCTTCGTCTCCAAACTGTGTGCGATTCTTGTTAGCAATGTGGGACGGAGGAGTGCTGACACAGTTCTTAGGGCTTGTATCTGGCAGTTGACCTCGGCGGGACTAACTTTCGTGTCTGCTCAATCATGCTCAACGGCGACACGACCTTCAACCTCACGTACAACAAGGTGGCCATTCCTAAGGAGCTCATGGTCGCCAAGACTGCCAAGGAGCTCTTTGCATTCTTAGCGAAGCAAATCGAACTGTTCCTGCGTAAGCATCATGCTGATCATTTCGAAAGCCTTGTGCGCCGTAGAGCGACTGCTAGCACACCAATGGGCTACCGAGATGAGCAAATTTTCCGTTTGGGTTTCACTTTTAGCTTCCCAGTCAAGCAATTGGGAATCAACAAAGGTAAGCTCATTCGATGGACCAAGGGGTTTGACATCCCTGATGCCGTTGGCAAAGACGTCTGTCGCTTGCTCCAAGACGAAATCGACAACCTCAGTCTTCCTGTCAAGGTGGCGGCGCTTGTCAATGACACCGTCGGCACGCTTATGGCGAGATCGTATACATCAACTGGCAAACACCGCTCTCTGCTGGGCGGTATTTTTGGCACTGGCACAAACGGCGCATACATCGAGAAGACGGAAAATATCAAGAAACCAATTGAGGGAGAGTACGACAAGTCCACTGGCGAAATGGTCATCAACACCGAATGGGGCTCTTTTGACAACCAGCTAAATGTTCTTCCCTCCACACCCTGGGACAAGGCACTGGACGCGGAAAGCGTGAACCCCGGAATCCAAATGTTTGAGAAGCGAGTCTCGGGTATGTTTTTGGGCGAGATTGTCCGGTTGGCCGTAGTCGACATGATTAAGAATGATAATATCGGCCTCTTCCGGGACGTCAACTCGAGCTTTAACGACAGACACACTACCACGAGCATCGGACCGAACTCGAGCATCTTCAGGGCATGGGGTCTTGACAGCGCCATCATGTCAGTGGCGGCCGCTGATAATACACCCGAGCTGTCTTCCATCCGTCAAGAGCTGGAAAAGGAATTGGATATTTACGCACCGTCACTGGAAGACGCACAAGCCTTCAAAGCCATATCCGACGCGGTCGCTCGCCGAGCCGCCAGACTGTCAGCTGTTGCAATTGGAGCTATCGCGCTGCAATCCGGCAAACTTGAGGATCCTGAGGAAGACGTTATCGACATTGGGGTTGACGGCAGCTTGGTCGAACATTATCCTTATTTTCGAGATATGATTTACGAAGCTCTTGCTGTCATCAAAGGTATCGGACCAAAGGGCGCCGAGAAGATCCGTATTGGTATTGCCAAGGATGGCAGTGGAGTCGGAGCAGCTCTCATCGCGTTGATTGCTGCACGCCAGGAGAAGCCGGGCGACTTTCTGGCCGATCTGCGCAAGGACATTAAACGTCATTTAGAGAAGATTCCGTCCAATGTGCCTGCGGTTGAAGATTCATCTGTGCCCACGACGGCGTTATTGGTTGGCGGTGTCATTGCTGTAGTGGCAATCGCTGCTGTTTGGTGGAGCAGACAAGCACGATGAAGAGATGCTTTTTCGTGCCTTTTCTTTCTTCTTCACACGCGGGATCGGAGTTCCGGGTCATGTTATTCCAATGTAATGTATCAATCAACTATACGGTGAGGTCAATTTTATCGATTGTGACAAATAATGGCCTTGTTTTTGCCACAAGAGTGCGTGCTTCTGAAACCTCTGAAGCCCACAAGGCGTACCATCAGCCGCTGGTTTCCTAGAAGGATACTTCTTGCAAAGTAATGCCTTAAGCCACTATAAGATTAGTATTTGATTGCGGGGTAATGCAGTGCGTGTTGCAGGGCTAAAGGCCTATATTTGGGTGTATTTTCCTTTGTTCCGACCTCCTCTAGGCACAATAGGTCTGTCCATATGCCTTTAGGCTGATTTTCCTATATTAGAATTCTATTGTAACCGGAAGAGGTCCCATCTATTCAAAAGGAAGGGCACTGCAGTCTTTCAGATCCTGATACAGCAAAATCCACGTGAATACCCTTTGTCCCGGCAATAGCATTGTATTACCCCAAAATCTATACTAATCTAATTAGTGGGTTAAGGCATTACCTTGCAAAAGGCATCCTTTCACGGAACTAGCTTTTCATAGCCAAAGGTTCGCTTTCTGGGCTTTCAACACCCCAGAGGCATGGGTTCTTCTTGCATAAAGGGCCAAGACACCCTTGCAGTTCGCCACAACGTAGGAAGAACTCAACTCCCCTAAGCCATGTTGTATCATCTAATGCATGTGTTCCGCCCATCGGCGCAGTGCCTATGTACCATGATCTTTGTGCGATCAAGAAACCCGCTCTAAACCCCCCTATGAGGTTTTTTTGCGAAGCATCTCTCAATTACCATATGACATCTTGGTTCCCAGATATAGAATTAGCTTTTCCTCCCACTACTATCGTCCACAATGATCAGTTCGCCCCAAAAGCCGCAGCCGGGTATGAGCGATCCTTCTTCTTCCTCGGTACCGCAGAGCTACTTCTTGTGCTCGTAGCCAGAGCTGATTCACTGCCCGTCTTTCGTAGTGGCGCCATCGGGGGCGCCATATCGGCGGGAAGATCATTCCATTCCATGTCCGGCCGCTGATTCTGATATGATTTTCCTGTCAGGGGATTCGGTCTCTGCGCTCCTGACAAGGGAGGAGGGGGTGTCGATTTCGTCGACGGGGGCGCAGAGCGCGGCCCGGGAGGAGGCAGGTTGACAACCGCAGCAGTGACGCTCGGCCGAACTGGTTCATCGTTCGCCAGTGCATATGCCTTCTCTGGCAAACCATCTTTGCTCTGCGCAATATCCCTGCGGACCACCCACGCCGTATCAGGCCTCAGCTTCATATAGTACCCGCGTTGCGGCTGGCCGTCCCTTATAAAGCCCCGTTTGTCGTACCACCTCAGCCCGTCCTCGTTCTCCGTCCAGACATGCGCCTTCACGCTCACGACATTCAGCTTGTTCGCCGTCGCCGTCGCCGTCGCGAGGACGTGCTTGAGCGCGGCCTCTGCCAGACCCTTTGATCGGTACGGCGAAAGGAGACATAGCGACCGGATGTATACCTGCTGCGGAGCGTCCTTGTCCCCGGCTCTCTTGGTCTTGGGCTCAGCCTCTTCTACGCGGCAGACGATGGCCCCTATGATCTTGGGGTCCTGCCCGTCCTGCGACCAGGTTATCACGCGGGAGAAGGGATTGTTCGCCGCGTAGGCGTAGAAGGAGTCCGGGTACGAGACCTGCAGCAGGAGGGCGTTGATGCGTCGCAAGGCGACTATGTCCGCCTCGGTAGGGACTCGGATGGTGGCTGCGTCGGGCAGGCTCGGCGGAGGGGGTATGATGATGTCCTGGTTGTGCGGCTGCGCTTTCGTGCCAGCGTGGCAGCTGGTGAGGCGGGAGGGTGACGACCGGCCTGGCCGGGGGACATATTTCGGCGCGGCGGCGGTCGAGAAGAAGGAGCGTATGGACGCCTGGATGGGTTTTGTCGTAGGGAGGGACATGGTGGGCTGCTTCGAGGGGAACTTGAGTGCCGGAGGAGAGAAAGGAGGTTTTTGGTTTGCGGATGGGATGGATTGGACAGATGGGACGGAGCCGGCATAAATGCTTCAACTTGTTGACTACCTAGGTACCTACCCAACTTAGCACTACACACTTTGTGTGGTAGACATAATATTGTCATTCAAAGGTACGGGGTTACTTAGGTACCTAGGTACATAGGGTGGATGGATGCAGGGCGCTCGTACCGCACCCTGCACACGCATTGCGTTGCTCTAGTACTCCGTTTATTGGGAGGGGCATGATGAACTCAGGGACGGACTAGCGGACTAAGGGTCGTGAATTACAATAGCCGGACGTCATCGTTCTATTGGGCTAAGAGGTGTTGGCCTATCATGAACGACCTTGACTTGTTGCTTGACTTCAGGCTGGACTATGGTCATGAGCGCTGCTGAAGCTTTGGAAGTTCTCGCGAGGCGAGGCAGGAGCGGCCAGGCACGCACCTACCTGCAGGTGCACGTGCGTCAACAGTTTCAAACTATCACATCTGCCACTCACAGTTCCCAAATCGCTCTGCGGAAATTGACACGAATTGCAGTGAGAAGTGCAATGAAGAACGTGACCGTCCCTTTCTAAATATGTCCAATCTCCCCGTTAATACACTTGTTCCTCTTATCACCCATGGCTTCCTTCTCTAAGAACACCCATGCCCCATTTATATATATATATATATATATATATATATATCGATAACTCGTCCCGCCGGTCAGCAAGCATGGCTGATCGCCGCAACTATACTGTCGGTTGGATATATGCTCCGGCGGAGAATGTGGCCTCGTGCGCTTCGACGAGAAAGCACCGAGCAACCAGATTGTGCGGCTTACGCGCTAGGCACGACGAACGGGCATAACGTCGTCGTGGGCCGTCTTACCCCAGGTGGATATGGTATTTCGTCCCGCCGCACGGTGGTCCCAGAGACATGACACAGCTTTCCAAGTTGGACTTGGACTTATGGTTAGCATTGGTGGCGGTGCGCCGGTGAAGATGGTGATATACACTCAGGCGATGTGGTTAGCTCATAGAGATGGAAACAGCGGCGTGGTTCAATGTGAGGTCGGGAAACCTGTTCAGGGCCAGAAGTTCCGGCCAGCGGCGCATCTAAATCACCCATCCAATCTGCTAAGTACAGAACCTTGAGAATGCGTTACGACGGCGATGACCATGAAAGAAAGACAGGATTCACCAGCTGCTTAATATGTAGAGATATAGGATATTCGAGATATAGAGTCAATCGTCGACCATCTTGGAAAGATTTGACGCTTGCGGCCGAAACCAAGTTCAACCTTGCAGACGAGCTACGTGCGAACCATTGTGAAGCAAAGGTCTCTTCCAAAGAGGTGGACATGTACCATCTCTCGGGGAGAAACAAAAAGTGGCATTCCTCGCGGCAAGGTCACGAGGAAAGAACTGAACTTGTGCTGGCAGAAAGCGGTACGGCGCCATGGCAAACCCACTGGTCTCAACGGTGCAGACGTTCACCTCAAAAATACGCTTCAATCCTGACAGTGTTGAGCTTCGAATTATATAACGCTGTAACCGCCCCCCCCCCCCCCCTTTTCGTAACCTGGTGTCATTCACTCCTCTGTAGCTTCTATTATTAATGCAAGCACCTTTCGACTCTTTGCGCTATGCTCTTTATTCTTCGCCTCTGCAGCCTTGTCATCAGACTTGACGTCTTTCCCGCCATTTTTCTCCTTCTTCTCACCCTTTGTGATTTCAACGATTCCATTCTTTAGCGGCCCGATCTTGCTTATGACGTTGCCATCCCCATCCAAATCAACCACCATGTCCATCGTATCCAGGCTCCCATCCTCCGTGTACCTCCACATGTCTTTGAACTCGCCCCTCGCCACGGCCGTCACAACAAGCCCGCCCAGAACGCCTGGGACCAGGTACAACAGCGCTGGCTGGCCGCGCTTGAAGACCAAAAGCATGGCCAGCGTCACCCCCATACCAAGCGTGTATCCTATCATGGCAGCGCTGAGGTATACCTTTGGAAACCGGGCATCAGCCAGATGGGGTGGCAACTGCTGCGGCTGAGATAGGAACAGCGAGCGGCGAGACCAGAAACCATCGCCCCAGTTGCCCTTGACCTCCATGTAAGGAGCCTTGACTTCCTTGTGTTTCGTCTCGCTTCTTTTCACGATTCCGCCCGTCGCGTCCTTCTCCACGATGTGGAGGTCCACGGATTCATACCTAGCCTTACGGACGTAGTGCAGCCAGAGGTCCAGTCGGAGAGCCCAGGCAATGACCATGCCGGGGATGACAATGTCTCCGAGGCCGAGGATGCTCTTGCGCGACGCGACTTCAAACGTGAGCTTGATGGGGACGTCGAGCGTCGTGGCGACGGTTACCATGTAGGGACTGGCGATTGTTAGCCCCCATATGTTCAAGCAGGTTTCCCAAACTATAAGCCAAGGACCGAGAGGGGCCGATACCAGGAGCAGAGACTTACGTATAGAAGACCATGAAAATATCGTACAAGAATAGCCCCCAGAGCACCAAGTTCCCTGTCAAAAAGTCCGTCGGCGACAGGATCATGAACGATCCATAGCACATGGCGTGCCCCAGCACGTTGGATAAAAAGGACGACGTCGTCGAAAAGTACGCCACGGCGGTGCCGGCGCTCAGCAGTAAAGCGAGCAGATGCGAGTAGCGCAGATGGGTCCTCGTCACGCCCATGCCCTTGACGAAAAGATCGACCTTCCAGCGTCTGGTGAGGACGCCGCGAATGTGCCATACTGATCGCCGAAGCCGATCCGTGCTTGCAAGAATGCTGAACCACCCGGGCAGTGGATTCGGAGACGCCTCGCCGACGATACTCCCCGCGTCATCGCACAGCCTAACCGCCTTGTTCTTCTGGTCCGCTTTCCGGAGGGAGCCATCTCTGCCTCGCCAGAAGGTAGGGAAGATGAAGGACGTGACCAGGTCGATGCCGTGCACGTACAGAGTCAGTACGCTGGCCATTGACACCGTCGCCATGTAGTACCTCAGGATCTTGCTCAGGATAGCGGGGTCTTTGAGCCACTGGATGAGGTAATACAGGCCGGCGAGCATGGTGGCCGCTATGGCGGGAAAGAGGATGGCATCAGAGGGCTCGAGGCCCTGCGCGAAGCGGTTCGAATCCGCATCATCTTTCTTGTCCTTGCCGCGCGGTAGCGCCGCGGACGGTGGTCTGCGGACGGCGGCATGGGAGCCCAGGTAGATTATCCCGAGGGCGGACGCAACAAGCTTGAGCTCGAGGAGCAGAAAGTCCAGGTCCCGGAGGTGCGAGAGGACGGAGACATCTGTCTGTGTGCCGTTGAACGTGGTGTTGAGGGTGTCAAAGGCGCCGGGGAGCAGCAAGGTTGAATTTGATGCCATGGGAGCGGAGATGGGGAGCACCGAAACGTTGGGGTGTGGTACGTCTAGACAAAGTTCGTTCTAGTTATGTGCTGTCACTGTTTCGAAAGTGAATGAGCGACGTCCAATGTCCAGACCAGCCCATAAAGCTCAATGGCCAAGCTGGGAGGGGAGGGGGGAAAAGAAAACAAACTCCAGCCTCCTGCCTTTTCCAGTCAGAAGGTGGCGACCCCAATTCAACCAACATCCCTCACGTATTTGAGAAATTCTCAATGCCATAGTTATCACAATGCATCACAAGAAAGACAACCCCTTCGATGCATCCAACGTAGCATGTTAACCGCAAGGGTCCTACGTCTCACTTTAAGCCTGCATACAGTCCCTCCCACAAGCAATTGCATTTCAAACAAACCAAAAAAAAAAAAAATTTCCCATCGCGAACCTCTGCAAAAGCCGCAACTTCCAAAATGACAACCAACGTGGTTCTCGACACAACAATGGTAAGCCACCTTCTCCCCCCCCCCCCCCCCCTTCCTTAAACCCCCCGAATCCTATCTGACAATGGTAAAAAAAAAAATTTAAA